>WEKX01026005.1:151620-164767 GCA_013390025.1 Pitta sordida
CTCCTTTCCCCCCTGCCTCCTGGAGGAAAGAGAGAATGTGGTATCTGTTGTAAGAGACAGAAGGGTGGGGGAGAAAGTTTTGTTAAAGATACTTCTCACTTTAAACTCTGATCTTGTTAGAAATAAATTCTTTATAGCCCCACCTTGGAGCTTGTTTTGCCTGTGACAGTAAAAGATTTCTAATAGTCCTCATTCCTGCCATAGCAAAACCCTTTTTTTTTCTTTTCTTTTATTCTCTACCCTGTGTGTAGGGAGGGGGGATGAAGTGAGAGAGCAGCTGTTGGTGAGTCTCTGGCATCCAGCCCCAGTGGAACCACCACAGGTTTCTTTCAGTTTCTAAAGAATTTTTAAGCACTTTTATTACTTGTATTTTAAATCATTTGCACTGCTGCAGAATCGCTGACCATGGAAAGTCAATGCTTGTATTCTTCATGCAGCCCAAAAAGCATAAAGTACTTGTCCCACAGATGACAAGCTATAGTGTTTAAAAAGGTAACGAGATGAAAAATTTAGACTGAAATTTTAAAGAAATGCATGTTTTCTTAGGGCAAGCAAGCTGTGCCTGTACAAACAGACGTGGTTAGCTATTCTACCTGAAGCAGCTCATTTGCCAAGTTTGCCAAACTGCAGTATGCTAATGCAAAACCTGCACCAAAACCAGCACCAAAGAAAACATCTGCACTTACCTGGGTACTGACAAGCCTTATTGTGAGTGTGCACTTCCTTACCGTCCTGAATCAAAAATCTTTGTCCAAGTAGCACTGAAGTACACATGCTTGATGTTCCAAGAACAAGCAGCATCAGGTTCTTCCTGAGGTAAAAATTACTAGTGACCATAATTTTTATATTACTTTAAGAAAGCTGTTACTGTCACTTCATTGAAAGCAAGGCTCACAGATCACACACTTGAGCCATTTCACACATAATCATAGTTTGTTTTCTCTTAAGGCCACTTCTGTGTACAGTAAAAACCAATAAACACCCCCAAATTAGTACTTTCAAGACATTGTATGCCTTTTTCTTGTTTGGGCAGAAATAAAAATACACAAACATTGTAGAAATATGAAAACAGCACAGACAAAAATGATGTACAGAGATTTATGTCTTCTGGGAACCGGTCTGTCAAAAACAATGCGGGAACACCTGTCATTCACTACAGCTGAGTAGCAGCAAGAACTACTAAGTGAACTGTTTAACTGTGTATTGGTAGTTCTTAGTCCTTTGTCACAGTCTGTCTCCAATGGAACTCAAAACAGTTCTTTTATGACATACCATACTACACACACAAAACCCCCCACCAAACCCAAAAGCAACCCAAGCAAAAGTTCCAACTTCCTTATCCGTGTTTCTAAAATACGGTATTGCTGAAATTCTCTTTTTATGAGACACAGGTACTATTTTTCAGCATAACCTGTAACTTAAGCTACATCCTTTTATCTTTAAAATGTTCTGGTATGTGAATAAAAGAGACAGCCTCTTTAACAAGTTTCTGAATGCATAAATTCCTTTATTGAAAATATTGTGATAGCACTGCATTACATATATTCAATATTCATGGTTTCAAGGGTCACAGAAGTTTGATTGAACAACACTGTTTTGAATATAGACCACAGCGCTTAGATATGCTCTGACAAGGATAATATCATGGAGTAAGTTGTAGGTAGCAAGAGTGAAATGTATGTAAAATGTTGAACTTGGTGGGTTTCATTTTGTTCGCCGCGGGGGTTTTTGATTAGTTAGAGGTTTTTTGGTTTGAGTTTGTCTTGTTTTTAAACTGCTAAGTGGTCTGCCACCATTTAAAAGAGCAAACAGTGTTAGATATTCTGGGTATCTTCAAAGCATTATGCTGTTAGCAACTTCCAAAATATTTTAGAGAATTACCAATAAGAACTTTATTCATGGCTGTAGTAGACCAACCATGTAGAAAGGAATTGTGAAAAGCTCACGTGCAGTGTGTTACAGGCTTACTGTATTTAGCATTGGTTTTTTAGATGGTGAAATTTCTGTGCAGGATTAAGATTTAGAAATACCTTAAAAAAAAAAAAGCCAAGGGCTTTTCTTTTTATTTATTTAATCTATTCAAAAAAGAAAGACTAGTAACTAAATTGAGTTGTATTACTCAGTTATTAATATCCCAAAATTAGATTGTACTGCTTTTATTGCACTCTACTGTTTTAAAACCTGCCTTTCTCGGGACTAGGACACGTTAAGGGCAGAACAGCATCCTAACGTTGGATAGGCCTGGATTGTGTAAACAAAACCACAGCTTAATGACAAAGCAGAATTCCTTAGCAAACAGTGAAGATTACCAGTCCTCTCTTACACTCTTCCAATTTACTAAAATTTTCATGTTGTAAAATAGAGTCTTTTCAGCCTTGGCAGGGGTGGGGAGTATAATTTCATTTCATTAAAAAGAACCAAGAATATTTAGTTGCCTGGCAAATCCTAAGCCACTGTGTTGCTTCCAGTCTGGGTTTTTTGGGGGGAAAGAAATCATCTAAGTAATTACGCACTAAGAAAACATGTTTTACACTAAAGTGACATGGCGTGTTAGGAAAAGAACATTCTTCTCTAAATCTCAAATGTATTTCCTCCTTAACAAACTCTCCAATTCGTAGAGAAATGCTCAAAAAAGAACAGTGAGTGGCTTATTTTGAATTATTTGGTAGTTACACAAAAAACCAATTCTCTCTTAGAACTGTCCTTAGTAAAGCGTGAAATAATACTACGACAGATGCTCAGAGCATGCCATCCCAATTCCGTGGATTGCAACAGAGCTGATACAGTCTACACCAGGTGGCATTTTGCCCAGTGTCTCCGTACACTGCCAAAATAATAATCTATTAACAGGAATGTGACAGCAGAGTTAATAATCCACCTTGTCCCTCATCTCAGGAAAAGAAAATGAAACAGAATTATGCACTCAAGTGTTTCTGCCAGAAAAACAAACCCTCGAATTAGGGTATACTGAAACCAAAATCTCATTTACAAAATAAAAATATAAAAATTAACTTCAGAAATCAAATAAATTGATTCAGAATAAATGCCAATGCATAAGAAACCTTCCTACCTCAACAGCAACTATTTATCAAAATTATATTCAAAACATTAAAAAAAAATCATAGCTAATACGTTAAAAAAAATTTGCTATACAATAACAATAAATAAAATTATTTTAAAAACATGTTCCCTTAAGTGCTGTGTACACCTATTTCTGATTCTTTTCCATGGCAAACAGTATGCTGTAGATTTTGGTAAAGTAACCTTTTATTTTTGGTCAGCATTTGTACGTTGAACATAAATACACATGGAATGTACTAGATAGTTCTCCCAAAGGATCTTTTTCACAGTTACATAAAAAGTTTCAACTTAAACACCATGAATGTTTCCATAAGCATCATATCTTCAATGGAGATGTGCTGGAAGAGGCAGTAAAAAGCACTTCAGAGTGACCTCTTACTATTCTGTATCTTACTGCCTCTCAAAACCAATTCTTTTATTCTTGGGTTGGTTGGTTGGTTTTTTTGCGTAGTCATGCTCTGGTACAAACTTGAGGAAAAAGCGTGTAACATTGTGAGGCAGCCTGCACCTTCTAGTTAGCATTTAAGTGCCTAACGGATCCAGTCCTTAAGGCAGTCATTATTTCACTCAAATGTCCATACTTCTACATCCTGTATTATGAAATCTTCTTTCTTAGTTAAGATGTCATTATTGAAGGTGCTGCAGGAGTTGCTTCGCCCATGATACAAATCTGCATCTAACCATAAGCCAAACCGGCCACTAAAAAGGAAATACACAATAAATTTTGGTTATATGTAACAGTAAAAATACTGAGAGCTGCATGAACAATCCAAGAGATACAGAGAGATGTAGGTAAATCTAGACCAAATGCGCAGAGCTCTCCAAGAAGCCTGGGGAGCAGTGCCCTTGCTTTTGTTTGCACCAGTGCGCAGAGCAGTGTGCAGGACCCTGTGAGGGCCCACAGTCCCCTGAACCATGTGGCTGTTCCCACTGCCAGCTGTGGCTGACACCAGGCCACAGATGCTGAGGTCCCTGCCCTGGCTGCCTGGATGTGGACACAGCTCCTTCTGGTCAGAAGGAGAAGAAAGGGAGTTTATATACTCTGAAGGCCAACCATGCCCAGAGGTGTCATGGTGCAACCAGCAGTAAGCTTTAGTTTTTCGTATAGCCCTAGCCCTTGATTTCATCCCCAAAGACCCTTGAAATTCATGACCTGATTATGCACTGTCTGTACCCTTGCTCTGTGCATCAACAGAGTAACAGCAACTTAATAAGGACAATGTGATAAACCTTAGAAGCTGATGGCAAAATTGCCGTTAGAGCTTAACCTCCAGTGGCAAAACTCTTCAGCAACAGAACAGGTATCCACCGAAAACATCTGGGTTTTTTTTCTAGCTCAAGAAAACCCCAAGCAACACTGCAACAAATCCTACTTGCCTAACATCAGTCACTCTCTTTAAGCAAATGAAATTGCTCAGAGTCTGTAACAGAAACCAGATTGCCAAGGTATCTGCACGACACGATTTACTAGTACAAGTATGAGCCACTTGACTGGTAAGTTTTTCTTGTACCCTTTCATTGCCCCTATTCTTATTTAACCATTGTCCCTATTCTTATTTAACCATTGTCCCTATTCTTATTTAAAATAAACAAAAGTTGGTTACATGGTTTGAAAACCAAACATTGACTTACCCTCCACCTCCAAGCTCCAGAGAGCTAGTATCTCCATTGATGAAGTAGGTGTTCTCTCCACTCCATTTGAATACCTGAGGAGGGGAAAAAACCCAAATATATTTGGACTGTGAAGATTCTTGTATTCTCAAGCTACTGGGTACCTACTCTTAGCAGGTATTTTTTGGTGTGGTCATCTTTGAGTTTTAACTTCTTCTTGAAAGAGGAAGAGGTAATAGGTAGGAAGTAAAGGATCACCACATTTAAAGCGATGGAAAGGGCACCCTAATATTTTTTTAAATTCTGCCCCCCTCTCTAAATCAACAGGTATTCTGTTAAAAAAGAATGATGTGTTCAATATGGAAAAAAAGGCATGTCATGAGCATTAAGGGATATTTCAGTAAAACTCTTATCTCTGGTTTGTTTTCACTGTGATCTTAAGCATGCATGAAATTGTACACTGTTCTTCATATCACTGCCTTCAAAGGTGAGTTTTTGACAGTCTACTCCTGCTGTCACCTTCAATCCACTTAAACTCCTCTCCTCCTCACAGACTATCCTCTCAGCACTTAACATAATTACAGCCACTTTTGCTTAAAGCATTGCATTGAAGAAATAAATAATTAACTGCATTCATCAACATCTGGCACATCTTCTAAACTCAAATACGCTGACTTCGTAAAAATCTTGTGTTTCAGAACTGGAACCCAAAAATTTTGTTTGAGAAAGTGAACAACCACTTACCTTGAAATGTGGACTGAATGTGTAGAGGAATGTTTCACCAGTGCCATAATAGTGGTCACTAAACCTGAAGGGATGTGTAGCGTATGCTCCAAATATCTGCCAGAATAAAATGATTAAACTACTTCTGTGGACAGTGCAAAATTGAAGAGGAAAAGAACCCCCAAAATTTCAAAATACTTTCTAAGAACAATCAAGCTGATTTGCACGTTAGAAGAACCAACTAGTAAAGTACATGAGATATGCAAGCAATCCTTCAAATATTTTGTATTCTGCAAGTTAAATGCCTGATGACAACAGTACTTTCCTGCTGCAAGTTTAGTTTAGACAGTAGAAAATACAAAAGAAAACACCAATGTCTTATTTTGGTATGACTTCACTTCATGGTATGACATAGTGGTTGCTTTTTACAATGTTTCTGTTTCAGTCCAACCCCTGCAGAACAAGCACTCCTTACCTGGTTGTCCATATCCTTGATGACGAGGAGAACTGGACTGTCGAGAGATGCTGATTTACGGTACAGAGTCTTCAAGCTAGTCCCATGCTCCAGTGTACTGTATGCAAGGTGCCATGGATATCCCTGCACTCGTGCAGGCAAGCGCCGGGCAAGCTGGGCAATGAACAGGGGGAAATGGCAACATAATCAATGGGTCGGGTCACAGGTAGTGCACCAGACTACGTATTCCCTTTCTGCAGGAGCTTCCCAGTCAAAAATGGTTGTCATGGGAGCAGCAGCAGCTTGACATCTCTGCCACATGTAGGTGGCCTTGTACTCTGAGCCCAATTGCCCGCATTCACATCACTTTTTGAAAGACTTGGAAGTCTTCCCAGTCTCAATATCACAACACAAAAATAGGCTCTCCAGGTGATCCACTGCTGCAGCAAACCAGACCTTCACGTCACTCCAACGTACTAAGTACTTTCCAGGAAAAAAAAAAGCATTGGCATTGCCTCCAGGAGGCAGAATGTCCCCCTCTCAACAGAGTCAGCACCATTTGAAGTTTTTCTAGCCATACCTGCTCTATGTGCATGTTCTCCAGGAGAGCACTGTGATGCTTTAAGATAGGCAATGTATCATCATCTTCTTCTTCATAGTAACTGCAAACACTCTTTCGTCGTTTGGCTTCTTCTACTGTAATGATCTGAGGCAAGAGAACAAGTGTCCAACCTAAATCATAGCTCTCACACCATCAAACCTCTGTTGAAACCAATTAATTTAAAACTTACTCCTCAGCTGTCACACTGTGTGGAGTAAAACCACCATATATAGGACGGTTATATCAAGCACAGGCAGACTTAACCAAAAGAAGAACATCTTAACTCTCAATGGGTCTGTGTGACAGCACAACGGTCAATGTCTTTATAAAATACATTCTTAGTTGGAAATTATCAAACAGCTCTTTGGAAACTTCTATTTATCCCTTTGCTTAAGACTTTATAACACTGTAATATTTTAAAAGGTGAGTCCATGTATTTCTAGTATCAGGTTTGAATTGATATAAAACAAAGCAGACTTCTTTCCAGTAACTACAGGTAAGCCACACTAACTTTTCCTATAAAGCTGGAAACAAAATGGGAATACGAGTCCATACACTCAGTGTCTGTCTATAAAGGGTCTCAGCAGCCTACAAAGTGCTGAGAAACACAGGGGACAAATTCTGGACCCCATGCGGTATGAGGAGCAAATGGGAGCCCAAATGTACCACGGGGCAGGAGCTCCCAGGCTGGCAGCACCCACAGCACCCAGCGCTCACTACAGAGAGAAGGACCCACCTCACCACTCGGTGGGAGCAGTCCAGGTGCCCTGGCTCCCGACAAGCTGCTGCTGGGGTGCTCCAGCACCAGAGGGCATCATCATCTGGCACAGCTGGAAGGCTGTCAACCCCTCAGTGCAGGTCAGGGTGCTTAGTGAGTGCTCAGCTCCGCACAGCAGTGGGAGGTGAGATGAGGCACACTGTGCTCGGTAGCGGAGCCTTAACTGGAGCTCGGTGCCATCACGGCAATAGCAAGCAACAACAAGAGCTTACAGATGGAGGTGGTGAGAAAGAAAAGGGGAAGCAAGGAGGCCTAGCTACAAAACAGACAGGAAACTTTAAACTGTCTTTTCCTTACATGAGCATATCACCAGAGAGGTCTTGGAGCAGGGACCTCAAGATATGGCTGCAGAGCACACTGTGCTGCTGCAATGCACCTCCCTGCCCATAAGGCTTCCAAGCAGCTTTTATGTCACACACGGCTCAAGCTTTATGTAACTCCACCACACCTTCACCATCACTGCTTGAACTTGCAGAAGCTGTCAACAGTCAAGGCAACTGCCAAGAGGTGCCTGGAGGTCCTACACACACCTGTCCCCCAGGCGTAAAAGCAAATGCACTGGATTGACTCCACAAAGCACAGGAGTTTTTCATGACAACCAGGACAGATGAGGAGTTCACAAAGCCCTAACATCGTCAGTCACACCTAGCATACCCAGTGGGATGTGAGCAACACATCCTCTGCATGTCCAGCCCATATTCACCGGCAGATGCCTGGAGCCCAGCAGGGCATCCAGGCACTGGCACCCCAATACACACAGCAGGGTTAGGAAAAGAAAGAGGGAAGGATCACAGGGCAAAATCCCTGCACACCTCTGGGGTTACATATATTCCTGCCTGTGATACTTTAAGGGCTGTACAGCTTCATCCTGCCCCTCCTGCCCAGTCCTGGGTCTTTTGAGACAGTAGAGAATCCTGTGCTGGAAATTTTTTCATATATCTGGGAAGGTTTGCACTGCAAAATTAAGATAAATTTAAAAACAAAAAGACAAAACTGCCACAACAAACTGTTAAATGAAAATGTTTTTTCTACTTTTATCCTTGTTCTTTCTTCAGTTTCTGAATAGTTTGCATTCTCTCCTCATCTTCTGGACCATTACTTAAATCAAAAGTACCCAATTCCCCTTTTGAAAGCTATCTTTTAGGAATAGTCTCCCCCCAGGAGTGGAGGAAAACTATCACATAAATCAACCAGCAAAAAGTATCTGTAGCAAAATGCAACCAAACTCACAGACAACCAGAGAAAACCAATTAACAGAGCAGTAAATTGCAAATTGACTCCAGGGATAGACAAGCCCCTCCACCTTCTGTGCTTAAGCACCTACTCAGTCTCTAACTGAAATGCACATTTGAATGAAGTTCAGTCAACAACTGCAAGAAGAGGAATCTGCAAGATCAGGTGTTTACAGACCACACAAAAGCAGAAATGGATGAAAAGAATCAGCCTCTACAAAATATTTTGAAGATTTTGTAGGACTGAGAAAGCAAATTACCTGAAGCCAAAATGCCCCCCTCCCCCCATGTGAGTATGGAGCACATTTTTTACTAGGACAGAAGTGCTGTCATCATATCCACACTTTCAAACAGGGACAGAGTTCAACATACCTCCACGTAAGGTTCCTCCTGGTCAGGTCTGGCACAGTAAAAAATTCGAATATTCAAAGGTATTTGTCTCTGTTTCATCATCTAGCAGTATATTTTGAAGTATCCAGTACTCTATCTCTGCTCTAGTGGCAGAAGTTCTCACCCACAAGTATGACAGACAGCTACTGGCCATTGCATAATGTGATAAAATTGCTTATATACTTCTCTACAATTACACTTTCTGTTTCCCCGCAAGGGAGAGTGAAACTTTCACAGTCATCATGCCCAAATTTGGAACTTACTCAACAGAGATTTCCTGGCAGACCTACTTTAAGTTGGTAAAGCCTGAATATATTACAAATAAAAGACACACCTTTAGAAGCAGTTTCCAGCTATTTTTTCCTCCCAATACATGTTTAAATAAAACAATGAGAGACAAGCTCCTAGTGTGGCCAGATCTCTCCCACATCTGTTCTTTGGATCACTGGCTCTTCTCCTTCATTTTGGGTTCATGAAATGGTATGCAAATAACTGCATAGTGAAATCTAATGCAATGTATGACTGCACTCAGCTCTGAGAAAACAAGAAAGGTGCATTTTTTTCCTCCATCTTGCAGTTCAGAAAGCAGTAATAAGAAACTACAAGCTACAAGCTACTACGAGTGATTTTGGATTTAGATTTGCTACATTTCAAATGACAAATTCCACTCCCAAGCTCCATTTTTCAACTAAACAACATAGTTTGAAGACCAAAGAATCAGAGGATCACTGAATATTCTGAGTCAGAAGGGACCCACAAGGATCATCAAGTCCAACTGCCAAGCGAATGCCCACCCAGAGCCATGGACACCATGCTCTGCTTATCTGAGCTGATCCCAGGATCCTGTCATT
This sequence comes from Pitta sordida, assembly GCA_013390025.1. Taxonomy (NCBI): domain Eukaryota; kingdom Metazoa; phylum Chordata; class Aves; order Passeriformes; family Pittidae; genus Pitta; species Pitta sordida. The sequence continues at coordinate 161,342 of WEKX01026005.1, forward strand.
GTCACTGTTTTTTGGTTTTTATTATATAACCTAATTCCCTGTCCCATCATCCCATTATCTAGACCATGTCACTGAGTTCCTCATCCAGTCTTTTCTTAAACACCTCCAGGGATGGCAACTCCACCACCTCCCTGGGCAGATCATTCCAATGAGAGATCACTCTCTGTGCAAAAGCTCTTCCTAAAATCCAGTCTAAACCTCCCCTGGCGCAGCTTAAGGCCATGTCCTCTTGTTCTGGTGCTGGCAGCCTGAGAGAAGAGATTTACACCCACCCGACTGCAACTTCCCTTATCAAAATGTTTTTTAAAAAAGAGGGCAGTAGAATTTAAAGAAAACAAGTTTATGTTTAAGACAAATAAGCAGATCATGTTTTAAATCACCATCAAGATGTTGCCTACTTTGGGATTTATCTGTCTTTTTAATTTATCCTCAGCACAGCAAGTGTTTGAGCATTCAGAAATATCATTGAAAAAATGTGCACAAGCTTATTTCCCTTAGAAACTAGCTTTTGTATGCAGAGAAAACAGACAGATAACAAGCACATGCATGCCACATTGCAAGACACTCCACATGAAAAAGCCAAAGTCCAAGGATAAAACTTATCCAATATTCAAACAGTATTCCTGCGTGTACCTGGGAAGCAAGACTCCGGCACATCATCACATACCATTCCATTTCAACGAGGACACAGAAGTCTGTTGGTGTTTACATGCATATATACATTTTGAAGGTTTTACTACTAGCATATAAATACAATAGGAATTTAGCAATGCAGACAACATACACCTGTACGGCTTTGCAAGAAGCTAACATCACATGATCAAAATATTTACGCAATTTCTGGGTGCACACCAGACAGCTCCTAGTTGCCCACCTGTCTTTTCTAGGAAGAGAAGAAAGGAGGACTGAAGGAATATGAGTATATTTTGAGACATATAAAAGCCTTGAGGAGACCTCTATGTGAAGCAGTAACTGTTATAAAGAAACACCATAAAAATCCTCAAAAGTACAATTGCTAAAATTCTTAATAGAGGATGAACACACTTCAGGTAGAGGCAGAAAGAACTCACCTCCCAGCTTTTAGTAGTGGGCTCACTGAAGAAGTTGTCTATCATGTCAAGCTCCTCCTTTTCTACCACGACAAAACCTTGATCTTTGGCATCTTTCCCATATATTTCTGGTGACCACTGAACAAAAAACGTGTACAAGTGATCCACCCTGTGAAGAGACAACTGGTGTTCAGAGGACCACAAACACAATGCTGTCATGTAGTACAGAGGTTTTGCCCAAGGACAAAGCAGGAACAACCACACAAATAGGATACCTGTGTACCTCCACCCTCACATACCACACAAGGCAAAAGCTCCCCTGACCTAGCAGCTTGAAGCACTTCAAGGGTTCTCTGCTCTCATTCCCCACATTTTTCACCACCCTTTGCTATATGCAATGCTATATGCAAAGCATTGTGGTAAAATATTGTGGCGGGTCTAGTCCCACACAATTTGTATTAAGAAGTTGAACTGATTGGTATTAGGTCATACTCACAAAAGTTAACTCAATAAAAAACTCACTTTAACTATTAGTTTGACCTCCAGGATAAAACAAGCCATGAGATCACCAGCTAAGCCTACACCACATTTCTAGCTCTCCTTTAAAAGTTGTAGAGGTTAATCACAAAATTATTCACTTAGCATTAGGAAAATAAGCTGTTACTGACAGCTTTGCTAATGATATTGTACCAGTACGTGCATGCTCTTCCATAGATGCAGTCAGCTCACAGTCACTGTCTTTAAGGAGATGTTCCTTAACAACATCCATAACAAAACATGAACATTTCTGAAGAAGAAATTTATGTTACATGTGTTAAATGGAACACATGCAGTTTCAAATGATAATGGATCCACTACACAGAAGTTGAATTGCCAGCAAAAAAATCAAACGCACAGTAGAGAGGGCAGATAGAAAGATACAAAATGCTTGTGACAGTGGATCTTTCTCCAGTTTTTCACACGAAACTTTTGTCCAACAATTCCTTGAGCAATATAAAACATGAAAAATCTTAAGAGAGATTTAGTAATTTTGCCTCTATTTTCACAGCATTCACAGTATAGATAAGGTTGGAAAGGACCTTGAAGATCATCTAGTCCAACCTAAACCTAAAAGATCATCTAGTCCAATTCTATATTTCAAGTTACTTGAACTTATATATACGCACAAATAATCTTAAAATACTCTCAGCACAGCTGCATTCCAGAGATTGTTCCAATTGAGTCTACAGTCTTTCTTCTACACCCCTATCTACCAAAGAAGGCTAAAGTCTGATGTTAGTTCTAACTGCACAAACTGACAGCCACAACACAAATTGTTGGCCACTTATGACAGCTACACTAATTCACAAAGTGAGATATTTCATAGAATGGTTTGGGTTGGAAGTTTCCTTAAAGACCATCTAGTTCCAACCCACCCTGCCATGGGCAGGAAAACTTTCCACTAGACCAGGCTGCTCAAAGCCCCATCCAGTCTGGCCTTGAGCACTTTCAGGGACAGGGCATCCACAACCTCTCTAGGAAACGTGTTCCAGGTTTCTCACCACCCTCACAGGAAAGAATTTCTTTCTAAAATCCCATCTAAACTTACCCTCTTTCAGTTTTAATGGCCCTTGTTCTATCTCTATATGCCTCTGTAAACAGTCTCTCTTCAGTTCTCTTATAGGCCCCCTTTTATGTACTGGGAGGCTGCTGTGAGGTCTCCTCAGAGTCTTCTTTTCTGCAGGGTGAACAAGCCCAACTCTTTCAGCCTGTCTTCACAGGACATGCTCCACCTCTCTGATTTGGATATTTGAATGGGCCTGACTCACTTTTGCCTCAAGATATTTAGATCCAATTTCCACTCCCCTCAAAAAGAATAAAGGATTTGCTTTGCTTCATCATTAAAATGCCCTCTCCATAAGGAAAAAGAAACAATTAGCACTGCCACATTCTTTCTCTCCTTTGGACATTCACAAATGCTTTTGTGGTGCATGATGTTATAGCAGAACTTAAAATTTTGTTATTACGTAAGAAGCGTACCCATGAAACATTTTTAATATACAGTGATCCCTGTTACTTGCGGGCTGTTGGGTCTGGCCCTCTTCACGTGAGTCCTGGAATTCGCAAAGATAGCGAACCCACTAAGTATTCAAGTACACCACACCCGTAGCCATGCCTGCTCCCCTAATAAGGTCTGGAGGACGGTCTTGAGAGCGCGGCTTGTCTCAGTTGTCTGGCTGTGCTCCGGTGAGGCGGGCAAGTGCTGGGGCGGGCGCTGAGCGCCAGCCAAGTGGCAGGTGGGCGCGGCCGTGCCGACCGAGTGGCGGCCGCAGCCCCTGGGCTCCACCGGCTCCCAGCCATGGGACCTGCGTGACTGTGGGCACACAAGGGGCACCGC
>WEKX01026007.1:0-136342 GCA_013390025.1 Pitta sordida
TTCGACGGAGGGCAGCTGGATGTCGGGAGCCGCGATGCTGGTGTTTTCATTTTCATTTATTTTTGGTTTTGATATCTCAAGTTGAATTTCAGAAATTTGTGCCTTCATTTCTCCACTTGATCTAGATATGTCTTCTTCTTCTCCTTTTTCTAGAATTGGTACTTTTCCTTCCAATTTACTTATCTGTTCTTCAGTTTGCCCTCTTTCGTCCTTGGTAGTTGACCAAGTAAATGTAGGGAATTTTAGCTTTGGCAGTTTGAATTTGCTTTCTTTTCCCTCTGTATCTTTGTCACCTTTCTTCATTCCAACTTCCAACTTTAAGGTTTTGTCACTTGTAGGCATGCCATCATCTTGTATGCGTTCCATTTTTAGAGTATCTTCTGAGTCACCTGTGCTTTCTTCTCTTGGTATTTTCATGTCAGTTTTGGTTGTCTTGGCCAGTTTGAATGATGGCATTTGTATTTTCCAAGTAGATACTTCTGGTTCTGTATCAGGCATATGTGTTTTCACATCCAAATCTGTGCCATCCTCTGAAGTCACATGAGCTGTTTTTTCTGGCACTGAATGTGGAACATCACTTCCTTGTTTGGTAGTTTCAGTGTCTGTCTCTTTTCTTTCTGGCATTGAAATCCCAAATTTTGTTTTCTGAATTGTCAGTATTTTTGTTTCTTCTTCTTCTTGTTTTACTTCTGTTTCCAGTGTGCCAGACGTGTGTAATTCTGCTTTTGCAGTGCCTATTTCTAGGCCTTTTACCTGTATAGATCCTTTAGCTGTGTGATCCGTCAAGTCTAGTTTAATTCCACTTTCTCCAACTCTTTTATCTGCTGTTCCTTTCTGTTTCTTTTTTCGGGATTTTGATGATGCCTGTGGTGTTTTTTTAGTTGGACTTTCTTTCATATCAGGTGTTTCTAAACTTGGCTTTGCTATCTGTGTTGTTATGTCTGGTACTTCAGGTAAACTAAATTTTGATGTTGAATCGTTTTCTTTTTCTTTTTTGATGCTTATTTGAACTTCAGGGCATTGTTTTACATGAGATGGGATGCCATTTTTCATGTCTTTTAATTCTTTTAATGAAGTTTCATGTACCTCCCCTGTTATAATTTCAGAAGCCGGAGATGTGGTATATTCAACAGTTAGGATTTCAGGATTTTCCAGGCTGATATCTTCTTTATGTATTTTTTCTCTTTCAGAGATCAATGTAGTTTTTAGTTCTTTTGTTTGCTTCTCCTGTGGTTCTGTTTTAGACCTGTGCATTCTGAATCCAATGCTAGGGAACTTCAGCTTCTTTTGGGTCCCTTTTTTTTCTTTGGTATGGACTTCTTGTGGAAACTGAGACTCTGTGTCTGTGCTTGTAGGGGAAATATCCTGTATAGCAGGCTCATATGCATCTGATGTACTGTGAGATCTTCTGTGCCTCAATATCTTTTTATTTTTGATTGATTGGAATTTTGGCCACGACAACCGATCTTTTTTAGGTCTCTTGCTTCTTCCTACCCTTTGACTTGCAATTAATGTTTCCCTGTCTTCTTCTGAAATGGCTTTTCCTGAAACATGTAATGTTTCTTCAGGAATGCTTTCACTGAGTTCTTTTTCCTGAAAGAACAAATAGTTTTCAGAAGATTAGAAGCAACTTAAATATAGGTGAAGGAGAAAATAAAAGACATACTATAAAATACATAGACAAATGGTATTTTAATCATTAATATATACTAACAATACTGAAAGTTACATATATAATGTCAGGAAGAAATTATGCAATGGAAATGGATTATATGACTGTATTATATGGATTTCTGAACATTTACATTCTGTACAAAACACTGCAATAAATAGACATTTCGATATATCTCTCTATTATATATCTGTACAAATACAAATTATATATATTGATATATATATATGAGAAAAAACAATCTTTAAGATGATGGAAACTGATGAACGGATCATGTCTATCAAGATATCAGTGATTAAATACATATTTTTAAGGAAAAAATCTTATGGATGTGCTTTGAAAAAATATTTAGTGACATTTTGCATTTTTAAAAATACTAAATATAAGTATTACAGAGTATTGCCCGAGTCTGTTCTATCAGTGGACAATTAACTACTAAAAAATGCTGACTCACTAAAGACTATTTTTATACCCTAATACAAGATTGTGGATTTATGTAAGATCTATAGTCTCTCTCACAACATTTAAAAAGCTGCAAATACTTGGTGGAATTTTTTCACAGAATCATTGAATATTCCGAGTTGGAAGGGACCCATAAAGATCATCGAGTCCAACTCTTAAATGGCACCACTGCCTCCCTGGCAGGGAATCGAACCCCGGTCTCCCACATGAGAGGCAGGAACACTCACCGCTGTACTGAAGTTGTTGTCATGAATATTCATGCTTGTAAGCTTAAAAACGTGCCTAAATCTTAGGAAGAAATGAATGTGTGTTTTCTGATCTATTTCCACACAGCACGTTGCTATACTATGTTATCCAAACCTTTTAAACTGATCAAATATCTACCTGGCTTATTCTTTCCTTTTTGTACTGGGCTGTAGAGTGTTCTAGCTCTTCTTGCACGACAATTTTTCTTTTGAGGCTGAATTGGACTCTGTACGGCTCAGAATATTGGAGAATCTTGAGTGCATCTTCATATTTGATGTTGTCGAAAAATATTGTAGCACTTAGAAGCTGATCACCTGCAAGCAGAATCATACATCATTTTAATTACTTTGTCCTTTCTTATAGTTTTTCAACTTCTGTCGAAATAATGCCCATAAAAAAATAATTATCACATACTATTTATTTCAAACATGAAATTATGTTCACGTAATAGAATCATGGAATAGTTAAGGCTGGAGAAGACCTCTGGAGATCATCTAGTCCAATTGCCCAGCTCAGCGAAGGTTTAGCTGCAGGCAGTTGCTCAGGTCTGTGTGAAGTCAGGTTTTGAAAATTTCCAAGGACCATGACTCCACTCTCCACTCCCACTTTCCTCTTTGGAAAACCTGTTCCAGTGTCTGATCACCCTGACAGTAGCAAAGTTTTTTCCTACATCTTCTGATATTTAGACTTTGGACTTTTGCTCATGTTTAAATCTTTATTTATTGTAGTTTTGTGGCAGTGTATTCAGGGAAAGGACCAAAGACAGGTTCTTCATGAACATCAGGAGTTTTAGTTTTGTATATACATACTACTTTCTATGTGTCTTTTTTACTGTTCTAGTAAAAATTAATTTTTTCTATGTTATACAAAAAAATCACATTTCATTATTTTTCAAGCAAGTGATATTTGAAATTATTCATGTGGACAGATTAATCTCACACATAACATTAGCTTGTATGTAATCTACTTTGTCTGCTACCTAAGGAGATGATGGATCAGGCAGGTATCTGTACAAACACAGAGGTATAGATCTCATTGTTTAAAGATACAGAATAGAATCACAATAAAAAATCAGAAAATCAGAACGTACCTTCCCTTAGACTAAATATTTTTGAAGCAGGAGATTCCTTAAGTACTTTTTTAATAAATATTCCTTCATTTCCTCCTCCTTTCACGCTAAAACCACTAGCACCAGCTTCTGCTTCTGTTTTCAGTGTCACTTCCATTGTCTCCTGGAGATAGAAAAAGGTGTGAATTTTTGTTCATTTGTATCAAAGGATTCTACATTATTCTAAATGAAAGAATTGACTCTTCTCAGACATATTTTCAATAGCTCAAGAAAGATTATCTAAAATAGAAAATATACTTGTTCACACTGGGTTTGATTCTGTTCTAAATTAGAATTAAACACATGTTAGGGTTATGTTGGATCAAGACCATAGGGAAAACAGGTTATAATTTTAAAATGTGAAACATATGGCATCTTTTAAGGCTGAAAGACTCTATTTTCTGTGAAGATATTAAGCACTCAAAGTCAATGGGCCAGAAAAGTCAGACTAAGATCTAATGCTGTACTGTACTCAAACCAGAGAAGGCTAAAGGAAGAATGCTAGAAAGAATTACAGAGGGACCCCAAATAGGACAAGTAATTGTTCATGCCTGCACCACAACTTGGCCATTTGTGAAGTTCCTTGGTGAAAACAAGTCTAAAGTGATTCTTTACCCATTTGTCCTTCCTTCTGTCCACACTTCATGTCTGCGTGTTATAATAAACTTTACTACGTATTTGCAAGGCTCAAACCTAAACGTACAGAGTGCTTTTAGACTGACCTGTGGATGACTTTGTTTTGATTTGTCTGTAGAATATTTTTTCTTTTCTTCTTGAAGCTGAAAAATAATTTTCAATTATTTAGTGTTCCCAAGCCATGCTGTTGCTAAGTACAACAAAAATCAGTTAAAAATTCTGGTTTAGACAAAGAACTGAAGCTGACTTTAATGGAAACAGAAAAATTAGGATCTGCAAGTGCAATGTACAGTGTGAACAATTTAATCACACTCTTTCCAATAGTAAATTATATGCCAAGGCCTTCCCTCATTGTACCAAAAATTGACATTAAATAAATCCCAAAGACCAAATGACCTAAGACATGGGGAGCTTTTCTGTGTCTTAATGTAGCACATTGCCCATGCTTTCATTTCTGTAAATTGCTTTTACTTTTCATCGTTTTGACTTTACCATGAATTTAAAATTGCTGCCTACTTATCTTAACATGGTAGTACTAATTAAATCTCTAATGCTGAATAACTAAGAGATATTTATTAGTTAGATTCAAGCGAATTTTATATTCTAACAGGAAAAACATTATTTCTTTACACTCTCTGCCCCAGGAATAAAGTCAAATGCATTTTTGCTAAGGAACAAGAATATGGCCAGCAAGCCCAGCACAAAATAAAACCATTAATGGACATGGATCAGATTTTGGCGGGGACAGGATGACAATATGGCTGCAGCCATATCCCATTATACGATGTATAGGCCTCTGCTGGTTGTAGGAGCTAAAGCCTCTTGAATCAACTTGGTAAAGCCATGAAAACTCAGTGTCTTGCCTTTAAATAGTCTTCTTCTACAGGATACTCATACACTGGAGAGGATCCTTGTGGCCTTGGACGAACGTCTTCTACTGCCACTTCATTAACCTGTCGAAAAAAAATGAGTGGTGGTAAAGGAACATCCACCATTAAACAGTGATCTCTGTTTTAGGAGGGTTTCTCTACTGAGACATAGTCTCCTTCTGAATACAAATCCTTCATTAGCAATGGTGGATGAAAAATACCCAATAATTCTTTTCTTAGGTCAGGAACAAATACAGTTCTCACATTAAACCACTCAAACCCACGCAGCATAGAGTTCTGAGAGACAATAACAGTGATATGCTGATTTTGTTTTCTTTATGTATTGTATGCATCTACAGATGAAACATTCTGAAAATACAGATCAATTAGTAATAATTGTTAAAGGCAAAAAGAAATCTTTCCTCTACTTTATTTGCATGCCTAAACTTTGCATCCTGTGACTTCAAACTTTACTGCCCTCTGTAACTAAGCAAACCATGGGAAAGCCCCACCAGGAATTTCTGCTGACAAGCTATTGGCATGCTTCCTTCAGGAGTCAGGCAATAAGGAAGCAAAACCATCTAAATCCTGAAAGAGAAGTTACTGTAGGTAAGAGCCTAATAGTTTGCTACATCTTGGTAGTTTGCTAAGTCTTGGTAGTTACAGTTTTCCAAATCTTGGTAGTAAACTTATGCTGGTGAATCATGGAAAAGAGTAGATGCTTTTACAATGAAGCATCTTTCTGGCTTTTGAGTTGGCAGGGTAATACCAGCAGAAATAAAACATTTTTCATGGGGAGGGAAATCATCAGCAAGACCTAGCTATAAACAAAATACATAATATCCTATTTTGTCAAATTCTCATAATAGAAAAACTCAACTCCAAAAAACTCACAGAATCTTCCTCATCTGCATCCGCATCAGCATCTCCCGGGGGTTCAGCTGGTCTCAGCTGTCGTCCAGAACCTGAAAGCAGCACATAGGTTGTTGGTGTCTGCAGGATCCACACAGAGCACAGAGCAGTCATCTTGCAAGATGAAAAGCTCTGGAGCAGCACACCAGGGGACATGCACAGGCAGGCAAGGAAAGGCCTGCTTTCATTCAAGTTCCTAGCATCACAGTATGGTTCGACTGGACAGACCGTCAAGACCATCTAGCTCCAAGTCCCTGCCACGGGTAAGTACACCTTCCACTACGTCAGGTTGTTTAAAGCCCCATCCAACCTGGCCTTGAACACTTCCAGGGATAGGGCACCCACAACATCTCTGTGCAATCTGTGTCAGTGCCTCACCAGTCTCCTTATCTTAGAACTCATCAGGTCAATCTTTCCAAAGATACCAGGAATATTCATATCCAGAACTGTATAGGCTTTTGTGAAGGAAAAAGTCCCCAGATGGGAGAAAATGCAGAAATAGAAGTTAGATGTGGTTTGGGGTTTTTGGGGGGGATGTTTGAGGTGTGTATTGGGCAGAATTGGCGGAGGTTTGATAGTGGTCTGCTGATCTGTGACATCCTCCCACAGATCACCCTGTGGCAGATGCAGTGTTTGCAGACAGCTCCACCTGCAATGCTGACATGATCAGGGGAATTTCACAGAATCACACAGAATCACAGAATATTCTGAGTTAGAAGGGACCCACAAGGATCATCGTGTCCAACTCTTACATGGCACCACTGCCTCCCTGGCGCAAATCGAACCCCCGGCCTCCCGCATGAGAGGCGGGACACTTGCTACTATGCTAAAGTGGATTTTTTCTGTCACTTCTGTGAAAATGTGTGTAAGAAAGAGTGGCAAACACCAAGAAAAAGAGACAACACAAGTAGAGGACCAAGGAGACAGAGAAGATCACACCAGAACAGGAGGAGAGAGAAGAGGTGGCAGAGCAGAGAGGAGGAGGCTCGATTTTGATGCACTGGTGGCTGGTGGAGGAACCCATCCTGGGCCAATTGAGCATGAAACAATGAGTGGAAAAAGCAATGACCATCCGCTGACCTCTGCCTACCGCACCAGCTCTCACCTCCCCAAAGGGACTGAGAGTAGCCCACAGTGAGGGGACTGGAAAAGAGGGGAAGGAGAGATGTATGGAGGGAAGCTGAAATGTTGTCCCCTGAATTATTTTTTAAACTACTAGAAGCAGTAGTTAAAAGTTTGATAATTCACAATACAATAAAATGAACGAAATTCCCCATATTGAAACCCTTCCTTGCTTCTTAAATCTTAAGGTCTTAAAAGCTGCAGGGTAAAAATCATGAAGCTTTCATAGTAAAACAGACCCTGCTTTCTTGGTTTTTAGATGTATTGAAGCCAGAGAGAGATGAGGTGAAGCAGATATACTGTCTGAAAGTACGATTGTGTTGAAATGCCTTACATTGGGCACCAAAGAATGAAAGCAGCATGAATGAATACATCATTTTCAGAGATTCAGGCTTAGCCAGTAAAGGACAGTGTGGCTGAACTACACATTCCTTGATGCACCAGCTATTCTAACATATGCACAAGTCCCTGTCTTGATAACTATGTCTCTTTCCTGTCTCCTCACTGGTTTTTTCCAAGCCATCAGGCTGCCTGGCTCCCTCACACTCAGTTCTGCAAGTCTCAGGTGTGACTCTTGGGGATGGTCCTGTGCAGGACTCAATGATCCTCATGAGTCCCTTCCAATTCAACATATTCTGTGAGTCTGTGAGACGCACACATAGTTTTGGCTATCCTGAACAGATCCTCTGGTTTAAAAATATGATCAAAAGCTAGAGAAGACAATCACAAGAAGAACTGTGCAACTCAGTAATTGTTTAGTTTAAATGGAGACTCCTTGGGCTTAACACATCCCTGGATGTGGATATTACAATGCTGTGTGTGCAGATAAGGCGGCACAACATAGGCAAGTATGCAATCACCCTGACTTACACGCATTGCAAACTTCTTGTTAAATTTTGGCCATGATTTTACTAGCGATTCCTCAGTTTTCTGATCTCCTACATTTAATTTCCTCTTGACTTCTCTGAGGATGAATTTATTTATTACAGGCAGAGTTTTGGAATAGTTATGCCCTGTGATCATGATGGACAGCTTTGTTAAGGTGAATAGAAATATTGTGCTCCCAGTGGGAATATCCCATAACAGCCTACGGGCCAAGTTTTCAAACTTGATAGTCATGTGTACAGCATCTTAACCAACCCTCCTGTGGCGTCTTAGCGCCAGAGAACTAGAATCAACCCAGAACATATAAGGGCTGCCAAACCACGCCTCCTTTAGCCTTCACAGAATTAGTCCTGACACCTATGATGAACAGTTCTAGAAAATTCTAGATAAATGGTCTTAAAACAGACTCCAACTTAGTTTAAATACCTTCTTAAAATTTGGCTTGATTTTTTTCCAAAGCTCTAACATTTGCAATCCTCAGAAACTCAAGAAAATTGGAAAATTAGTATGTATAACCTTGTTAAAAAATTTAGACATGGATTTATGAATCTGAATCTAGGCATTTCTGCTTGGAAATTCTGGAATCCATTCAAGAAGCACTTCACCACATGTATTTTAATAAACATCATATGAAGGAAAGAGTTGCAGGATTGAGGTTTGAATGTTTAATTTGCTCAGTGCTTCTAAAGAGTAAGGTGCCAACAATGAATTTTATAGTTCTTACTAAAATTCCAAGAAATAGTAAAGACTTAGTCTTGTGGCATTACCATATTTTCCACTTGGGATAATCACATCCACAAACCCTGCAGTCCAGTAGAATGACTTAACAGAAAACTGCTTGGATCACTGGAGTGTTGCAGCACTTCAATGCTAACTAAATCATTGATCCCTGGTGGCTGCCAATAATTTTGCTACTGGAAAAGAAACAAGAAAGACTGATCTCTGAGACTTCTTAGGCTGAGAGAAGAAACTGCTGTTTCGTTTTACTCTGGTGTAACTTCAGTGACACTTCTGTTGTCTAGAACAGGAGCAATCCTAGTACAGGGTGCTCTTATTTCAGGATGTGAATGGTCCTGCACAAATGGAGCTGCTGACTCTTTCCCATCCAGTGGGGCACAACCTTTGAGACTGGGATTCTGCAGCAATCCTACAAGTTCTAACTGAGTGGAAGCTTCTAAAACCATGTGTTTTAAAGAAAGGATTCTCATAACGATTAGGTGATCAACACCTTTAGAATTTTCCTGTTATTAAGACTGGATTACTCATAAAATCCATGAGAATTAGATCACTTTGTGCAGTGAGACCTGAACACTTATTTTCCATCATGATGCCATTTTAAACCAACAAATAACACTGCCAGTTCTTATTCAGTGTGGATATAGAGACACAGACCTGGGCTGGCTGATATCTCATCTGGGACTGGACCAGGAGAGCAGTTTCTTATTTTGCACCAGCCATGGATCAAGAAAAGCAATACTGTATGAGGCACAAGGGCGGCTTCACATGCTTGGCCAAGTATTGGCAGGAGATTGCTCTCCTTGTCCTTGTTAGAGGGGCAATGGTCAAGATTTGCAAAAATGTCCCTAGAAAAATTCCCTCCTGTTAAGAGGAAAAGCTGTCAGCATCAAAGGCCTCTTTCACCTACTTCCTGATGGGCAGGAAGGGACAGAATCCTCCTGTGAAAGCCTTCAGCAAACCTGAAGGCTTTCTGAAGCTTTCTGAAAGCTACCTCTTGTAAATGATGATAGGGGAGGGCTCTTTCCTACAAAATGGAGCACTAGATTACTGTCCCCAGGACTAACAGAGACGTGGTTCAGATGGCATGGAGGGACATCACCTACACAGACGACTTTCCCTCCCAAAGCTTCACACCAATGCCTTTTCCTCCACCCTTACTGCTCCAAACTCTTCCTAAGCTGTCCCTCTACAATGGTTAACCCTTGTCATAAAAGGCTTGTTGTGCCCTCAATTCCTACTGTAGGCTAGGATTTGCTTCTGATTTTTTCCTGATTCAGAATATTTTAAAAACAAATCTATAAAAGAGGAGAATTACGGTACATTTTCAGCAAAGTGTTCTAAGTATAAAAGCCAGTGCCAATAAACTATGATTTATATGCATGTCATTCTCATGCCCCAAATAGTAGCAATGCCAACATTTTATAGATTTTAACTTTTTTATGAACCCTGGACAATCAATGCTTTGTTCAAGATGTTTCCATAAACAAGATGGAATTTACATCAGTGACTACTTCTAATAGCCACTGAACAGACTTCAGAACAAGGGAATTTTTTGAAAGTAAGCAGTAGGAGTTATATAGGCTGGATCATTTTCATATCATATGACTGGAATGTGTATTTGCTTTTTGGAATTCAATTTAAAAAAATATTTTATCTTTAGCCTAGCTAGCCAGATGGACTGTTTTGCGTAAACCCACAAAACCCCCAAACCCCAAAACAAACCAAACCCCAACCAACCAAAAAAAACCAAAACCCAAACCCCCACAGGTAAGTTTTTTGGTATTCACATTCAGTGGGCAGGAGTCTCCAAAACCACATTTGAGACAACAGAATGAATTCCAAGTACGACAGTGTCATTGAATTCAAATCAATTGAGCTTTAATGTATTGTACAAAGAGAAACCCAGCTTTAATTGGAACACTGGCATATAAAATTACTGTATAAAATCTGTATACTTTAAAATATCAAATGAGAATACCAGAGATGTTCATTACAGAAACAGTAACGTCCTTTGCTGATCATTCTAGCTTCTTCACTTATAAAGCATATCCCTTTCTCTGCAATTCTTATATGTGGCTTTCTGCTTTTTAGGATTTTATACTGGAGTTATGTTTTCATATGAATAGTGAATTTAAGTAATCTGCTCTTATTTTTAAGCACATTACTCTTCCTTGCATGCACTTCAATTTGACTTCAACAAATAGTTTCTCTCAATAGACAGCAATCTGATCTGTGCCAAATATCTGACCACAGGTGATAAGTTTTTACGCTTGCTCACTCATTCATTGCTATTTAAGCTCCCAACCTGTGCCTTTTCTTTATCAGGATTTTGGTGTTTGTTAATTAGCATTTCTAAACTATGACAAGAAATTAACAGTCCTGTTTGTGCAGTATTGTGGAAATTAATAGCTCTGAGTCCACGGCATGAAAAGACTTGTGCCTTGACATGTAGGCAGGGCTGGGACATCTTTAGATCAGGTCAGGTCCTTTCTGAAAGTGCAAAGCATGCTCTGGGCACATAACCTAATTTGTATTATTAATAAGGAGAAGGAGGAGTGAATAATTGCATGACAAACTACAACAGTAATAATTTAATGTCACTGTGATTGCTGGCACTGTGTTTGACCCACCAAAGATTTCACACACGTAGGTCAGCAGTTTTCACAGTGCTCCCTTGTGTGCTTATGTCTTGTTGTAAACAAAGATGTGCATGGCTACAGTCGTGGACAGATTCAGCTGGCTCTTGCATCAAAGCTCTCTTCCTGCAACCATCAATCCCTGTACCTGCAGGTTTGTCTGTCGCTGTGCCCTCAGGCACCATGTCATGGCTCTGTTATTTCTCATGCATGAATGGCTAGTAACTGCTTGCGCAGTGCTTCAGAATTTCTTCTGTTTTTTAAAATTGCATCCCTTTCTCAAGATGGGTGGTGTGCCTGATATTTTTTTCCCCACAGCCTGTTCTCCTTCTCTTGCAGGTATCGCAATTACTGAGATTCCTTTTCTTCCCTCAGAGCTCTCACAGTCGCCTAAGCAGGGCTGCTGTGAAGTCTCGCAGCCCCTTCTGATTCTCTTCTTAGATTTGAAATAGAGAATACTTAGAATACTTAGAATATTTAAAATCGTGGGTCCCAGTTCAGGAAAGCACTTGATAACGGGAACAATATGCACATGCCTGGCATTCATCTTGGCCTCTCAAGAGCACTTTTTCAGATAGGGACGTTCACTTGACTTCCAAGCAAGCAGTGGTGGAGGAAAATGATCCTTCAAGCATCAGATGCAAAGATAAGAATCTGAAAGTGTCTGCAAATAAACCTTGTTGCACATGTACTGTGCTCCTGAAGGAAGCTGCCATGAGGTTTAAAGCACAGCTTGTGGCACAGGCTCTCGCACAGTCTGTGTAGGCTTGACCACGAACTGCAGCAGCTTGATAGCACTCCCAGTAATCACCTCCAACTATGCTGGGGAAAACCGTCAGAAAAAAATCAAGACATTCATCTTCTACAGAGATTTCTTAGTGCATTCCAGAGACCTGGATTCATTCCATTGTCCTGCAAGATCCCACGGACTGAGTTACAACAACTGCTGGGCAGGGCTCTGGGGCACGGCAGGACTGCAGCGGGAATGCCGCGGCTGTCACTCTATCTGGGCAGGATACATGGCAATGGGGGCAATGTCACGGAGAAGGCTGCCTCTCCCAGCTCTCCATCGTAGGAATGTCGTGTTACTTCACTTGAACCACTGCCAGGGAGACAGCGGGGCCACCCGGTAGCTCCACCTAGAAGAACCAGCTTGTCAGCTCTGAAATGAACGACTGCCGCAGTGGAAAAAGCAGCCGTTCTGCCTCAGAAAGGGTGATAAACTGAGGATCAGCACCTCCCCTTTAGTGTTTCCCCTCTGCCCTGTGCTGGCAGTTGGACCCTCCCCACCAAGCCCTGAAATTTCTGAGGGATGAAGACGACAAAGGGCTAGTCTCTGGAATGAAGATAAAAGTTTTGCTGCTGAAGGGGTTTAACTGGCCTTATTATCAGGGGGATGCTATCAGAACCAGCTGGGCCGGTGTTGAAGCTATACTCCTGCCTTTGTTTTGCATTGGTTTGGTAATGCCCCTTGGCTGCACTCTGTCCCTGAGCTGCATTCTTGTGCTGTGATGAATGTAGCTCAGCCTCTGGAGCCAAAAGAGACGCTTGCAGCACAGTCCTGCTGAAGGAGCAGCTACTCCCTAATACCCAACGTGTGAATAGTTTCCTTCCATTCAAGGCACGAACAAGATGTTTTGATTCAATACCTTGGTATGTTAAGCTGCCCTTGTTGGCTGTTAGAGTACTTCATTAAAAGCCTTCAAATCACTTAATCGCAAAACCTTTTAAAAACAGAATATACATGTATATGTAAGTTACAATCATGAGTTTCTTTGCCTAGCAAGAGGCTTATCCATGAAGTTAGCGCCCACTTTTATCGAAAGGAACAGTACTCTGCTCTGCAAAGTACATCCAGTCTCAGGAATTAAGGTTCCTTACAAACCAAACTGAGCTCTGTGGAGCATTTTATAGAGCATTTTCTACAGGTTGACTAATATCAGGAAAGATGTAGAAGAGCACTGGCAAACAAGAACAGATATAAACACTACCATAAAAAGAGAAACTAACAGCCCCCAGATGAAAAGAAGAGTGAATGGCTTTCTCGTGAGTGTGTATTTATTGATAAGCTCTGCTCGCAGATTTTAAACTATTAAAAGCATTCCTGCTCACACTTCACAATAAGAGCAAAACCTTTAGGGAAGACTGATCAGAAAGAAGCTCTTGATTCTTACAGTGGTCCACCTTTCCTCTGATGGGAAAGATAAACGTAATAGGAGACATAGGACAGTTCAGAGCATGAGAATAAATCTCTCTGCAGAGAGCTCAAGCTCAGCTTGAGTCATACTTATACATGAAAGGCACAGGGGACTTTTTATTCTTTTTCCTAATTGTCAAATTGAAAATTCCCAGATCCTGGGTTAATGACTTTCATCTAGCTACCACCATTTATTGGTTTCTTGGCTACATAGGAAATGTAGTTTTGCCAGATCCACAATAACTCTTCTGGTATAAGAATAAAGTATTTGCTAAAATATTCCATTAGTCTGATGTTTCACCTCTTACTGAAACAGAATAATGTTTCATAGAGAGTTTGAAAATAAGCTCTTAACCAAAGTTTGTTGTGAGAACAGGGGATGTTTAGACTGAATGTTACGAAGAGGTTTTTCACAGAGAGAGTGATGTCTCATTGGAATGGTCTGCCCAGGGAGGTGGTGGAGTTGCCATCCCTGGAGGTGTTTAAGAGAAGACTCGATGAGGAACTCAGTGACATGGTCTAGTTGGTGGGGAGTTGGACTAGATGATCCTGAGGGTCCCTTCCAACTCAGAATAACCTGTGAACCTGTGAACATGATTAAGGTGATGTCCAAAAGAGACAGAAAAAGTAGTCAGCAGTGGTTGATACCTGGATTTGCCTCTCCTGGTCTATCCACCCTCTTACTAGCTGAAATACAGGTAGCAGAGTGAAAAACGCAGCTGGAGAAGTGTTCATGGCACCCAGCAAATGACCAGAGGTTCAGTGCTGTTTCTCCTGTGCCATGGTTTTGTCTCAGAAGCACAAGTTTTCTACCATCTCTGTAGTTTCAGTCTGATTGCCTGGAGGGTAGGTGTAACACCCTACCCTGTGTCTCTGTGTTTTCTTATCTTAGGCAGGAATATTCTTCTCTCTCAGGTTTTACGTGACAGGATAGGTTTCCAATCTGTGTTTTACATCCTGTATGAATTCCTACAGTGTTCTCGTGCCTAATTACTGTGATAATGGAGTGAATTATCCCATGGATAATTATCACCTGCTCCTCAATATCATGAATTATCACCTGCTCTGAAAATTATCAACCCTGATTTTTCCAGGACTCTTGGCCCTCTATCCTCATAAAGTTGCTAAAATAAGGGAATCAGTTTTCAGGAGTTATGTATCCCCTAACTCTTAAACTGAACCAAAACTGTTTACCACCCTTTTGGACAGGTCATAGCCAAACAAAGCGATAAAGACTGGTCTAATCCACCGTGATCCTCAACAGTTTTATCTCTTGAGATATACTGGTTTTAATTGCTATGGAGTCTCTACCATGCTGTAAATAGCTGCATGGATACTGAACTAAAATTCACCAGGGTGTCACTGTCCATCTGGATGGTCTGGGTTTTAAGAAAGGCTTCAGGGACATGTTGCAAATGAAGAGCTCTTGCTTGCTTACGAGCATTAGAAACCCTATTTGCTTTTCTGATTTGATTCAAATTTCCTATTTGGTTGCAGCTACATATTTGGTTATTCAATGTATTGATTAAGCATGTTGGGGTTTTCTTCCATCTGAAGCATACCCCTTCACTTACACAAAAAAATAGACTTGGAAAGTGAATGTGCAGCTGCCTTTCAGACCGAGGAGTTAATTCCTGCTGTCCTCCCTGTCAGATAGCTGAGAGTTCAGCTCTTACCGTGACTTGCCTAGAAGCAGAGGCAGGTGGGTGCCTATTGCAGATAAGGCCCATAAAGCTCACACAAATTGGCTTTTCCACATTCCTTCTCCTCCCTGATTCACCCCTCCAAGAATCCAGGCTTCTCCCAGAGCACATTGCCTGTTCTACTGCCAAAGCACAGCCCTGCTCATGAATCAGATGAATGCATTTATGGAAAATTATTGTTCTGCCCGTGTAGGCTTGATTGGCAGCCCTGGAGACTCAATTTCTCTGGCTGCAGAGTCAGTATTGCCTAACAAGCAGTGGCCATAACCCCAGGCTGTCTCTTAAGGGAGCCCAGTACTGCCCAGGAGAGGTAGCAAGGGAAGCTGACTGCTCTTTGTCCTCTCTCTGACACATTAAAGGAAGATGCTTTTGGTAGAAACCACGTTTGTTCCCTAAGAATAGGTCTTAAGATAAGAATGAGAGGATGTATTAACATTATGCAAAAAGCCCAAAGCAACTGATACAGGCTTTCTATATAAATGGCACTTACGACTCCTAATTAGAAACAG
This sequence comes from Pitta sordida, assembly GCA_013390025.1. Classification (NCBI taxonomy): domain Eukaryota; kingdom Metazoa; phylum Chordata; class Aves; order Passeriformes; family Pittidae; genus Pitta; species Pitta sordida. The sequence goes on from WEKX01026007.1 coordinate 15,696, forward strand.
ACTTTTTGGTCCAAACTGCTACAAAAACCCTCTTCAGCACTCTTAAGCACTGCTTAAAAAATATCCTTGTCAGAACCAATGCTCACTAAAACTTTTTGCAATCAGAGATAAATATAAACATGTATATAGAGAAAGAATTCATATCATGATCCTTGTGGTCTTAAGATCCTTATGGTCTAAGAAGAGTTATTTTTCTTTACTCCACTGATAAGATTCAGTGCATAATTAAGTGCTCAGATACAGTGATATTAATGGAGTGATGTTACATTGGCCGTCTCTCTGGTATGCTGGGCATAGCCCCTCTCAAAAGAAGAATGCAGAAAAAAACCCCACATGTAGTTTTTCCACAAACTTTTATGGGGGCTTTCATATAAATATCTGCCCTTGGAAACAGGTTTTCAGCTTCAAAGAAACGTCCCTGCACAGCTCTTTTGAATGTAAATCACCATAGAAGAAAATATCTTTCAAGCTTTTAAATTCCTTAATGTATATGTAATACAAGAGATACGGGATAAAGGTGACAGAAAATTATTATGGGAAAATATTTTACATCAAAGATAAATTTATCAGTTCCCTCACTTTGTTAAGATAAAAATCTTTTCTGTCAATAAACAGCGATGGTATCAAAATAGCATTTGGCACAGCTCACTTTTCCTTGTTTTCGTGTGGTAGGAAATTCTTTTTAAAATTGGAGAGAATCTCTGGATGCACACTGTGGGTTTACAAAAACCAGATAAACTAATTCGTTGAGTCAGATAAATAAATAAATTAGCATAGCTCTGTCCATATCAGTATAATTCAAATCTGAATAAATGGATTATAAACTTGGGTTTCAGTCACAAGAAGATCATATTTCAAAAGAATTGCATAGATCACCTATCAAATTCTTTTATGTTTTCTCTTGATTTTGGTCCATTGATTTGTACTTCTTTTTTGAATGTCTTTCCTAAAGATATGTATACCTTGCCCCAGCACTTTCTAAATGTTTCATTTGATAACTATCTTTTTTTATGAATTAAATCCATGAACTTAATCTTTATTTTTTGAAATTAAAAATAATTATGCAAGACTGAACAGCATTGGAATTTTAAGTGCATATTAAGTTATAGAAGGAAAAACTGATGATAAACTTTGATGCAACTTTGTTGCATTATATTTTTGCAAAAAAAATTGAATCTTTGCATGAAGTTTTTAAATTATTCAGTACTGACTTTCCATTTCTGTGCCTTCTAGCACCCAAAAATAACAAACCAGCATGCTTGCCTAATAGATTAGAGAAAAATATGGTTTAGTTAAGGAAACAGATTTCATTTTCATGTTTCACAGAGCAGTGTAAATGACAGCGAGAAACCATTTCTACAGTTCTGGATTTCTTTTTGGTTAAAGACTTGAATAGCAAGAAAGTAACTACACTGTGGTTCATCCATGTACTGACTGGTGAGGGAATTGAGACGGGTGGAGTTGTTTGAAATCACTAGGAGGACTATTTCTTGGATTGATTATCAACCCTAAATCTAATTCCAAAGACTCAGGGCCTCTCTGTATTACAAAAATAATGATATCTTACAGAAATGACTATCTGTTTCCTTGTAACAGTGGCCCGTTCACACACAGGTTTAAGTATTTTTTAACTCTGTTAAAACAGGATGCATTCTTTTTGAAAGTACAGCCGTGCTAGATTCAGGCTAATGCATAGGGGAGAGTAAATTACATTTTGCTCTTCAGCTACATCAAGGGTTCCACTGAAATAAAACAGCCTTGTACCAATTCAAAGCCAGCATAAGGAAAAGGAAGACCCCAGTGCTCCAGTTACAATCTCTGAGATCTGGTGCAAGCAGGTGGATCTGATTCTTCTGTCAGGTGGCTTCTTCAGAGTAATTTAAATCTATGCAACAGGAGGATAATGCAATGGCTCCTCCCCACTTTGAAGAATAACAAAGACCACTTTTATTTGGAGAATGGTGAGGTGAAGAGTTTGAATGAGAGAGGAAAGAATGGGAGTCACCTGGAGATGCCCCTCAGTCTTGTAGGGTTTTCTGCACATCCTTGCAAACCCTTGCCATGGGCAAGTACACCTTCCACTAGACCTTCCTTACAAAGAGTATTTTTAAACCAATAATATTTTATTATTTATGCCTTACAGCTTGCATGATCCAATGAGGACTCTCCTCTCTGTGAGCTCCGATTCCCAGTGCAGCTGAGAAAATATTGCTCTCTCTCCTAAGGAAGGTAGAAGAGGAGACCGGAGACCTCACTACAGTCTACAACTGCCTCATGAGGGGAAGGGGAGGGGCAGGCACTGATCTCGTCTCTGTGGTGACTAGGGACAGGACCCAAGGGAATGGTCCAAAGTTGTGTCTCGGAAGGTTTAGGTTGGATATTGGAAAAGGGTTATTCATGCAACAGGTGGCTGGGCACTGGAACCGGCTCCACAGGGAAGTGGTCACAGCACCAAACCTGACAAAGTTCAAGAAGCATTTGGACCAGACTGAGACACATGGTGTGAGTCTTGGGGATGGTCCTGTGCAGGGCCTGGAGTTGGAGTGAATGATCTTTGTGGGGCCCTTCCAACTCATCATATTCTGTGATTCTGTGGATTTGCATTCCTTACACTAAGCACAGCTTCTGCACACTGTGCACTATGCACACATTGTAGTCAATAAAGCCAGAAAAGGAGAATGACTGCTACTGTGAAAGTATCCTGTCTAAAACAAAAAGCTCCACCATGATCTTACTGTGAGACATTTTTTAAATACTGCAGTTTCAAAGTCCTTCATGTACTGAGATGTCAATAATGTTCTAGCAGCAACTGAAGTATTTGCTTTATATAGTGGTGTTGGGGCCAGTTTTGACAGAATTCTTCAACTACATGGAGAACAGAATTTGTTTCTTTCTTCATTGCAAATACTTTGGAGATTACTTAATCATACTTTGAACACTTATGGAGAGGTCTGTAACCATTTGGCCTAAAGAGAATAAAGGATCATCGCATTCCAACCTCCCTGCAGGGACACCTTCCACTAGACCAGGTCGCTTAAAACTTTCTGAAGTCCTGCTTCAGGAGCTGCTAACTGAAAAACATTTCCTTTAACACTGCTACCTCAGGCAAATTTACCATGGAAAACTGATCTCAAAAGGTTTTGAAAAGTCACCTGGGCCAGGGTCTCAAGTCTGTAGGTCCTAGATCCAACAACACCAAGCAACACTGTGAATGGAGTCAGGGCTAAAATGTAGGATCTCCTGAGGCTTCCTCTCTTGCTATGTGTTTGGTTCAGGAAAAGAGCCCTTTTTTTCAGGACACAGCTTGCCCAACGTGTGGTGCTAGGTCTTGTCGTTGATCCCTCGACTTTGACAGCCCAGTGCAAGAGGGCTTCAGCACACATATGCGAAGTAGATGCTGCTACAAGTTTATCCTCTGCAGCTGGAATCACTGTCCCAGATAACAACTTCTGGACTGGTTGGTACAAGGAGGCTGATGATTTTGCTACTTTTACTGCCTGGGCAGGTGTGGATATTACATCTATGTCACTCTGCACGCTTCACAGCTATATGTTCAAAGAGGAGGACCTGAAAATGTATCTGAACAATTTCTAGGGAAGTTTAAGCTCTCCTTGCAGAGCTCTGCCAGCTCAGGGATACTGGAAAACACATTTTTCATGCATATGTTTTTTATTAAATGCAGCTGTCAAAACAGAGCAGGGCTCATGTTCCTGAAAAGGTGCAGGGAAGAGAAGACAAATGGTTGGAACAAAGCAGGAATGTGCCTCCTCCGCCTAGGCAAAAATCACCACTTCTGTAGAGCCTTTAGGGTAACCCTTAAACTAGCTGGCTTAGGGACTAGTAGCTGTCTAGCTGTGGGAATTCAGTGAACAAACACAACCAAGTCCCCAGGGAAGCCAGTACTTGCTGCACAAGCCACTCCTCCTGTGGCCAGACTAGCTGGCTCTGCACAATCTGCACCTTTCTGGTGCTGCAAAGGCACAACCCAAGACCAAAGCCTCACTCTCCCTGCCATGCTGCAGACAATGCGTTCCAAGTGTGTTGGCAGTGAACTTAAACTGTCTACTGCAATCTGGTAACACCTACCTCTAATCATTTTGCCGCAGTAAATTTATGGAAGTGAAACCAGCAATCGTGGAGCAAGATTTTATTTTTTAAATTTATAATTTTCCTCTTATTCCATAGACATAGGTTCAGATTTTGTCCACTTATCTGAATGTGTGTTATGAAGGTGTTCAGCTGAATTTACAACAGTGCAATAGCAGAATTTGGCTGGGATCTTCAGACGACAACATCAGTTGACAGACTTGCTTATTTTTCCGTAATGTATTATTTGGGTTTTCTATTAAGTTCCTATTCAACAAGGATAATAGTCTAAATAAGATGCAGTTGTGTGGCAACAGTGTACCAGATAAATTAAGCTAACTCTGGGTAATATCACGAAAAAAAATGTGTTTATAACTTCATGCCAGTTTCTGACTAATGCTTTTGTTTGTTGCTATAGCAAACCACACATGAATCAGATAGCCAAAATCATGTTTATGACTAACCTTAGCTCTCTGGGGATTTAAAATACGGAATTAAAAAAATAATCCCCAAACCATAACACACAATGTGAGGAGAACATGATAGGAAACACCTTTTTTGGCATGAGTTACTATGAACATTACAGGAGAAGAACATCATGAGTGGAAAACATTAGGAAATGAGAACTGTGGGAATAACCGCCTTTAACCTATGGTCATTCAGAGTTTTTACTTCACATCGCAGAGTTGTCTGTGCCAGACTAGAGAATGTTGCAGGAAGTCCTGGCTGCATGTTAAGGGACGGATTTAAACCTCTGAAATGTGGAGTAGCTTTGTATCACACTTGAAAACATTCAGGCCACTTTATTTGAGATAATTTTTACTCTCTGCCTTGACACCTAGGACAATTTCTATTACCATGTGTACTTTGGTAGTTTCCAAGAGTCTGTCCCAAGACTGACACAACAGGGAATAATACCTGTCAAAGCATCAGACAGAGAGAAAGGGAGAGGAGGACAGATAGCGTGGGAAGCAGAGAGGCGATGCGACTGCATCACCCACCAAATCAGAGCTTGGACACAGGTGTCTTGCACCTTGGCTCAATTGACTGATTCAAGTTGCCAAATATGTTCCTGGGAGAAGAAGAATATATNCTCATTATGCTGTACAAATACACAACAGAGAATAATACCTGCCCCAAAGGGCTTTCTGTCAAAGCATATGTTCCTGGGAGAAGAAGAATATATTATGTGCTCTCCAGAGGAGGGAAAACTGACACAACTAAAGTGAGTCCCAAACTAGGACAGATTACAACAAAGCTACATTATGCCAGGCAAAATTTATACTAGTGTTGCCCTTTTATTCTTAACAACCTCTTTCCTTCATAGGTTAAAAAAAAGTAAAGGGGAATATTGCTGTAGATTGCATTGATGGGATCAGTTTATAATAATGTTTCCTATTGATATTAATTACTCTGGTTCTAGATTACATATTGCATCTTTCTTGACAGATTTGTACTGTCCATAAAAGTGTATGATTATCCAGTTCATGGCCAGTTCTTCCATCATCTATACTGATGCTCAACAGTCTTGAGATAGTGTGCAGCTTTGTGGAGAGGCAGGTTTGCCCAAGCTCTCATGTTCCAGGTATTTCCCTGAGGTTTCACAGAAGACATCTTAACCCATCAGTAGGATAATCTGGACACTGCCACAAATCGAAGCTTACAAAAATCAGTAGGACACAGATGATATCTGATGGTCCTTTAGTGTCAGAGGATCAAATCTTGAAGTATTGAGATTTCATTCTGTGCTTACGCAAGCAGGACATCCATTGGCCTCAGTGAAGCTGATACATGGCACATTATATTGCATTCATCTTGTAATTCAGACTGTGATATTGGCCGAGATCAGCATTGATTTAATCTCGTAAAATCCAGCAGAGCACACATTACTGCTCACAGCAATCACACCTGCATCTTTGTAAGAGTAAATACTTTCAGAAAAATATGCAAGCATTTTGTAGATTAGCCATGAACTCCACTGACATATGTAGCAAGCAGCATTAAGACATCTGTGTTGTATAAAGTGAAAAACAAAGGTGAGTAAGAGACAGGCAGAAGTTTTCCAGCTATAGTCTAAATATCGCTGCTGGACTGTAGAGCCATTGCTGGTGACATGTTGAAGGCCATACATGACTCTCTCTTTGTTTTCACATGCTTCTCCAGTTCTTTGGCAGAAAATGCATCTCACAAAAAAAGAAAAAAACAAAGCTGCCAGGCTTCTTTCCTCCATGCCGAGAACCTGAAAACAGCTTTGGGTACTGGAAGCACAATATAGAGAACATTTCAAAACAGCTACCTCATTCCCTGTGATTTATCCCAAAAGATGGGATAAATCCAGTGCTCTTCCCTGGGAGTGCTGTAGTAAATGAAATAAGAGATCATAGGTACAGGTTGCCAAGCCAACTCCAGCTTCAAATGACTTTTTGATCGGTGGGAGCAGAAGGCACTGATTAGTAGTACTTACAGATATGTGTTTATGCAGGTGTGGTGGTACTTAATGAGCATTTTTCTCTTAAGGCTCTCAAAAGGCATAGCTACTGTGGGGTATCTGTCACCAAAACAGCACTACCTGGTACATAGTAATAAATGCCAGCTTGGCAACTGCAGCATCTTGGTCATGGTCACCAAAGAAGACCCTGCACGTGGCCCAGAGACCATGTGGGACCAGGCAAGCACTCTCCACCTCACAAGGATAAGATAGCAAAGCGAAAAAAATTACTTGCTCAAAGTCACAAAGCAAGTTGGCAGCAGAGTCGGCAATAAATTCAACCCAGATGTCCTGGATTCCACCTCCTCCCTGCACCATGCTGCCTCTCTTAGCTCAATGCTGGAAGGAAATGTTTTACATTTACTCATCCCTCCTTTTCCTTTGTCAATAGAAATTAAAGCAGGCATCTGACTGCCTAAGCCTTGAATACTCTGATGGTTTCCAAGGCTTGCAGTGAAGTCAGCCAAGATTTCTATTGAATACAGCCCTAATGGACAACTAGAAGGGATTCCTTTGCCAAAAAGCCTATCAGTGCAAAACTCATTTAAGCACATACAGCTTTTATATAGATATGCATTGTGTATATGTGTATATATATTTTTTTCCATGACTTTGCAAAGAACCACTAATTACAAAACCACAATTTCTATAATAGTACTGGCCTTGGCTGGGTAGAGTTAATTTTTTTTCATAGTAGCTGGTATGGGGCTGTGTTTTGAATTTGTGCTGGAAACAGAGTTGATAATTTAGGGATGTTTTTGTTATTACTGAGCAGAACTTCCACAGACTCAAGGCTCTTTCTGCTCCTCACACCATCCCACCAACAAGGAGACTGGAGGTCTACAAGGAGCTGGGAGGGAACACAGCTGGGACAGCTGACCCCAACTGACCACAGCGATATTCCAGACCATATGGCATCTACTCAGCATATAATGCTGGGGGAAGCAGGAGGAAGGGGAAGACACATTCAGAGAAATGGCATTTGTCTCCTCTAGTCACCATTATGGAGTCCTGATTTTATGGGGTTGACTGAACACCTGCCTGCCCATGGGAGCCAGCAAATTAATTCCCTGTTTTGCTTTACTTGCAAGTATGGCTTTTTTTTTTTTTTTTTCACTTACTAAACTGTCCTTACCTCAGCCCATGAGTGTTTTCACTTTTACTCTTCCTGTTCCTTCCCGATCCCCCCAGGAGGGGAGTGACATCTGAAGTCAAACCATGACAGCAACTCAGCCAAGCAGTGAATAGACTCTAGTACTACAATTTCAAAAAGAAAAACCTGCATCATAACTTTTGGAATGTATTGATTTTAACAAACATCTATACCTTTTCACTTTGTTGAAAGGTAGGACAGTCTGTCAGGATGTTTATCACATTGAACGCACTCAGGCCTGCAGAGACTGATAGCTAATTAGCATTAATTTTCCATTTATTTATATTGTGAGCAGAATATACAAATAATTAAAACCTGATCATTAAGCTATCTATGGTGTCTGTGTAGTGGGCGGTGTCCATGTTTTCCAAAAGCAATGTAAATCTCATTTCCATGGAATATGTCATGTCTGTCAGCAAAATATCCTTACTGCTGTCAGTCCAAGGTGAGTCTGTGTCTCTCTGCAGCTGAACACATTCTTCCTTGCCTGTTTTTTCACCTTCAAGGTGAAATGTCATTACATTTTTCCTACCTGTCATCATAAAAACCCAGCTGGGATTTTAAGTGTTGTGCTGCTGCTCCTACAACTTCTCTGCCAATGTGCTGCTCTGCCTATTGAAGGTACATCAGGGGAGCTGGACAGAAGTTAAAAAGAAAAGCAGCATTTCACATTGTATCCTCCTCTCCTCCAAATACTTCAGGGGCATGACAGTGAGAACAAAAAATTTTAGCAGCTGCAGGTTGCCTAAACCACTTAATTTCCTCATTTTTCTTGACTAGAAAACAAATGGCCTCCAGGTTTTGCATTCAGGTCTCCTGTCAGAGGCCTCTGCTGAACAGCAGAAGGCGATCCCACAGATGGCAAGGTCGCACTGCTCAAGATCTTATTATATATTTTTGTATTATGTGCCTCCACTAGGAGCAGTTTGCACAAACCCACATTCTGAATAACTGCATCCAGAGTTTTGCCCCAGCCAATAGGGCTTTATTACGATTCAGAATTTCTGACATCTTCCAGACAATGAAACAAACAAAAATGCAGCCCCAAAAAACCTTCGTTCTTGCTCTGTAGAACTATTCCAGTATTTCCTCATTACTGTCCTGTACAATTTGCTCAACTTGCTTGACACAAAGCTTCTAAGTCCTCCGAGGCACACCTGGGCAGGAGGCTATATACACAGCGAGGACCTTAACCTGCCGCCAAACCGCAGCAGCAATAAATGACAAGAATACATCTTGACAAACATGGCTGGGTTGTGCCATTTTTATGCAACAATAGTAAGTTTGACAGATTTGAGCTTTCCTTCATGGCAGAGACACTGCTGTCTCCAGAGCAGGAAGCTCTCACCCCTTCTGCAGCCAGGTCAAGGACGTTGCTCCTTGCAGCAATCTGTCAGTGCCGATTTAGCAAGTTCCAGCTCCCTCCCTCTGTGCATACAGGCTCTGGCTGGCCTTGCCTGTAGTTCCAAGTGTGTCCAAGAGCCAAAACTTTATCGCAGTCCATCTCTGTCTCCTTGCAAGAGCAGAGTTAGTGGAGGAGTTGGCGTGGTCTGTGTGCTGGTATGACAACCAGCTTCTGTTTTGGATTATAGGATGATACTTTCCCCTCCTTCTACATCCCTTACTGGGCATTTAAAAGAGAAGGGTTTGTAGGAAGAAGAAAAGACCCATGATGAGTTTTATACCTATTTTGCCCTCCCTTTGCTTTGGCACAAATGAAAGGCCCAGGCCCATGGGCTGTATCTGTGTGCGTTGTCCAGGAGGCTGACTTTTCTCAGCCCAGGCCATGAAGTAAGTGTGATAGTGGAGAGGTGTTCATGCAGCACCTGAGTTTACCTGCAGTTCTCCACACAGAGGACTGCTTGCAGAAGACCAGTTTTCAGTGCGTGTCACAACTTGGGAGAGCATTGCAAAAGCAACACTTCCCTGTCAAACGTCAGGGTGGAGATCTGCTGGCTCAAATCCCCATCTTTCAGAGCCAGGCAGAGACTGAATGTAAACCAGCAGTAAGCCCCAGACACAAAGGAGTGGAAAGAAACTAATAAAACACAGCTGAGAATGGTGAGGGTAGCAGAAACACCCCAAACACCCCAACCACTGCAAGGACCACTGTTGAGTCTCACTGCTCATATGCAACACGGCTCAGCAGCACCAGTGTTTCATGCAACACCCACAAGGGGTTTCCTACAAGAGGGCAACAAAGGGGTTTTGCTGCACGAGGTTGTCTCTCCCACACTGGTTTTCACTGGTCTGTGGCCGGATGTGTCTGTGTGTGGCCCTGCTGGCTGCTCTCTCAGTGTCCTCAAAAAATAATCCAAACCCATTGGTTTTCTTTCCATGCAATTTGCTTCTGTCCTTGCTCCGGGGTTTTCTTTGACTCCATCACAGCATCCTGAGGGTTTGCAGGCACCTTTAGGCAGCCTTCCTGAGGCAGCAGGCTGTGGTGGCAGGGAGTGCTGTGAGTTCCCCTGCTTCTAAACCAGTCTTTTTGCCAAGGTATCTTCTTTCAATGTTGCCTCTGCCTAGCTGACTGATCCCAGAGATACCAGCCTGCAAAAGACTTCAGTGTGGGTCTGTCACAAACTTCCTCCATGTGTGCTACATGAATTTAAACTTTTCTTCAAAATAGAAGTCTAGAAACTGAATATAGGAAATCAGATTATTTCCACAGATTTTCCTACTCGGGCCTTGTCATCAGCTATGGTCCACACGCAACAAGTTAATTTGGCTCAGCTACTTCAACCCCTCTGTTTCAGAGCATCATGTGTCCCTCCAGTGATGAGTGGCTCGAACACCTCTGTCAGCATCACACTGCTGTGCTGAGTACCATTTGCCTGCCTGCAGACACCAAACCTCCTGCACCACCACCCATCTGCTCTGCCATCTGCCTGCCACAGCCTTCTGTGCTGCTGCACTATGCACTGCGCTGGAAAAGCCACGGTTCTATGCTGAAAGAGAGCAACTGCAGCATTTTTTAAATCAAGAGAGAGGCAGTTCTGAATTTGTACACCAGTGTGCTCTGGAGCCCGTGGGTTGACTGGGACATCATCTCACGAGGCACTGACTGAGGTACAGTAAATGCTGCTGATACATGTAGGCATTCATGATGGCCCCTGAAGGACAAAACACTGCTGACCTCCAAACAACCTTTGTGCTACCAGATTTCTCCTACTAAAGCTGCTGAGATCCTGCCAGTCTGGGATGTTGTATTTTCCAATACCCTCTGAGCAGCCTGACTTTCAAACAAGGATGACCCACCTGCCATGCTCCCAATGTTGCTGTGCTCAGCAACAGAAGGGGAACAATGGTCCCAGGGCTGACCACCTGGTTGGGATGCAAGTAGTTCTGCATGACCTGGGCTGTTTGTCGATGGCAGAAAAACAGGAAAAGGGAGAAAGGGAGAGAAGGAGAGGGAAGCACTGGGCAGAGCTCCCAGGAAAATGTGCTATGAACAGTTTATTTGGGCTCTTCGGAGATTCCTGATGGCTGCTCTGATCTCTTCACTATGAGATCCAGGGATGATTTGTTGTCACATGCTCTGAGCATCCTGTTTTCTTTCTAAGAAGGAGAGATTACATTCATGCTTGAGTTTATCTGCAAGAGCTAGGCTTATTCTCTGGGCTTTAAGGTTTATTTAGACTAAGCAAGGTTTATATATTTGGTTGGTGAAGCATGCAATGTGTACACTATAATTATGTAGTTAATGCACTAATCTCTGTGATGAGCTTTCCTGGCATAACCTAGTACAGTTATCCAAAAGCTTCTTTTTAATCTCTGAGGAAGGATCATTTTAAGAAGAAAAACACGATTTCTCCTGCTGTCTCTATCCAAACCCTTTCATTCACAGATTGCTCCTAGACTAACTGAAGGGATGGTTAAATCCACTGTGAACACATAACCCAAATACAGATGTAAGATCACAGTGCCATTACTAAATTTAGTACTTTCACAGCAGCTCTGTGGGGGTCCTGCCTCCATCCAGCTCTGTAGATCACTGGAATGTCCCCTCATAAATACCTGTGTGCATGATAACTTTCAAAGTCTGTTTTATACCATTTGCATAGTCGATAGTCCAACACATGCCCCAAAAAAGGTGACTGGTAGCAGAGTCTAAGAACTTATTACCTGTCATAACCACTCTAGACTGTTCATAGAAAGCCTGAGTGGCAAGTTAGCATCACAACTGCATGCATCATTGCCTTTGTACCCATCCATCAACATAAACCCAAGTGCTGCATGCAGTCACTCCCATGTGAAAATACCCAGTTTGCCTCCAAAATGGGCCCTTATTCGTTATTTAGGCACTGAGTTGTCTGAGCTATTTATTGTGCAAACAATTTTTTTCTCATAATGAAGTCCATTATATGAAAAAGTAACCTTAGGCAGCTTGAGGACACAGCTCATAGGAAAATCAATACAATCTTTCACTGAACACTAAATCAGATCAGCTCTAACATATATGAAAATATTTGGGGAATGCTTAATTACATTTCTGTGTTCTTGTAAACTTTGTGCTTTCAGCTGATTTTAGAGCAGGAAGAGGGAAAGCTCATCTCATCCCAGAAAACATCAGCAATTGAGGCCACTACCTTTCTCATGATACTTTCATAGATCTTCTCATAATACTTTCATCTCATATACCTTCCAATAACCCACACAGACAGAATTACTAATACTGGAAAGAGCTGCTAACCTCTTTGAGGTTCATCAAAAGCTCATTTCTAACTAATTTCCAAAATAGGAATGCCTAATCCCACTCAGGTATTTCTCCCCTTCAGAATATAATGCAAACATAAGTTAAAGCTGTTCTTTCTGCAGAGTAGAGTTATATCCCATTTAATTTTTGCTCCTGCATCCATATCCTTTGAGTTTCTTCTTCAGGTAAAATTACCATTTTGAAATTCGCTCCTCCAAGTAACTGCTATGGCCAGTTCTTTGGATTAAAAAGAGAATTACAACAGGTAAGGAAAAGTCCCTGCATTTACTTATTTTAAAGGAAAAGAGGAGTTTCGTGCCTGGCTGACAGTCCAAAGGTCTGGGAGCTGGGGCAAATCACACAGCAAGTAAATGAAGAGGGGACCTCTTGAAACCTGAATGACACTAGCTTTCTAGGGCTGGTATGGGGTACGGGAACCTTAGGGAAAATGGAGATGCCTGGGGTAATAAAATGTGTGAGCTCTCAAGACTCACTGCAAGATGCAATACTTTGTATCTGTCATACTTTTATTAGACTATTTAGCTAGGACTTGCAGAAATGGAAAGAAATATGTACAGCTTAAACCTTCACTTTCCAGTCCTGGCTGACTGAGGCTGCAAACATACCACTCTTCGAGGGGAGAGAACTGGCAGGTCAGTGGGCAGGTAGAAAAGTATTTAAAATCAGAGAGCTGAATGGATAAGAGCTGCTCCCCTGACTCTGCGAATGTCATGCACAGACCACCGCTATCAAAATCAAGGGGTGTTTGTTCTCTTAACTACAGAGAAGAAACAACATTTGCCCAGCAGTGAAGAGCAGTGGCTTTGGAGTCTTGAGCATTTATCAGCAGGCTTGGAAATCATATAAACCTTATCTCCTTGTTTGTGTTTTTTGTAAAAACAGATAACTTTGCCCTCTGAAGACACTGCTATCTTTATTGGGCAGATGAAGTGGGGTTAGTGCCTGCTCTTCTTCAGGCACTCGCATTCCTGCTCCATGGAATTTTGCTGGGATTTGGGCTGTTACCACAGCCTGGTACTCGCTGCCTGCAGAGCTGCCACTAACTGATGGATCCTCCATCAGTTATCTTAGCTTATTCATTACTTACATGCCATAACAACCTTAACATATTTTGACTTGTTCCAATCACTCTGGACATTCGGTCAAGTTTGGATGGTGAACCTATGGTTTCCCCTTCTCTGACACAAAATTGCAGACCCGTTCTTTGCAATAAGTCAGAAGCTACTTTCTGATGTATTTGGCTACATATAGTCTCCTTTCAGAATGTAAACATGTTGGTGGGGAGTATTTAGTATGTGAAAGGTTCTCTCACAGCATGAAGTTTTTTTGTTTCCCAATATAAAATAATGAATTCCAGCCTGGAGTCTGAAATCTGGAGTGAGATAGCAAACACATGGATTTAGCAAATTTCCCTTGGTGCAGCCATAATGGTCCCACACCATGGCTAGGCACAGGACCTTTCTTATCACAAGAGTGTTGCCTTGAATTCTGTTGCATGCTGAGAGACAGCAACTTAGTCTTGGTAGGTTTTAATCTTAGTTCCATTGGGAGCTGAATCCCCTGCATTGCTCAGCACTGCTCCACCACTTGGCTATGGAGGGAAAAGCCTGCTAGGCAGACTGGAAGTTACAGCTAAGGGAAGCAGACAAGGCAGTAGTTGTTAGCTGATGTTGTCAGGAAAAGCGTTTTTTAGTACACTAGAGGTCAAGAAAGTAGCAAACTGCCTGAAAGCCTGAAAGACCCTTCCTGGGTCTGCCTGTGCTGATGCAGAGGGACAGGTCCCTTTCTTGGTCAGAACAGGGCTAATAGTGAGGCCTTCTGCAGCCTTACTGATTTGGATTTAACTTGCAATACAGAGCCCAGAAACATGAGATGTTTTTCCTGAGGTGAAAACTCCGGGTTTTTTCAATGAGTATTTTGCTGTTCCTTTATGTAAGCGACATAATAGACTTCAAAAAATAGCCAGATGTAGAAAACAAATTGAATCTATTTACTCAAACATTTACTCAGATTAGAAGCTTCCACACCTTTCAAATACACTGCCTTATATTCTGATTACTTAGGTGTCTGAATGTGAAGAACCCTGGGAAAAAAAATCTTACTTAAATCCCTCAGTATTTTACACTTGCATATGATGAACGGACTTCTTTGCCCTAGTAGAAAACTTGAGGGAAAAAACCCCAACCCCAAGCTCTATATATATTGAGAGATTCAAACCAAGGGAATCTACATTCCTGTGGCTTCGTACACTACATGACACTTCAGTAAGACCCCAACTGTAGGCCCTGCTCTGTCCACTCACAGTGACAACGCTAAGTGAAGTGCCTGTGAAGTTCATGGTGTGGCTTCATGGAGAAGCCTCCAAACATGGGGGACTGTACCCACTGAGGCCAGGAGGAGGTTAACTCAGATCACAGCTATTCCCATAACCATGTACTATTACAGACTGTTGGATTTTGTTTCAGTGATGAGCTTCAAGTACAGCCAAAAGCGAATAGAGGCACGTTGACCTCATAGTTTTGTGAATACAGATTGAGCGTCCAAGACAATTAAAAGCAGAGAATACGTGCCATCTCCAAACCCCTGGCAAATCACTGCCAGAAGTTACCGCTGCCCCGTCCGACTGAAAAGACATTAACACCCGCTGTAGAGGAGGTTGGAAGGAAGCCATCCTCGATGGATTGCTTATGAGCACTGACTAGAGTCAAACCGACTTCAGTCAGAGATTTACACAAGCCTCATAATCTAATAGTAGAGTTTACTTTACAAGAGTGCCACACCAAAGATAGTAAAATGCAGTTTTAGCTAACAAATCGACATGCTCCCACAGAAAAGCTACAGCCATCATGGAGCATGTCAGCACTACAGAGCGCCTGGCACAGATTTATGGTTTTCAGTTTATTGCCGAAGAGTTATTGCTAACTCCATTGTTATAGACTTACTGCAATTAAAAGTTCCAGTCACACTTATCATTTTTAAACACAGCTAATAAAACCCAATAAATTCTGAGACGTTATCAGTTTTACCGTGCTGTTAAACATCTCAAACCTTTTTGTGCTGGACTTTCAACCTACGTTAGGATAGATTTTGGAAGTAATTTGGCTGTTTTAAGCTGCTTTGCTTCTGATTTGCTTGGATCTGCAAAATTTCTTATAGTTTTTATTATAGTAATATATAGCAGGGCAATACTTCGACGTTTTCCCTTGCACATGCAACAGGTGATCATAAACTAAGTACTGCGTCTCTTACAAGTCACCTTCCAATATTCTGTGTTCCTTGTGTCATAAATTATAAAGAATAATGGTTATTCTTGTTGTAGCAGTGACTTTTCCATCATGAGTAACATTTTCTCTCTTTTCTATTAAATCTTTAAGAAAAGACACTTTTTATTTTCTCTACAGGTGGCTCCAGATACAAATCCAACTTCTGATCATCTGTATTCATGTGTTCAGAAACATATTAGTGTACATGGATAGGGCACAGAACCTAGACAGGTGGACAGAATAATTTTACCCTGAGTATTTCCCAGCACTTTGTGAACCAGCCTCGACAGCCTCACAGTGAACACTTACAGGATCCAACTTCCACTGACAAGGTTATGGATCTGCTTTTTAAATGCTTCAAGGTTAATCTCAGTTTCAAATTCCATGAACATTCAGAGATCCTAGTGCCAAGTCAGTGTACTTTGAGATATATATATATATATATTGCAAATGGTATCTATTGAGATATAATATCCACACAAATAAAATTCCTCTTGTAGGAGGACAGATACTATAAAAATCCAAGCATACCTCTGGGAAAAACAAATAACAGAAAACTCATATTAATAGGAACCCAACTTCACTGCAAGAAAAGTGCTATTTTCACCCCACAATTCACTGCAACAACTGGGACTGGCTCTTTGCACTACAGTGTTTCACTATCTTTGAGATAATCCAATGGGTTAAACATATAGACAGAGGAAATAAGACAAACAACGTGCATGATCTGGAATAGAAATTACTGAATGGAGGGGTGTGTAGAGGACTGAGAACCAAGATCCCTCTGAAAGCTTTGGGAAGCTTAGTGCACAAGCTTGAAACCCCAGCATTAAAAATGTGGATCAGAAACTTCTTATCAGACTGAAACATTTGTTCATCCCTGATCTCACCTCTTCCCATACACCAGAGACAGGCGAACCTTTATGCCAGGTGGGATGCAGCTTGGTTGAAGCTGTGGGCATGTTTCTCCCCAGCAGTATCTTTTAACACACAGCATCTTCAGGTTTCACTTAAGTACAGCAGCTGGGAACACTATGTTTTTACAATCAGAAAGTCCAGTTTCTGTATCAAAGGACACAAATATGCACACACAGCTCTGCATTTTTGAAAGCCCATCATCTACTGCAAACTTGTGCAATCTGCATCAGAGATTTAAAAGAAAGAAAGAGAGAAAGGTTTTTCTTTTAAGAAAAAAAACAACTTACCAAAAATAACTGAAGTTCTCAAAAGTTGCCCTGAAGTTGAAATAGCCCAGAACACCAGTGCAGAGCCTGCCTTAAACTCACTCTCTTTCTCACTCCCCCTCTCTCTCCAGCAATTGGAAGGAGGGCTGGGCAGAAATGCAGCAAACAATTTTCCTTCTATGTCGACCGGGGCGTTCCTCTACGGGCAGAAAGGGGAAGGCTAAGGCTGGGTGAGGCTCATTGCTCTCCCCGAGCCAAAAAGCGCTGTCGGAGATTACACAGCCTGTGAAATCCAATCCCTTTCTCTGCTCAGGCAACAGCTGTACGGCTTCAGCTGAGGCGGGAGCAGGGGATAGACCCTGGGCTTTCCATGCCGGGGGACGCAGAGGAGAAGGGGGGGGGTACACGGGTTTCCGTCAAATCCGTGTCTTCTCCCAGTTTACTGCCTCCAGCCACAGGCAGGAGCGTACACAGGGTGGAGATGCGGGGCAATTTCCGCGGGACTGGAAGTATATGGGATGTGGGCGCCCGCGCAAAACAAACATCTCTTTTCCTGAAATTCATTCCCGGCCTTGCTTCGGAACATAACTGGGTAATTAACGTTATACGTATTAGTAAATCCTCCTGCAGGCATGCACACACACAGGATGCAGTCAGTCAGCCTGTCACAACAGCGCGGTTCAGGCGGGTTTCAAGGCTGTTCCAGTGGTGCCCTCTCTAAGCCCGTTTTTCCTTGTCACTTTTAGTCAGCTGTTTAATTCTTTCCGAAAAAAAAACCCCAACCCCTGAATGCTGAGCTGACAGTCCTTACACCAAGCGAGGGGTTATGGTGGCTCTCAGGGTGGGAGTGCCAGTGCTGCCTTCACGCTCAGTCCTGATACTCTATACTCGAGGAAAGCTGCTTAGCACGAGCAGAAATGGATTTATGAACATTTCCAGCCCCTCCTTTCACCTGTTTCTATTTCTCCACCCCATGTAAAGGAAAGAATTTTATAAAACAGCTGATTCCCCCCTCTCTGAGGAATTCCACTGATCCTTTGACTCCTCCCCTATGTAACTTTAAAAACTCGCAGCGACAGATTTCATTCCGTGTTCCACAGAGGCATTTGGCGGCTGGTTTGCATGCTGTCAAATAGGGGTAAGGTGAGAGAGGGTGCAAAATACAAATAACACTTGAGCAGCCCTGGGAGTGTTCTGCAATCACTTCGGATGTTTTGCCAACACCACAGAGCAGGTAAAAACACCAGCCAAAGGAAAAACCCCTCTGTTTACAGAGCAGTGTTGTTTCATGTTGAGGCAGATGCTGTCCTGGGGATTTTTATCCTGTTGGCGCTGAACAGGTTTCGATACCTGAAATTCTGCAGATGTTGGATTTCTGGGCCCAGGTTAGGAATGGGCACACACAGTTTCTAGAGTGGGCATGTGGAAATCTGAGAGGCAGAACTGAGTGTATGGCTCTGCTTCCATCCTATGTGGGTACTTAACACAGGCATTTTATGAAAGCTGGGTGTTAACAGAACTTCAGTAATTTTTGCAATTAATATATACTATTTTATCTAATGATACAGTATATATTATTTAGAGAAGATGACATATATATCTTAATTTAGAAAATGATATATAATTTAATATATGCAATTTGCCAGCATATGAACTGAATAACACATCATAAACTGTGTTTATTATATTATATTTGGTATAAACTGTGTTTATTATTATCTTTGGTATCTGTATAAAATATATAATATATAATCTTATGTAATGTGTGATTATATACTATATATATAATTATATATAATTAATACAAATATATTGTGAAGCACTATGCAGTTCCTACGCAACCTCTGTCTTCTTGTAAGAGTGGCATCCACATCAAGAAATAAAAAAAAATAGGTTGACTCTAGCCAATGCAGGGAAGTAAGACTGTGAAGGAGGAAAATGAGGCAAAGGAACTGTGTCAACACAGGGAATATGAAACTCTTCAAGGTGGCACATGGAAGTGTTCAAAACAAGGTTGGATAGGACTTTGACCAATGTGGTCTAGTGGAAGGTGTCCCTGCCCACAGCAGGGGAGGTTGGAATTGGGTGGTCTTTAAGGCCCCCTCCAACCCAAATCATTCCATGACTGTGTTCCAAGCAGGACGTTCCTCAGCTGCCTCAAGAATGGAGGTGACCAGAAGCAATAAAGGCTTCCTGATGTCCAGTCAACAGCAGCGAACTAAACTGAGATGACTGGAAACAGGACTTAGATTTTGCCTTGCTCTGCTGCCATGCAGAGCAGTCTATCACCAGTCTTTAGGACAATATGGAGTTCCCACCTTTCTGATCCATCTTTCAACATCCTGACAATCAGCATATATTTTTAGAAACAGACATGCAAAACAAGAAGCCCAACCTACATCAGGTATTGGTGTGGATGCAGCTCATTTGGATGCAGAAATCTGGCTCCTACCTCCAGAGCCAGCGGTGCCACCAGCAGCACTTCAGCAGGGCACAGGCTGTGGGGTAACAGCAGCAGTGCTCAGTCCCCATTCAGTGCTGTATGTCAGCTGTCTTTGTTGAATATACAGATGGGTGTTCTTTTGAACTTTTAAGAATTTTTAAAGCCCACATGAGACAAAACCCTAGCTGAGTTGAGAGAAACCAACTGTTTTTTCCATAAGCTTGGAAGAAATTACTGTATTCTTTTTCATGGTATTGGGAAATCTACATTCACTGTTGTTGGCTTTTTTCCAGTTTCATCTCGGAACCGAAGGTGTAAACCTGAACGTCTGAGCAGTGCCCTGCTGCTGTAACTCCCAGGAAGACACCTCCTCTGTTGGAGATTTATCCCCACACAACTTCAAGCCTAAAATCTTCCCTCATGTCAGCTAATATAGTGCAGTTCTGTGATTTTCAAATTATTTCAAAATTAATTGACTGACATGAATGCATAATGCTCACTTGCTTTATTTTTAAATATTTATCACATCCACCGTTCCTCTACCGAGCTATTGAAAAAAATACTATCAGACTGATAACTTCCAATTCTCCAAGTTATTCCAGCAGCACAGAGATGACTCATTCAGTGGTCATACTCCAAATAGTCCTTGTGTTTACTCTTCTTGATAGACATCTAAATATTAAAAGATAAATCTCTTTGGGTTGTGCTGTGGCAATATTGAATGTTCCTCTCTCTCAGCACCACTGTATCTCACATTTTTCTGTCCCACCTCTAACGCCATTTCCCAACTTCCCTGTATTACAAAGTTGTTTTCTTTGCTCAGTTCACAGGTAAGGCTAACACATAATTGAATGACACATGCTTTCTTTTATTAGTGTTATTCACACCCTGACCTGTGAGTGGACTGATGTTAGACTTACACATAAGGGTGTGCTGCTTTACTAGTAATTGAAAAATGAGATGGAAAACAATGGGAATTTTCTTGTGTTTTCTTTGGCCCAAAGAGACAAGAGACAACATGTTCCCTGAGATTATACTAAAACATGCTCTGAAACACAAATTCCTATGGTTTAGTGTAGAGGCTGCAAGGGTGACCATTTCTATTCTTTTTCCTTTGTAGCAATTATGAATCTTTGAGGGGGAAATATGAAGCCACAGACTTCCACAAGTACACAGACAAGACTGGGCTGCAGAGAAGACCAGATAAAGAAAGCAAACTTGGCTGCACAATTCAGAAAGGAGTTGAAAAATCGAGGACCTCTAGCTTAAAGAGAAATGGGCTGCCAAGAGAAGGAACCACAGAAGCAAGAAAAAGGAAGGGGAAGGTGACATCAGTGTGAAGATATAGAGGAGTAGATGGAACTTAGTATCAGACTGGCAATGAGAGGAATGAATGGACGTCTGTGGAGAGATCTGGCCACCAACTCTCAGTTCAAGCCCAGAGGATGATAAATGTAATATTAATCACCATTTACAGACATCTCCTTTGTCTTCCATGACTCTGCATTTTGTTAAGACACGGAAATGTATATATTTATCTATTTTACGGTCACTTGGTTTGAACTTAAAAGGTGTTTAAGCCAGCCACACAAACTTCCCCCTGAATTTTTTTCTCTTTTGCAATACATAAGACATTAATTTGATTGATTTGCTTCAATGTTTTTTTCCGTAAAACTCTTCCAGTTGCAGGTAGACATACAACCTCACAAATAGAGAGAGAGCCAGGTATGGAAATGAGGTTCCATCACTGCATCTTTTAAGAAGCCTCAGGGTTGGACTCAAAGACATCATTTTGAAGTTAGTCAATTCAGAGGAATTCACCCTCCAAAAAGTGAATAGGTGTCATTCATGCGTCTTGTAACCTGCCTGAAGTCTGCCCTCCAAATAGATTAGTCTTGTGTTCTTTATGACCTTTACATCTGAGAATTCACTCAAAAGAGGCTCCAGAGTCTATCTGCTCTTGGTAAATTCTACCCACACTATCTGCACGCTGCAATGACAACAAGATGTAACTGCTAGTTTTTTGGGGGAGTAAGAGATTTCTCTTTTGTGAAGATAAAGAAATTTCAACTCCACAGTTGAAGGGACGGAATAGTAAAATCCAAACTCAAGGGAAAATAGCCCAAACAAACCCAAGGAACAGTTGTCTATTTTCAGAAAGTCAAATATTCTCTTCCAGAATGCCTAAATGTGTAATTTTTTTTCAATGTAGTGGTTAATATTCTTGCTAATGAAAAGAAATTAAGAAAAAAAATAAAGAAGGAAGCTAAAAATGCTTCTCTGCAACCAGAATAAACAAAACCCCCACCGACAACAGAGAAAGCATTATTTAAAAACCAAATGAGACCTTTCCGAGACCAATCCTTTAAGTAACAGGAGGAAAAGGGAAACTAATTCACTCTGGACAGTTTCTTTTACTTTGTCCTTGGGCATAAGCTCCATCTCCCTTTGTCCCCCAAATGCGTTTCCACTCGCCCTGAGAGTGCTGGCATTGACCCTGTGCAGCCAAAATAGCTTGGACAGAATGAACCAGAAAAACAGGAGCCAGCCAGAGCAAGGGGCAATGCAGCCACGACCACGGACCTGGGGCAAAACTGCTGTAATTAGCAAGGCTCGTGCAAAACCCATGGCCCTCGTGGAGTTGCTGCCTTCCTGCTCTGCAGTTGAAGATTAGACTGTTCACAGCAGAGGGGAAAAGAGCCATCCCCTGCAGAACTCTTGTCACATCGTGGTCTGACAGGTCACCCAACCATCAACATCCTCCTCTGCTGCTGGTGGAGATCCATCTCCAGACTGAGTGCTGTGGAGGGCTTTAATTTCAGGGTAATACTCCATGCTCCCCCTAACCATCTCATTTCCTTTTCTGAGCTGTCTTTAGTTCCCTGCTCAACTGGAATTCAGAGATGGCTGGCCATAGACTTTTACTATAGGGAGGTGTAGGGCTGGATGACGTTGGGCCCCTTCCGGCTCGGAGTGGCCTGCTAGACTGTGAGGGATCTAGGTTGGTGTTATGCTCTGCGATGTGCTCTCGGTCTCTTTACGGGTGTTAGATGGTGAGTTGGACTAGATGATCCTTGTGGGTCCCTTCCAACTCATAATATTCTGTGATTCTGTGTGTATTTTACTACTGTGATATTGTATAGAAAGCACACCCGGGCTCCTCCCAGGAAAGTGAGTATTACTGACAAATAGCTGACACAAGAAAGCAAAAGTATCTTTTCAAGCTGGAAAGATAGGTGTTAATTACCCATTAATAACCTGTTTGTTCAAGGTGGCAATGCTCAAGCATCTGAAAAAGAACTATTTGAAATAAACTATTTCTCTTTCTGCAATGTCTTTATGCTGCCTTAAGCATTTTTGTTTCCACAGATTTGGTACTTCTGGTTGTCACCAAGTGAGTAATTTTTCTCCAGTTTCGAAATCCAAGGGAAAAAAGCCCTAAAGGCTGCCACATTGTGCATACAACATTCACAAACTCAGTATTTCTGACCATCGATTGAGATCAGTATTTCTGAAGAGTACAGTACTTTTAAGAATCTTTGTGGGACGTTTATTACATTTGATCAAGACATTTTGTTCCTATGAAATTGAAAGGTAAAGGGTGTTGCCACCCATGTTTCTAGATCCCATCTAAAAATCAGACAATAAGAAATAAAAAATAAAAAACAATTATCCAATGCAGTAGCTCAGATGCCATTGGAAAAAGCAAAAGTTTCTGTTTGTTATAGGAAAACACATTTCAGATATTTCGCTACAGGTATTTGGGGGGGGGGGGGGGGGGGGGGAGTGGNGGGGGGGGGGGGGGGGTTTGGCCCTTTTTCTTTTTACCAGTCTCTGTATGGAGTGGCATTAACTCTTGGGTTTGTGGGGGCTTGTATGGCTTATGGCAACATCTATTTTCAGCTGTGGAAATGCTTCTCAGTGAAACCTCCCTTGTTGTTTTTCTCTGCAAAACCTTAAGAACAGTTATTGAACGAAAATCTTAAAAGAGTCCTGGCAGATGATCTCACTGTGTGCCCTGGGGTTTCCATGGCATTTAGTGAACCACCAGTGATCAGTACATCTGTTGAAGGGGACCAGATAAAGTAGTGTGTAATTGGGAACTGCACTGAAATAATCCCTTTCTTCTGGCTTCAGGGTCCTGATGAAACCTGCTTTTGGCAATGGAAATATTCACTTGGGGACCTGGCTATGCCCACACCACCTTGCTCAGGAAAGGGCTGTTTTCTGGCAGTGGCTCTGGGCACGGGAGAGCATTTCTTACAGTTACTTCTTCTTTGAGACTGTTTTAACCCTAAGCCCTCACATACATCTGGAATGCCACCTGTTCCTGGATTATTTACAGCTGCTCAGTGAGGAGGAGCTGGCAGATGCTGCCTTTGACAAAAAGCAAGAAGCCCAGGTGAATGGGGAAGGCAGGAGAAACTCTCTCCAATGAGGGACCAGCAAGCACCAGCTCCTGTCTTGCTAATAAAATAAACTGGTTTCCTTCAGATGATGAATGCTCATCCTTTTTGCCCCTCCATTGCAGGGGCGCACAGGGAGTCTGGGGATTAAACGAGGATATTTCTTGCACACAGGAGTTGCTGTGTGCCTGTGGCTGGCACACACCAGCATGGAAAAACAGGGTCAGTGCTGCTGCTGTGCCTGAGACTCGGTGTGCATCTTCAGGGCGTGGGCTGGCACAGAGAAAGGACTCAGCAGATGACAATGGGGCTCACTGTTTGCCTTAGGATGTCAGGAACACAGCAGGGTTTATTTCTTAATGAAGTGAGTCACTTGATCGGTATCGAGTATCTGTTGAGTGATGGGGTGGATCCAAGTGTTAGAGGGCCTCGTTTTAAATATCCCATTCACCACTCGTGACTGACTTGCACTGTGTAAACAACATCAGTGAGAGATGGAAATACATTAGGTTAATTCCATCTGGAGCTTCGAAGTCTCTTGCTTTCTTAAAGAGCTGAGACTGATTTTCAAACTTCAGAAAATTCACCTCAGAGCCCTACATTGCATTACAAATAAGCCTTCCCTTGGAAAGGGAAAAGCCAGAAGTACAGGTTAAGTAAAATCAGATAATCAACACAGTTATCTGACTTCTGCACTTAAACTTACGAGCTGAACTGGCTCGCTGGTGCCCCAGAAAGGAAAACTGTGGGAAACAGCAGCCAAGAGGGAGTAAGAAAAAGAGTACTTCTTTCACTGCATTTCTGATGCCATTTGCTTTATCCTGTGCAGTTCTCATAATCCTCAAAGTTGGGATTAAATCTTTGGGCATTAAGGATCTTGGCACATGTACCTAAGCAGCCCAGGGCTTTGTAGTTCAGGTTTTTTCATACCATTTGCTGTCACTGAAATCAGCTGAAGTATTGCCTTTGACTTCAATGGCAGCAAGGTTGAGCCCTTAAATGCTTCCTTCCTAACTTTCTCCCTCTGAGCAGCGAAGGAAACGACAGGAATCGACCTCATTTATGGGTGAGAGATACTTCATGTCACCTTTTTCTCTGGTCCATGCCAGAGAAGAGTAAGATGTTACTGAGACTGCTGAACTCCTTGATACACACTCAGAAGCAGGATTTAAACCATTGATTGATGCTGCTGGCAGAGAAAATCGTCTTGATCAGTATGAATAGGATTCTCTTGTGTTCTGATGTAGTGCTCAGTTTCAAGTAGAGAGGAGGAGGAAGCCCTGGTACCTGTGACACACTGAAATGAACCCTAACCCCCACCACAGCGCTGGTGTCTTTGAGTTCAGCTGCCAACCACTTGGTTGAATGAATAACCCCAATATGTACTAATTAATTCCTTCTAATTTGACAATGGGGCTAATGGTAAACAAAGTTGCTATTCAGTCTTGCACAACACATGGTGCTATGCTGGTATTGGATGCATTTGCCAATAGATAGGAATCAATCAATGAGCGCAAATAACTCATATTTTTTTAAGGGGAGATATTATACATGTAGTGAAGTTTTGACAGCAAAAGTGTCTCAGTTGCTGATGCAAACTCTCTGAATGCAGGCTGAGAAGAAAGACTACAGAGTCCAAAATGGGCCAGGAGCAGATCTGAGAGCACAGCAAATTGAACACTGCCAGCAGTGAGTCCTGTTCTACAATCCACTATGTCACACAAATGCTCAAGTTTTGAGCCTTTCTTTGCTTGTAAATAAAAATGTTTTATTTTTCAAAAAAAAAAGGTATTGAGAGTGTTTGGGGAGGAGGAGAACTGAATATTAAAGATTATTACACGGTGTTCATGAAAGGATTTGGAAAGCTAAATCAAGAACTACTGATAGATAAGCTTTTTCTTTATTTCACTTGGAATACAAAGTTATTAATTAAAAGAATCCAAAGAAATTCCTGGATTGACCAGTGGCAAAATACAACAGCAAAAAAGGAGTGAGGATATAGCTCTTCTACTTCCCACCCCATGCTTGGTCAGCTTAATTATGTTAGCTTTCTTTAAAAAAAAAGGATAAAAACATCCTTAAAAGTTTTGTATTTAAAATGAGTATCCCTATGGATGAATGGGTAAGACAGAAGTTATTTGGGACTTCTAAAATGTATTTTTTAACTGCTGCTAAGTTATTGCACAGGGAGCTCAAATGGAGGCTGTAGTGCTCCTCATTGTATCACTCAGGTGATCCTTTCATGCTCATGTGTTCCTAACGCTCTATGAGCCCCTCTGACAGCTGCAGGATCCTGCAGGGACCAGGCTCTTGTCCAGGCATACCCACGTGCCACATCCCAACCCATGTTTCTGAGTAATATAAGTGACTCAGGAAACAAACACGTGACACCTCACAAGCAGCTCTGTGAAGGCTTCTAATTTCACACTAAACAGACACATGATCCACCACCTTCTTCTGCTCATGGTATCCTATGTATAGAGTAATTCAGTTAAGAATTTCCAAATTCAAAATCCTGGTTTCAGGAAACTCTTCTTTTTCCAAATGCTAGTCAACAAACACATGGCAGACCAAAAGGTAAGAGCAGAACTGCAATTAGTGTCATCCACTCGAGTCTGATCCCTTAGTCCTGTATCTTTGAATGCATGAGGAGGAGCAAGCTATCCTTTAAGTGGTATCCATGTATGAGAAGGATGCTGAGTGTCGCAGTACCCAGGACAGGCCCTGCATCACCATGGGAAAACAGCATGGGCTCGGTCCTTGGGCTGCGTCCTTTGTTTGCAGTTATGGCAATAAAAGGGCTTGGGGTGTTTTGTGTTAAACTACTGCCTGAAGCCCATTTCCACCTGTAATTGTTAGCACAGCCAATGATTGTCCCTGGCTGAAAGAGATCACCCGTTATTCTGGACTCTACTTCATGACTCAGCTCCTGAGCACCACTTGAGTGGCAGAGGGGAGAAGCTGCCAGGCTGGGATCCCCTTCTGCTTCCTTTGTGGAAATAGAATGTGGCTTTGCATGACAGGCATTCGTGCTCTGCAAACTGTCTGAAGGGATTACACGGAGTGAAGCCATAATCGTATGCTCTGATATTGTTGCTGTATTATAAATGGTCCATTTTTCATCTGCATGAGCAAAGCCAGAGGAATGGAAAATTAAAACGTGAAACTAGTGAGCACAAAAACTGAGCAAGTGATTCATGCTGTGTGGAAAATGGGCCTCACTGGGTGTAGGTCTGTAGCTCTGCAGAATTAAGTGCAACTACAGGGGCGAATAATTTACCTCATGAACAACAATATTTGCCTTCCTCTTGCTCCTGAAAAATGCAATGGGTACGGCACATACATCCTGGGTGAGATTTCACCATGGGTAAGATTTCACCATGGCTGCTTCCCCAGGTGCTTTTCAGCTCTTGCAGATGACCAAGGGAGGTGGAATTCGGTTCTTCCCATCTGAACATGGGGTTAAGAGGGCAGAGCAGACTTTGCCATGCATGAAAAGCCAACATAACAGCAATTAACCAGATATGATTTGTCTTGTGTTCCCTCCTGTCCAGTTACGCAGGGTTCAAAGGGTTTCTCATTCACTCTCTTTTCCAATCCCTTCCCCTTGGAGCGTTCTGTATCATCAGCTGGAAGGGCTGGACACATTGCATAGGGTGCTCAGCATTTCCAGCATGACCCTCTCAGAGGCAGCTTTCTGCTCGCCTTGCTTTCATCATTTTCAGTTCCAAAACTAATTCTGGAAACACATCCATAATGCTATGGCCTTGCACTAGTCTTCCCCTGCATTAGAATATTTACGTAGTCCATTTTGCCAAGGAATCACAGCAGAAAAGCTGCAGGTTGGCTCTTACTCCTTGCTGAAAATATTTCCTCATCCCTCTGCTGAACAACGAAATTTCAACGGGGAAAAGCAAATGAAACACAATTTATATTCAGATATAAAATTATCGCTCAAAGAGAAATGGATTCTTTTTTCCTCTGGGGAAAGGAATTAATTTCCTCTTCTGAATTTCAAACTTTATTCCTTCTGCACAGATCCTTCAGTGAGAAATGAAGGACCCCATTAACCATCTCCAAACTGATCATGCACCACTGAAAACCAGAAGCACCTTGGAGGTGATGCGAAGTCCCCAAGCAACAAACTGAAACCTTAAAACTGTTAAAGGAATGAAGGAGTGAGTCAGTTCTATTATCATATCTTGTGTGGTCTCTCTGAAAATCTAGTCCCATCTCACGAACTCTGACACTATCAAAAAGATGTTGCATGTGCACATCCCATAATAAAGCTACTAGAAACCCAAGGGGAGGTTTCTAATGTGAGTCATGCTGCCCAGGAAGAGATGAGGCAGGGCAGCAAATTCACTTTTAAACAGCATCTTGAGCCTACTGCAAAATCAGCAAATCCAGATGACCTGGATATTGCACCCAGTGCTTTAGTTACAGCCTCAGAAATGCCTAAATCAAAACCAAGCTGCGTATCTTGGTGGTTTGGAGGAAGAAGGGAGAGTGCAGATGCAAGCAACAGCTTTAAAGATTTATAGGTCTGTAGCACCCACCTAACTTCCCAGTAAATTTGAAAGGAGGATAACCAAGGGTTGTGAGACAAAGGAGTAAGAGCATGGATAAATAAGTCTGGGTAACTGCACAGAGGAGAAGCCTTATTAAAACCTTAAAAGACAGTTTGGAAAAGATTAGTTTCAGGTGCAGCATTAATATTTCATGTTCTTAATTTACACTTTTCTAATCTCAAGGAGCTTTTGACTTTTAAGAAGCAAACAAGTTATGACATAGCAGCACTGCAGAACTGCCCTTGGGGTGCCTACGATCCAGAACAAGTTTGGGACTCAGCAGCTCAAGGCCCATGATCATCATCCAGTGAGCTGCAAGAGCAAAAAAAGTCACCCTGCCAGACCTAGAGCGTTCCAGCAAGGCCACCATTGATTTTAAGAAACAGCCATTTATGAGGACCAAAGTGACCGGGAACTGGGCAGAGAACAGTGCCAGAGTCAAGATGGTGAGAGCATTAGATGTGTGCTCTGGATAGAGCCAACATGAGACAGACAGGAGCCTGAAGCAGCCCTTCTCTCCCAACCACAGCAAGATTTTCTTAGCTACCTAACTTTGTTTAGTGACCCTGCTTGTTCCTCCTTAAAACTTCACTGTTTCTAGACAGAACATGTGCCTGTCAGGAACACCCATCCTCTGGGGCAGGAGAGGATGGCAGCACATCAGCCTCTGCTGGGACCAATCTTGCAGGTGGTAGAGAGGAGCTAGAGAGAGGAGACAGAAACTATGGCAGGCTGGAAAGATTAGGCTTAGTCCTGAGATTGGACATAATCAAGGCTCAGTCAAGGACAGCACAGCTTCACCTGGACTAAACAAGAGACATGGGGGAAACCTCCTGAGCTCTTGGAGACAGACGCCAGTAGTGCAGAAGAAGCTGGAATTTAATAGGTGGAACAAGGAGGAAGGGAGTGTTGGAAAGAAACAGTCCTCTCAAGTGTGTATCTAGGATTTACTCCTCATGCATTTTCGGCCCACCACAACTGCATTCCACAAATCCTCTAACACACAAGTTCACAGGGAAGACCACAGAGGAAGGATTTTAGCAAGTATTAATAGTAGATGAAGAAATTGGGTGGTAAGATTTCTCTAGCTGAGGTGTCTCCAGTAATGGCCAAACAACACAATTCTTATTTTAGCCCTGAAATGTTCAAGGCAAAAGTTAAGACCAACCAGTACACAGAGGACCCACAGCTGGAAACTTACAAACTATAGGTATTTACATGGTAAGCCTGGAAATCTGTGAGCAAATAATTTTCACTCATGAAATATTTGAAGTTTTTCAAGTGGCACTCTTCCAGTAGAAAGAAAAGTAGAGAAAGTAAAAAAATACTGTTTTTAATTTTGACAGCACCTGTTGACCCTGACCTGGTGTCGGATGGAACATGTTAGAAGTTTCATAACACATAAATTCTGTGTCCCTCCACAAAGGATGGACTCAGGACTTCACATGGTGTGATACACTGAAGAGCTACCTTTTCTCCTCTATCTACTGACATCTCACACGGCAACTAAAAGATGATTTCAAAGCCACTGCTCCTTCTTAGGGATCCCACAGCCTTTGTATTCTTTTGTCTTTAATTTCAATCAGCACCATTGTCTGTTTATTCTGAAAAGAGGGATATCTCTCAGGTTTAGGCACATCCATGAATCTGCACATCTCAGTGATCACAAGCAAAGAAGGACAAGCACAGCTGGTACAAATAAGAGTGTAGCTTTTGCATCGAGTCACACCTTCTCCTAACCTCAAGGCTGAGAAGTCTGTGCATGCTCCAAGTCCAGAAAGGTGTCAGACTGTGTATACTGAGAGCCAGCGTGGGTTGCTGCCTGGTTTAGAACCTTACCAAGATCCCTTGAAGTATCCATTCAAGGTGGAGCAGCAAGAATTATGAGAAAATTGACACCCTCAAGCACAGACAGGCTTTTATTTTGAAAAAAAACCCTTAAATGCAATCTGCTGCTGTGTAATATGTATGCCAGAGGGACAAAATATGGTGTAAAGATCTCAGCAAGCTGAGATCCAGCTTACATATTTGGCCTGCTTCATCCAAGGATGACAATAATTACACAAAGTCAGTCTAAGCAATCCCAGAAGGATTTGAACATATGAAATACAGTCACTGCAAGAAGTCTAAGGAAGGGAGAGCTACACCAGTTTCAGTTCCCCTTGGCTTTCTTAGGCTTGTGTGTGAATTTGGCCCAGAAAACTTTCTGGCACTGGGCATGGTGATCATTCATCCTTCTTATTTGCACAAGAATGTGGGAAGGGCTTAGAAAAAGCTCCTCTTCTCCCATCTGGGGGCCTGGGTGGGTGCCAGTTAAGTTCAGTGATGCATAACCATTTCAAGAAGCTCCTTGCCATTTTCTATTTGCAGGCATTTGTAAAGAAAGCAAATGTACGTGCTATGGCATCACATAGGTTGCCCAGTCAGGATGGGGTTATCCTACTTTTCTCTGCTTGTTGTGACAGCAGTACCAGGCAAAGGGAAGCAAAACCAGTTTATCACCTTAGCACACATCCAACAAGATTTACAAACCCCAGCAGCTGGGGAAAAGACAGAGAGAGAAGAAACCTAACACAGAGGTAGAAAATCTTGATATGGTATGTGCTCAGAGAAGAAAGACATTGCATCTTCTTGAGGGCACCAGGTGCCTCTCCTCTTGCACATCAGCAGCAAGGCAGCACAAGGCAGAGCAGCAAGATGTGTTGCAAGAAGCAAGCTCCTACCTGGAAGCTGTGGGCAGGTTTCAGTCGCAGTCTTCTGGCTGACAGCTGCCCTGCTGAGATGAATGAGGTGCTTTGGGTCATTCATGCACCCAGGTCCCAGGGTGGGGCCAGTGGGGTGGCTTTGGCTCCAAATCCCGCCTCACATCATGTGAGCCCTGCACAGTGAGGTCTTCCCAAAAGCCACTCCCGTTGCCCATGTTTCTGTCACCCTCATGAGAATCTCTGCCTGTTGAGCAGCCAATTGCAGACAGCCTGCCTTGCCTTTGAGTGCTCGCCAAGACTTCATTTGTTTTCTCTTCTGTTTCAAACATTCTTTGTGTCTTTCTGGCTCAGTTAATTAGCTACAATGCCGAACTTCTCCAGTTTTTAAGTGCTGCCCGAATAATAGCTGATCGGATATAGAGAAACTTTCATGCCTAGGCTGAAGCTATGCTGAAAAGGAAGGTTCTCCCTGCCTATGGCAGGTTCACCAAAGAACATCAGAGAAGACCTGGCAGCTTGGGGTTAGTGTCATACGAGGGTTTGTACCTTGTTTTCTGCAGTGCCCTGCAGTCAAAACTACCACATCTTTACTCCTCATCCTGGCACAGATCACTCAGTTAAGGTAACAACACCTGCAGTTGCACGATGAGTGACTGGGACATAGAATGATACTGCAAATTCGTTGGCTGTGGGGGAACATCTCCAGGGGTTCCTCACAAGCTCTGAAGGGTGGGAAGCCTGAGAAAGAGGCACCTGGGGAATGGGAGGAACTGAGACAGCTCAGAGCGAGATGTAGGGAGAAAGTCAGAAAGGCCATGCATAACCAAGAAGGTCAGGAAGAAAAGCACTCTCGGATATTTGGAGCAGTTCTGTCAGATGGATCATCAAACTATATTTTAGAACTTTGTCTAAGCTGGACAATTTTTACAGCCTCATGATGTTTCTTGTCTTTACCTTCCACAAGACACTTTGTGCAAGGGTTAAAACTGCAGTTTGCAACCATGTGGCAGGCTGTTGTAATCCATCTCTATTACATAACCCAGCAAATATTTTGCTAAAGTTCAATTTAATTGCAGGATTGATGGTGGTGAGAAGCATATTCTCCTTTATGAATTTTTCCCGTTTTGAAATCAGGATAGGGTATGTGAATGGCATCTTTTCCTCTGTTTGCCTAAATCAGTGGCCAAGCACAGGCAGTGTGTTCTCCCTCATACCAGTTACTTTCTGCTTACAAGGAAAAGGTTAACATCTGTCCCTCCCGTGCTTGCTCCTGCTGTGGCATAGAACAGAGATCAGAGAGTAAGAGACAAGCATGACACAAGCAAAGAACTGGAAATAGGGTAGGGAGGAGGCAAGTTATCCTTAGACTAAATTAGATGGAGGCCAGCTATTCTTGTGTTGTTTTGCTACAGTTCCTCTGGATTAAGAGAGGACGCAAAGGGGGGAAGGGAGTGAGACAAGAAATGTCGTGTTATTTAGCTTTTCCTGAGACTGTTTATAGGTTGCTTGTCATAATTTCATGATCATTCATGGCAAAGCTTTCCTAGGATGTTTTCTTCCTCCTCCCCTTAAAGCCACTGTTGCCTTTCTGGTGATGCAGGGTCTGTGTGTCTCTCTCCAAGACTCATACTTTCTTCTGCTCCTCCTCAAGTGTGTAGGGTCTGAAGTGCAACCCTGCTTCTCTCTTCTCATCATGTCATTGGCCCTTCTCTGAAATACAGAGAACAGCTGTATTCTGAGCCTTTCTGAAATCAGAAATCACCAGTTCCTCTGTCCTTCACAACAGCTTGAGATCCAGCTTCTTCATACTTTGCTTCTGAAACTCGTGCTTTTCACTGTTTTCTGTACCTTCCATTTTAATCCTTTTTGGTTTTCTAATCATAGCTTTAATCCCCATTTACTAAAGCTTTTTGTCGTTCAGCTACTTCTTCCAGTTACACTAGTGTGAGTCCAGAGTAAATCTGCTGGTGTAATTTGGATTATAAGATATGAGATGACTGTATGTTCCATGAGCTAGAGCCAAAACCAATGTTACCACCATCAGCATCTTTCTTGCTATTGTTGCCAATATCAAAGAGAGATTGTAGTCTGGGAATGGTGATACTGATCATCAGACATGGAGTTAAGTTGCATAATTTGCTTACTTCAACCTTCTCCAAATGCTTTTCAGTCATTAATTAAACGTAGGAGCCCAATAAATACAAGGGTTATCATTTTCAGGGTGAGGCACCAAGAAGGCAGCAGTGTTCTCAAAGGCACATATCAGAAGTCCAGCCTGGCTCTGTGATGAAATCCCACATTGATTTTATGGCTCAAAATTAGCAATAGAATTCAAAAGAAGAGTTTTTGTCTCTTGTCCCAGTCCTACCAGAATGCTGGTCCCACTGGAAAAATAAGTGCCACAGAATGGCTGCTGAGTCTTTTCCATGCCACGGTTGTGTCAAATTTGGAGTGGTTGGAGAAATCCTTTTTTGTTGTTTTGTTAAATAGCATCAGAGTAAATTTGAATGTGAATGTCTGTGACAAGCCACTACGTATGGCATTGGCTTCACTGAGGGCTATCACATTTCCCCTTCCACCCCATGGCCGCAGGTTTCCAGGTCTGTCAGGATTCAGGGGTGGATTTACACCTTTCATGCTTTTGCTGAGTCCCAAAGGGATTTACTGATGTTGATCATCAGTCCAAGCTGAGTATTGCTTTGGTACTACTGAAAACAAAAGCATGGAGAATCTGATCTCTTCTACTTTCATCCATATTCACAGCACCTCTCCTGAACCATGTCTGATGCCACAGTAGCTTAAAGAGTTCTGCTTCATGCTGTGTATCATGAACTTAAAAAAAAAAAAAAAAAAAAAGCAGTCTGGAAAACTTCCCAGATTGTGTAGTGCAGCTGCCTTCTGCGCCCTAAAAAAAGGGTTTAGGTGATAGGGCTGTTTCCTCTTCTTTTTTTTTGGCCCATAAGCATGCATCATGTTCTCACACTGGGCTAGTCTGCTGGTCCATCCCAGCTGTGTGTTTCATGAGAAAAAATTTGTGTTGAGGTGAGATGGAAATACCCAGGGCAGTGAAGGAGAGATGTTTCTTGTCTCTTATGTATTCTATGAACACAGCATTAAATGTAGCTGAAAGACTGCATGTGTAATGCAACTGAGTAATTTACAACTAATTTACTGGCACTAATTTACTAACATTTCTCCCGGAGTGATTCTAACAACTAGGTAGATTTATTTTTTTTACAGCCTGTTCTGACAGAGGAAGTCGCACTGATAGAAATCAAACGGTGCAACTGTACTAAAGAAAACTCTGCAAGCCCAGCCAGGACTAATTACTCCAACCTCAGACCTGGCTGCTCTCCGCATAGCGAGGCTCTGTGTGGGCACACGAGCTAGCAGGGTTAGAAGAGGAGCAAACTAATGGAGCAATAGGAATGAAAGGTTACATTTCTGCAACTCTTACGGCACCAAAAGGTATTTCAACACAAAACGAGGGGGTTATGCCAGCAGGTTTTGGTACAGAGACACTACTATTTAGTTCTAGTATCTTCTACTAATATGCACATAGCATTAAGCTTAAAAAAATTCAGATTTAATGTGTGTTTTCAAACTCATCTGCATCGCATGTCTGAATTGTCTGTGTTGCCATAAAGGCAGGAGTGTATCCTTGAGAGAAGGCTATTCCTTTGGTGTTTGAGGGCTTGGTGGCCTTCATTTCTGGGATGAACAGACTCTAGCATGGCCTGGTCAGGATGGAGGAAACTTCCTTGTGTAGAATACAAGCTCCATGTGCCTTTTCTTTCATGCAACACTGGCTGTAGGAGCTCTTTGTTGTCCCCTGTCCTGCACTTCCTCACTGCCACATCATCCCCAAAGATGCACTCAAAGTTAGACCAGGGAAAATAACCCTCCTGCAACCTCACTGCCACCCTAAAGACCATGGGGATATCCCACTGCTAAGTAATGCATCCCCAAGCACCCTACACATTCAGGGTACCCATCGTGCAGCCTAGATGCTACAGGACAAATGCATGGAGATGGCATGGGATGGCATGGCATGGGATGGCATGGCATGGCGTGGCATGCCATAGCATGGGATGGTGGTAGGGACAAGGATGTGTAGTGCTATGCTCCAGGGAAACACTCCTTCTGCACGGGACACCAGCACTGTGTGACTGTGTGTGCTGCAAGCTCGGATCCAGGATTATTTTTCAGCCACTCCTCTGTATGGATGGTCCCAGCCTGGCTGTTTGTTTGACTGTTTGTCTTGGCAGCGAGTCCCCACATTGAACCGAGGGTGTCATTTATCTCTGGCAGCAGCAGCAGTGCTCACCAGAGCGAGGAGCAACAGCAGCAGCCCTAGAGGCCCTGGCTGGTGAGGGCTCTCCCTGGCATTTGCTTCTCATTCCTCCACCTCTCACACAGTAACCAGGGCCCTGGAAAAGAGGCTGCTACAGCCAGAGTGCTGTGGACAGAAAAGGATGGTGCACAAACCGCTGGGCAAAATGCATTGCAAGCTCAAACTGCCAAGGGAAGAGCACTCTACCAAAGCGAACTTGAGATGTCTTTTTACTTCTTGAAGTTTTGAAATGCAGCAGTAAAGAAAAATCAGCATTTTTCAGCTGGTTTTGGTTTGCTGCTGGGATATGAATGTTCCTCACATGAATCAGAAGCTGTGGCAAACATAACGTGCTGTGCCTCTGATGGGTACATACCATCCCTATTTCTTGCAGCTAGATGGAGAACAGCAACACACTTCATTGCACAGGGGATGGACAAAGAAAGCTTTGTTGCCTGTGGGGCTCTATCATGCCGATGTTTCTTTTCCACTTGTGCTCATAAGTCACCAAAGGGCCCACTAGTACCCATTGGAAATAGAAGTGTGAAACTAATAACTAAAAATATAAGCTCTAGAGGGAGGGAGATGAGTCAGGAGGGAGGGAAGACAGAGAAAAGCCAGAGGGATGCAATTTACTGAGCCTGATTCATGATTCTGGCAGGGAGCTTTCTGCCAGAGCCAGATGAATCAGATTCCCTTTCAGTCTGTGTTGGCACCACAGTTATTTTGGTGTCACCATGGATAGAACAAGACTAGATATTGGGAAGCATTACGGGGCAAAGAGCGAGAGAGTGAGGGCCTGCTGAAACAGCTTGAGTCATTTTAACAAACTCACTGAAATAAGAAAAAGGAGGGAAATTGAAATATGCTGGACTGTGTGTCATGTCACAGCTTCTCCTGAGATTCAGGGAGGGTGTTCCTCACCTGAGCTGGGTGTCTGGTTCCTGCAGGTTTTGTTTACCTCTGTCTCATAATGGGGCTGGAATAGATGCTGTTCCAGCTCATAGACAGACATCTTGAGAAAATATTTCAAAGAAAAAAATGCAGCTGAGCTGACATTTTGTTTTAGATACTCAAAATTTGTGAATCATATTCAGCAGCTTGTAAGATGGAATGGACACCCATCCTTTGGCATGGCAGGTAAGAACAGAGAAGGGATGTCACTGTACTTACAATATTTTTCAGGATATCACAGCTTGCAATGGAGTCCTGCCCCAGGGATTTTCACAGTCCCAACTAATTTCAGGAACACACTTGTGTGTTATTCTCATACAGTGGAAAGATGAACCTTGAAGCTGAGCTACAGCAATCTTGCAGTTCAGGTGTTCATTCAGTGAAGGACTAAGTTTTGCTTTGTCCCTGTACTCCAGTCTGGTGGCAATCAGGAAGCTCTGCACACTTGCTCAAGTGTCTTACTGAATGAGATCTTTAGGAAATGACCGTTAACTTCTGGGGATTTAGATCACATCTATGCTAGAAAGACTTTTATATTTTGGGATTTGGCAAACGTTCTTTTCTCCTACTTACTTGTTGTTCTGGCTCAAAAATTATCCATGAAAAACATGTTCATCAACAACTGCAAAACACTCCCTGCATCCTCCAGATGTCAAATCCAAGTGCATGCCTGTGCTTGCCTGGCTAATGAAGAAAACTGGCAAATTTTTGTTTATCTGTTTCTCACCTGTGTCATCATGACAGACAAGGGCAGATGAATATAGCCAGCAGAGACAGCAGCTTAAAAAACAAGCCTATTTTTAACCAGCCTTCCTTCCATCTTGTGGAGGAAACTAGGCATTTAATATGCGCTGNCCACTTGTGTGTTATTCCCATACAGTGGAAAGATAACCTTGAGGCTGAGCTGCAGCAATCTTGCAATTCAGGTGTTCATTCAGTGAAGAACTACGTTTTGCTTTGCCCCTGTACTCCAGTCTCGTGGCGATCAGGAGGCCCTGCACACTTGCTCAAGTGTCTTACTGAATGGGATCTTTTGGAAATGACCGTTAACTTCTGGGGATTTAGATCACATCTATGCTAGAAAGACTTTTATATTTTGGGATTTGGCTAATTGCCACAGTTTGCTGAGGCAAACGTTCTTTTCTCCTACTTACTTGTTGTTCTGGCTCAAAAATTATCCATGAAAAACATGTTCATCAACAACTGCAAAACACTCCCTGCATCCTCCAGATGTCAAATCCAAGTGCATGCCTGTGCTTGCCTGGCTAATGAAGAAAANCCCCAAAGCCCCAATGCAAACCTTTTTGCTGATCAGTGAGGAAAGCCTGGAGGTTGGTTGGAATGCTCTGTTAGTGTTCTGGTTTTATTTGTTTCTATTAGATAGCACCTAAAAGTCACAAGAATGTCTCTGATGTGGTATGTACAGAGCTGGTTTGTTTGCTAAATAAGTAAATCTCTGCAGTCAGGCGAACATTAAGAAAATGATATTACTGGAAAAGTCGCATTTATAAAAGAAAATATTTTCACAAAAACTATGTCAAATATATTTTGAATAAATCATATTAAAATACTGTCACAGTGTAGTCCTAAAATATTTGTTATAGTATTATAGCAATTCAAATAGTTAACCTAAGCATCAGGTAATGAGCAGAGGGTTGGACTGTATCTTTTGTTGGGTGGAGAGATATGACTTACTCCTTGAGTTGTCTCCTTGATTGCAACAAGGAAACTTAGGCAATAATAGTACTGAGAGTCTGACAAGCAATTTCTGACTTTCCATTGTTATGGAAAATATAATCCTAACTAGTATTTAGGAAAGAAAACAGAAATAATCAGGCCTTAAAAAGAAAAAACACCAAAAAGGCTCTCTACTTTTAGACTATTAAAATGTTTAGAGACTGTGTTTTGTAGATTATAACTTCTTCCACAAGAATAAATAGCAAGGAAATTTATTGCTGAATCTAGATAAACATAGATTTCTGTATATATTTTAGGGAGAAAAAGATACTGTAGAAATTTCAGATTCTTGGCATTTTTGTGAACACAAACTTTAAGACTACAAGTTGCTTATTTTAAAACAGGTCAACGTCTGCATAAACTAAGGAGCAGATTTGTAATTTATTGATACTCTTCTGCCAGCTAAGAACTGTTTTTCATTACTCCTTTGACTCATTCCTCCAGTGATCACTGCTCTGCTTCAGAGATATTTTATATTAAAATACGTATGCTTTCTCCTTAAAAAAGAGGTCAAATTGCTAATTTCCTTCTGCTCTGCCGTAGGGAAGCACAGGGGAAAAAAAGCTCTTCTTCCAGAATGCCGTGTTGTCCAGCCAACAGATTTAAAAATACAAAGTATAGGACACATTGAATTTGCAAACACACAGTACACAGCACAGCTTTAGCTATTGTAAATGCCAGGTGGTCTGTCTCATGCACTCAATCCTGCTCCTCGCTTCTTAATCACTATGAGAAATGAAGGGCAAGCTCGTGAATTAAGGCATGCAACCCGAAACAGGTGAGACACAGCTGAATTTAATTTGTTTACAAAAAGTCAAAGGTTCCTTTAAGCATAGCTTCAACATAACCCGGGGAAGTTTAGAGTAGGTAACGACAGGCTTTTCTTAACTCTATTTTTCCTTATCTGATTCATGCAGCATCAGAGAAAGCCACACCCCAGCAGCTGCAGGGTTTGCCTGGGAAGCTGAGTCGCAGCGAGCAGAGCACAGGAAAGCAGAAGCAGAATACAGAAAGGTATAGAAAATGTAAGCCCACCACTGGCTGGAGATCCTGGCCAGTTAGGAAGAACTAGATGAAAGCAGTCACACATCTTGGTAGATTATGGTGGTATAGCAATAGCAAGAGAGGAAAACTTTATCTTTTCAGAGGATCCCGGTGCAGAATCAGTCCCAATCCAGTGGAGGAGACGGAGACTTTGTGATTCTGTGCTGCAGGAAAAGTGCAGCTAGACTGAAACTAAATGCTGACACACTCCTCAGCCTCTCGGTGAATATATGTACATCCTTGGATGCCAACCAGATTATTCTGGGCTGCCCTGCATTGCATTATGCCTCACTGATCACTGCTTGCAGAGCTGGAGCTTCAGGTCATTGCAGAGAGAGAAGAGGAGTGGTGTGGATGTTCCTTACAGAGTCTGAAGACACTTAGGGAGATTGATGAAGGATGCCAGACTGCCGGATTGGCTGCTGAGCTCCCCAGGCTCCAGCTGAGAGGCCACACTGACACGAGCGCGCAGCAGCCTCCGGGTGACTGAGAGAGCCAGGAGGAGAGGGATGGAGAAGTATTCTGGATGCTTTCTTGGGAAATCACAGAGAAGCGTGTGTGAAGGGTGAGCAGACACAGGGATTTTTGCTTTCCTGTGAGACAAGGCCTGACCCAACGCCCCTGGAGCCAGCAGGATGGATCCCACTCATCTGTCAGTGTTTAAAATCACATACTTAATTGCTGGACACAAATCAGAGGAAGGGGTTTGGGACACATCTTGGAAGTGAACTTGTATTCATGACCAGCTACTTACCACCTCCAAGGATGAAGAAGAACAAGACATAAACTATATGCAGATTTTCTGTGTCAGACTTATTATATGTAATGCTCAGACATTTCATCAGTAATTTTTACAAAACGTGAAAATCATGTTGCCCATTCCACATGTAACCAGCCTGGGGCCAAAACGAGCTGCTGTGCAAGAATGTGCATTAGTTCTGGTCCAGTGGCCACTGAGATCAATGGGACAAGTTTCCCTGATCCTAATGGAAGCTGAGGAGAAAATGAAAGCAACCAGTATGAGCCAGGAGACTGGTGCTGCTACCTACATGGACCTTGCCTGTACCATCACCCCTGTTTTCTGACTGTGAGTATGGCAGTGGTGTTGGTAAGGAGCACAGGGTAGGAAGGGACTTCAAAGCTTCATGCTAGAGTTGGCTTCCTTGGCATTTATGGACTCCCACCAGAAGTAGGGTTTGCGGACTTCTGGAGCCAACATTCAACTCCCATGTCTTTAAATATCTACCATATAAAAGCTTAATCCCATGTCCCATTGTACTCAGAGGACTATAGTCATCCAACTGTGTCTGAAAAGAGACTGTGCTCTTCACTTCACTGTCTTATGCAACCTACAGTCTTGACACCATGACTGTAGACCCTTGATCCCTTGAACTGCTCTGGGAACCCAGATATCAAGCTTAGGTGTACAGATCTACAGTTACCCACAGTTAGGTGAGAGGAATGCCTCTGCAGGTGTCTGTGAGACTGTAGGTACCTGTGATGAGGTGAGCCACTGCAGAGGGTTCAAGAGATGAGACTGAAGTCTGCATTAAATAAACAGCCCATATTAACCAAGTGCCACAGTGCAGGCTGTGCCTGTGACAGACACAGCCTTCTCTATAGGGTGGCAGTGTAAGGTCAGAACTGCTCTGCCTAAAATCAGGATATGCACCTTCTCAACAGTCTATAGAGGCACTACTTGGGTAGCAGCAGTAGTGGTAATTGATAAACATTTTGTTAATTATATCTCTATGCTTTATATTCTGCTAACTATACCTGATGGCATAAATCCTTGAGCAGCAGTGCCAGTCCAAGGTGCCAGCTTGTCATCACTCAAACATGGAGAAGATGTATCAGAAGATAGAGTGATGACTCAGGGATTCTCTGTACGCATAGGATGTGGTTTCTCTCTATTTGCAGAACCAGCTGATCAAGAGAGCAGTGCAGCATCTGACAAGTGAATTATTCTTAGTGCAGCAGGGGAATAAAAAAACATGTGTTGTTTCCTACTGTTGAAAGTCCTTTAAAAATATGCTTTTGAACATAGTAAAATATTTAATGAAGATGACAGCAGTTCAACTAAAAATGCAGATGCAAGCACACGTGCACGCACATACAGGAGAACAGCTCAGCTGGAAGATCCCCTAATTTACTCATATCAGGCATATGTTTGCACCTACAAAGCCAAAATACTTCTTGTGTCAGATATTTTTGTTTCTGATACCAGTAGTGAATTCACGTCAATTACAGAAAGTGTGCAGGGTAAGGAATGCACCAATATCTCACCATCCAAGACAGGAAGCATCAGGGCAGGACCTGGAAGAGATGCATAACTGGGGACTAGATTTAAATGAGTTTTCAGGGCTTGAATCATGACATGCAGAAATTAGTTCAGCACTATGTTGCCAGGCTCCCCAGGCCTTTGCTTGGGCTGTGTCTCATGCTGACCACAAATACACTCTAGAGGTACCTCATATCTGTTACCCAAAACATGGGCCCACAGTTGTACTGTGGGAGGAGTTCAGACTCCATCTGGACTCCTGAGCCTGCTGAGGCACTGGATATCCAGAGGTGTCTTTGGAGCATAATTTATCCACAGTACCACGTTTGTTGAAGGTCATGATATAAATGTTATAGATGTTAGGTTTTAGTTAGATTATAGGTTGGACTTGATGATCCTGAAGGTCTTCTCCAACCTTATCAACACTGTGATAGTGTTTCTCCACCTGCAGCAGTTTTTAGTGGCACTCACTTTTGTCATAATGCACCAGTCCATAGAGCACTCTCCTGATGTGTAGGTGGTCTGGGTTCAGTTCTCATCTTGCTTTGCAAAGCTGGGACATGGATCTATCTTTACCTTATCTCAGAAGAACCAGAGACATAAATATTGAGCTGGATTGGAGCTGGAAAGCATTTTCTCTTGACACCATTAGAAAAGGTCTGTGTCTCTTACTTGCTGAACGCATTCCATCAGTCTTCACAAATGCAGATTAAGAGAAAGTGGCAGCACTTCATGTAGGAAATGGCCATAAATCAGCAGCTCCTTGCTCTTGGACCAGCTGTCACCACAGTGGCGGTCGCTGCTGAAACATTGGGTTATCTGAGGTGCTGATAGAAAGGACCAAGATTTGGAACTGCACAACCACAGCTTTGGCCCTGCTGGCCAACATTTGCAGGGCCAAAGCTCATCTCTTCCCAACCTTCTTGCTGCTGTCTCCAAGCATTTTCAACCTTTGTAGCTAACGCTGCAGTTTCCTGAGCACACCCCTTCTCTGTAAAATCCAAGTGTCTCCTTCTCTGAAAATGTCCTCTCTCCATTGCTCATTATGTTAGCCAGGTGGAGATGCCCTCTGGGCTGGCAGCTGGATCTGATGGCCTCAGGGCAAGTGTGTAATGGAAATATCCACAGATGACAGAAGAATTGGGAAAAGCAATTGCAATGTGCTAACACTCCCTCAGGGACTGTGAACAAAAATAAGATAAAAAGACAATACCAGGCCTTTCTCCTGACATTTTGTATCCCAGAAGGATTGTGGTGGGGGAGGAGCAGCCCTTGGCACAAATAATCTGGTGGGTTGTGGTTTGGGAAAGCTCTCTGTCCAGAGGCCTTTTTCCATCTGCTGTGCAGCCATGCTGGTCTATGTCCCTTTACTGCTTGTCATGTCCCCTAGACCAGGCTGAGTTGGCCATGGCAGAGCTGCAAGGCCTGGCCAAATAAAGCCACCAACTAAGCAATGTTCCAGAGCAAGAATAAGTCATTACCTATCAGAAGGAGGTTGGTGGTGTGTATTTCTGGGCTCTTTGTTTCCCATTGAGTCTGCAAAGACTCAGAAATGAGGTGTTGGGGGGAATATGTTTGCATGACAAAGAGAGAGAATAACTGAAGTGTCTTTAGTTTTCGAAGAGGGACATATGTGTACAGTGCACATTAATTTTCAAGGATTTTTAGGAGTGTCTGGAAAGAGAAATGTACCTCAACAAGGAGATGCCTCTGTTGAAGACACACACACCTCTCAATTATTAAACAGGGAGCCTGGAGGATGAGTTTGGTCTAGTTTCTCCATTTCTTTCTGTGCACACAGGTTCATAGTGCCCACCCAGTCACCTTAGGGCCCCTAGACATCTGCATTGGGCTTGTAGATCCAATGTGAGACCCAGGATAAACCTGTTCCCTTTCAGAGAGGCCCAGGATATCCTGATTGTCTCAGAGAGCACCACTTGCCCACATTTGGACAGCTGAACCTAGACAAGAAGACTACATTTTTACCTTGTTTAAAGCTGAGTCAACACATCTGTTCTGGATCTTGACCATTTGAATAATAGGTAGATTGAAATTATTCTGAGGCATACTTACTTGTCTACATTCATTCCTACTTCTTTTGTTTAAGTTACTTTTTCATTTGCAGTTCAACTCTTCCTAACACTGCAGCACAAGTGAAGATGGCTCCTCAAAGAAGCTTGTATTTCTGTTCTCTCTGTGTGTGCTTCCTGGGTAACAACACCCATCTGTCTTATTCTTAGAAACTTCCTTGTCTGGACATGTAAACTAGTTCATTTCACAGGTAAGACTCCTGCATAGGACTCATGGCTCTGGCCCAGCACACCACGTTCCCTCTGCATTGTTGGAGGAGGGCAGCCTGCACAGGAGCACCATGGCAGGGTGAAAACAGGGCACAGACCAGCTGCTGGCTAGTGTTGGCTGCAGCATGCCTGATCTTCCCCAGCTGGCCAGTTTCCACAATAATACCATAGTCTTACCAAAAATATAAATGCTACCAGAGAGTAGGGGTTAGAGGTATCAGAGAATCATAGAATAATTTGGGTTGGAAGGGACCTTTAAAGGCCATATAGTCAAACCTTCCTGCAATGAGCAGGGACATCTTCAACTAGATCAGGTTGTTCAAAGCCCCACCCAACCTAATATTGAATACTTCCAGAGATGGGACATTTGCCAGCTCTGGGGCAGCCTATTCCAGTATTTC
Organism: Pitta sordida; assembly: GCA_013390025.1. Taxonomy (NCBI): domain Eukaryota; kingdom Metazoa; phylum Chordata; class Aves; order Passeriformes; family Pittidae; genus Pitta; species Pitta sordida. The sequence continues at coordinate 59,762 of WEKX01026007.1, forward strand.
ACCAACCTCACTTGTAAAAAACTTTTTTCTATCTAATATTTTAGTTTTAAATCATTTCACCTCACCCCATCGCTACATACCTGTGTAAAAGGTCCCTCTCCAGCTCTCTTGAAGCCCCTTTAGGTACTGGAAGGTACTATAAGGTCTCCTGAGAGCCTTCTGTTTTCCAGGCTGAACAACCCCAGCTCTCTCAGCCTGTTGGGCAACCTATTCTGAGTTGTAAGGGACCCACAAGGATCACTGAGTCCAACTCTTGAGTGGCCCATACAGGGATTGAACCCACACCCTTGCTGTTATGAGCATCAAGCTCCAACTGAGCTAATCTCAGGGTCCTGAGCAGTTCCTCCAGATGTTGGCCAGGTCAGCCCTCCTCACCACATCTCCACACACCAGTGTGTTCAGATAACTTTGCCATAGGTCAGTGTGTACGGGAGGAAGAATTCCAGTTGTCCTTTTGCTTTGCTCTTTCTATACCACTGGAAAGTTAATGGGGCTAAATGCCTCCCTGATCCTCAAATACATGGGCAAAACACAGGGAACATAGTGCCTTTGAAAGAGAGCTGCAGGAAGGCTGGTCAGCCACCAGCATCTGTTCTGAGCAGACTGTGTGAGACTCTGTGAGACTTGCAGTGTCTTCTCTACCCCTGCAGCTGCTCTGCGATGATACATTTCTAAAGTGGGAGCAGCTCCTTCATTTCCATGGGCCTGGATGTCACTGTCACTCTGCACTGTAACTTTTCAGGTTGCTCTGCTATCTCCCCGCCTCAATTACTATGTTTGTCTCAGAGTTTGCACCCTAGTATCCAAATTAATATCCTTTGAAGGCCCTGATCCCTCTCTCTTCCTCCTCTTCTCGCTCTCAGAGCAGGAGTCTGTCTATTCTTTACGTTGGCCCTCAGTTGCTGGTTACTGGTCAGATGGTGCTGCCAGTGCATGGGCAACTATGGAAAATGGGTGTCAGGAGATTTTTCTTCTGTTGGGAAGGTCTGTTGTAGTCAGAGGGGAGCTACATTTTCTTGGGAAACATGTTCACAGTGCCATGTCCAACAAAAGGTCCAGCTAATCCCTCTTCAGCCTCCCTGCTCCACCTCAATGGACTGGTGAACTGTGTCTGTTCTTATTTGCTGGATACCTTCTGCTTGGATTTATACTCTGGCCAGTTCAGCAGTTTGAGATCCTGCAATGTCCCCCGAATTACCATTTGTCTTGTTATGTCTGCCTCTGTGCTTTTTTTCTGGGATGTTTGACTTAACTTTCTAGATGAGTGGATGTTTTAGTCTAAGTGACATGGACCAGTTCCAGTGACTTTTCCCACCTCACTTTTGTGATTTGGTATCTGCTGAGTTACACAATCTCCTCTGCTGGTAACATCCAGCTCATCACTCCCCCAAGGTAAAAATCTGCTTAGGGAGCTGCTCTCATCTCAGATGCACAGACCTCTTCTGGCACAAATGCAGTGGGAAAGTCAGGCAGCAAAGTTTCCAGGAGCCAAATGGGTGTCATTCATTCCTGCCATGTCTTGCTGCTTTAAACAGTACAGCAAGATCAGAATGGAGAACTTAGGAGCAAGTTTAGAAGTTGTCTGAAACTGTTCCTACAGGCAAGCAAAGCTAATAACTGTGAATTGAAAAAATAGATACAAAACATTAAAATATTTTGCCTGAAATAAAAAAATACCTTCTCAACTTCCTCCTTCCAGCCCCATCGCTCCCTTTTAAATATGTCTGTGATTTGTTCAGCTGTTGGAACTGTGCACAGTTTCCAAAGTGAATGTACAAGACAACCATGGATTCTGCTGCAGCCCCCCTCATGCAAGAGGAGGTTGGGTGGACTGGCCTTTACGATGCACAGTCCAGTACCATCTAAAAATGGACCTTTCCTAAGACAATTTGAGGCAGTTCTTTACATTACTGTTTTCTTTCTAGCCTGAGATTTTTTTCCAGGCTTTAGTCATACTGCCACACCACTTTGCTGGACTGAGCAAAGATTCCAGAAAGGCTTCCTGATTGTAAAAGATCTTGTTATATGGGTTTCTTAATTATTTTTTATTTCTGTGTAAGTGTTTGATACATGAATGTGAGCAAGTATGGGTACATTCATGGGACAGGAAAGGAAGAAAATATGCAGTGCCCAGTGAATTTCCATAGGGGCATGTTTTGACATCCTGACTCAGCTGTTCCTTTGCCCAAGCTCTATTGACCAGCTGTTCAAAGACATTTAGACACTGGATGTCTCGATATAGTTCAGCATCTGTCTCAGGCTGACTGAGGACTGGGCAAGACTCGTAGAGTCACTTGTAGGTCAAATAATAACCATCACTCCATGATTATTATTTGTAAAGTCATTGGGTTTTGCTGATGATATTAACTGGGCTGTCTGTGCATAAACTTTTTTTTTTTTAGAGGATTTCTACTATTGCACTTCATGCCTTTTAAATGAATCCCCTCTCTGCTCTCTGTTTCAATCTCCTTCTGATAAACCTTCAGGCAGAGGTCAAGGCATGGGCAGAAGACATTTCAGTGCTCTAAACCATGGGAAAGACTTAGATCAGGTTTAGTCTCCTGTCATCACGCTATGGTAATGCAGAAGTGCAGTGCAGATATTTCTAGTGAAATACATGCACTTTCAGGCTTCCTTTTTGAGACAATCAGGTGTAACATCTCAGTGTTTTACCCAGAAATACTCTTAGTCAATGTTTTATTGAAAGTACTTTGAAAGTTTCATTAGAATGTATCTGAACATTCCTGAGAGAAATATATCAACCTCAACTATATAAAAACTTTCATTTTTACAAGAAACTATCTGCATACTCTGACTTGTCCATCTTTTTGGTAGTTAATTTTTCTCCTTCTGTCCCAGAAAATCCATTACAGAAATTTCTTCCCTTGCACAAGGACACATTTTTCATTGTTATTTTCCCTGGGCTATGAAGAGGAGCTACGTGACTGCTTGGAAAAGTGTCCATTGGTTACCACAAATCTGCTAGTTTTCCATAACTCTGCTTCCCAATCTCCTATTTGCAGATGAAGAGAAAATATCAATGCAGAAATACGTCTTCTCCCATAGTGGTCAGATCAGTGCTCCTCCGTTAGCCAGGCAAAAAGTAAGGATATAGTGACTGCCTAGGTAACATATGTTGCCCAGATAGATGTAGAAGTAGGACTGTGGTAAGATTCAGATGCTGCAGGGCTGAGTATTTTAGAACTTTACCTCTTATGTTTCTGAATCCAGTTCTGATTTGTGTCCTGCGCAGATACTGAGAGAGCTAGACATGTACAAGTGGGATTCACCAAAGCCAATAAGGAGCAATCACCTAAGTTAGCCTGTAAAAATTGGCAATAAGAGTAGCAGTGACCTGCAAAAAGATATAGACACTCAGCTCTGAGCTATAGAAGTACCTGCTCACACCTGGAATTTGTAACCGTAGACTCTTTCCTGGGAATCATGTCCAGACCATCCTTTTGTCACAAAATACAGCTAGGGAGATGATCATCTGCCTTTGCATGGAATGTTTTCAGGACTCTTCCGGAAGGTGAGAAGCTGAAGACCAATTTCCTCCATTTCCTTTTCCATTCCCTCCATTTCCTGGAGGAGGAACCTGAAGGTGACCTCTGGCTGTGCAGGAACCTTGTGAGCACTGGCTACACCATGGAGGATTGCTACGGTAGGAAAGAGTCACTGTGTCCTGCATAAAAACATCCCTAGACCAGCGGGAAAAATGTATTAACTGGGCTCTGGCATATCTGGGACAATGCTTTGGCTGGTGGGCATCTCTTCTTCTTTCAGTGTTGCCAGAGGCATTGCACCAGAGCTTGCTAGCTTGGAGAATTCCTGATTAGAGTCTTCCATAATTGATCTCTGCAAAGTAATCTCCCACGTGAAAAAGACCTTTTAACTCCAGAGTTTCATCTGTTACCCCAGTGCTGAAATCTGACCAGTCTCTCCTTGCTAGTGAGTTTTCTCTATCTGCTGCAGACTTATGTGGCATCTGTGCAATGCCTGCCTGTATTGCATATGGTCTCTTTCTTTCAGGTTCATCCATACCAAGATCATTCCGCTGATTCCCCAAGGTTGGTTTTGTAAAACAGAAAAATACTTTACTTTCACAGAGGTGAGTTCATAACAAGTGGATCACAATCCTTTTGGCCATCTCCCTTCCTCATCAACGGAATTCCCAAAGGGACCACCACTCAGGAGTGACAATGCATTGAGTGTTGTCTGATTGCCAACTTTTGAGTGTTGGCTGATTGCCACACCCTTGTGCTGGGTCCCTGCACGCACAGCTCATGGATCCACAGGAATTCCTCAGTGACGAGGCAGGGAAGGATGATGGGTTTGGTCTTCTGTGTGCAGTTTATACTCAGACTGTGCCTAACAGGTGGCAAGAAGTGCCCAGTAAGACAGAAGAAAAGTGCACAAATGAACAAAAAGCCGGCAAAAGATAACATCTGAGTTAATCAGAAGCCACTGTCAGTGACTGAGGATTATAGAAATATCTCCAATGCCTCAAGTAAATCTTTGTTACAGCTCAAGTCAGTGGCTTCCAGGGTAAGTCCTAATGTAAGACAAAATAGTCTAATGGTTAAGGTATTGGCAGGAAAATTGATTCCTGCTCAGGACACCACTGCTGAGGTGAAAAGAACTCTTGGTATTGGAACCTCAACCAATAGAGACCTGGATTCAGTCTCTTTGCACTGCAGATCACTGAACACACAACGTCACAGCAGTGATGTTCCTCTGTGACTCCATGGTGGTGGCTCAAGGTACTGACACCAAACCTCCACTGGTGGTGGCTCAAGGTACTGACACCAAATCTCCACTGGTGGCCAGACTGGGACAGGACCCTGAGCAGGGGTGAGGGAGGGGCAGGGGATTTCTCTGCCCCACAGCCAACTCCGGGATGCTGCTATCAGATCGGCAGCCACCAGTATGTGCACTGCTCACACAATGAAAGCCAACACACTGCGTGGAGTTAGGAGCTGCTTGTGATTTCCACACTTTGCCTTTGTCTCTGGAAGGGGGTCCCACTGTTCTCCTCGTGATGCTGCCTCACAAACAAAGCTTTCTCTTGGTTCCTTTATCATTTCCTGCCCGGGCGCATTGATCTCTGTTCTGCTTGTGGCTGTCAGCCAGTGCCCGGATCTATGCAGGAAATATGCCTTGAGCAACACATGAGAGCTGCCAAGACGTGCACTGCTGGTCCCTACAGGCACCAGCAGACAAGGTTATGTAATTACTTATCCTCAGGAGATCGAGTTGCACATGGTGTTCTTCCCCAAACACCAGTGCACTATCCTATTGCACAGTAGCTCTTCTTGTGGAGAGAGGAGGGACAGTGCCCAGGGCTTCTATTAGACCTGGACACAGAGAAGGGCTGCAGGATGTTTTTGGTGTTGAAACTTCTGTAGCATCCGACTGAGATGTTTGCTGTGGGCTCACCAGGAACTGTAAGAACGGAGGGCTGTGACTCACACAGGATCGGATGTTTGGAGCATGGCACATGCTCAGCATCCTGGAGACCAGAGACTGGCCTGAAGCAAATGCTGTGGCTGCTCCCTGTGTGAGAGGGTCTTCACCTTTCTGCTTGCTCATGCCATAGACCAGCCTCAGGTGGGCTCTGGGGCCAACGTCCGCTGATTTCTCTGGGTGGAGCTGCGACATCTGGTGTGTTTGCAAAACCTATTCTGCCCTGGGGGCTTTCAAAGGGTTGAGGGGAGAGCATTTTCCTTACTGCTTGAAAGAGGGCAAAGCCTAGAGCCCTGAAGGAGGTTTCATGCAGATTTTACTCTGCTCTCATACCTATCCCTCCCTGGCAGTGAGAGCTGTGCCACTCCAATCCCCTCTCCCACCAGGGACACTGGCAGTAGAATTTGAATTGCACTTTGCTCACAAGAGGAGAACAGGGAGAGCAAACTCTGAGGGGGAGAGAAAAATTGCTGATCTTCAGTAAGGCAGGAACCTTTCAGCAGAGCTGCTGCTATTTATTTCATGCATGCTGTACCTCTGCAAAGTGAAAGCATGGGAGTGACTCAGCTGCTGCCACAGGGATTTATGGCTGCAACCAGGCACAGGGGAGTGATGGCCACACCACAACACACATGGACACACCATCAGCTGCAGCCTCTGCTCATCATCTGCCATAAAAGTCTGGGACCACTTCCCACTCTGATGTTAATGGAGGCCAGGGTTGTGCATAGCATCATCTCCAGCCACAAGTCAGCTGGGCAGGCTCACAGAGAGGGCTTTTCTCCTCCTTGGATGGCCTGACACTGCTGGGCAGGCTGTGCTGTTTTCCAGAGAACAGGAACAAAACTAAAACATGTGATCTTGAACTGATCTCCCAAGGAAAATACTCTGCTTGTGAACAAAAGATGATCCCAAACACAAAAGTGGTGTTGTAATTGAAATATGTGTATGGCTGGAGGATAGATAACAGCTGGGGAGAGGGAAGTTAACTCCAGTACCATGAGAGATAATGGGACTCCCTAAGAAATAACTCCTGCTGCTCTATGGATAGTTAGGGCGTGTCAGCACCGCGTTGTCTTGCAGAGATTCTGAACATTGAGGCAGAGAATCTGTGACTGTGTGCTGGAACAGAGCCCTGTCCAGCAGCCAGCAAGGGTCTGCTGGTCACCTGCCTTCCGCCCTTGTCCCCATTTCCCCTTTCTGTAAGTGGCCTATTAAGCACTTTGGTTTGTTCAACATTGCCACAGGGGTGTCACCACCCAGCACAGGGTGCTATCTGAACACTTGCCTCTTAATGGGGACCAGTGTCCTGTTCCGGGTTTCATGGACACACATACACCCAGCTCAGATCTATCACCCAGGACCCTTTCCTGAAGGCACACCACCTTTCCCAGACCTCACTAGAGCTGCTTTTTTCCTTTCCAAATTAATCCATTCCTCCTTTTCAGTGCTTACACGGAGTTTGGAGCTTTGGTGTAAGAATTGGGGAAGCCATATTTGCTGAGTGAAGGGATGCAAATTCATGCTTGCTCATCAGTTAGTCCAGTGGGGGCTGGTGGGAATTCCCATCACTATTCCTGAAAATGGGTCTGCTGTGCAGCAAGGAACTCAGCTTCTGATCAGATAGAGAGGGCACCACTGCAAATATGACTGTGATTTAGTGGTCAGAGTAAGTAGGTGGCTGCCAAACCTTCTTATGCATTTTGCATTAAATATTTAGCAAATAAAAAAAGGAAATGGTTTTCTGGAGCAGAATGCCCCTTCTCCTAGCGAGTGGCTTGAATGCTAAACCATCAAGGTCATCATTTTTCCCCTGCTGCATGCACAGAGGTTTCTTTGCCTTCTGCATCTGAAAGAAAAAGATTGTCCTGTCAGAGGTAACTTGCCAAATATTTCACTAGGGAATACCAGAGTAGCATTATCTAAATGCTGCTTTTTGGTGAGTTTCTGGGATTTTTATCCTGGCTTCAGCTTGCAGGTTTTTGAGTTACATAATTCATGATGCAAGACTACCCTACAAATTGAATGAAATCCTCTTTCTTCTAAACTGGCCCACCTCTATGAAAAATAAAGGTGTTAATGTGTCTGTTTTCCACTCAGTTTGTCTCCCTGGTTTTGGTGTGAACTCTGAGCAGCTAAAGGTACAAAGAGATTGATATGAAATATGTGTATCCCCAGCTGCAGTGCAGGGCAGTACTTAACAGCAACTCTCTCCAGAGGGATTCTGATTGGGGCTTCTGTGACTTCCCTACTGCATTAAGCCCTGAAGTGTAGGTTGTTATCTTTAGGAAGTCTAAAGGTTGCCTAGCATTTATCAGAGAGTCAGAGTCAGGACATGGGTGTGAAGGCAAGAGGGCACAGGGCTGGGGACCACTCCAGGAGCAAGAAAGTGCAGAAGAGGAGGAACCACAGGGATGAAGCCACTGCTGAAACAGGGAAGCATACAGCCAGCAGGCAGGGTCAGGGACAGGCTGTAGAGGGAACACTGCATTGGAAAATAGCATAATTTGGCTTTTTTGGTTTAAAGAAAAATACAGTGTCCTCTCTGTAAGGCTATGCTGGTACGTCCTTGTTCCCTGCTCTGAACCGGGGTGACGAGACATTGTCTGGTGGGTGCCTTGTAGAGGTCTGTCATGAATACTGTTTGCAGGAGATATTCCCTACCAGAGGAAGAAGAGTTGTGCCAGGAGCAGAAGTGGGGGACAAAGCCCCATTGACAGAGAGGTGTGGATGGGGTAAAGGAGGACCGTGGCTTCCCAGCTCCCACACCTCAGGCCCACCCATGCAGCACAAATGCACCTTCCCTGTGCTGCTGTTCTATCTGTAATTAGTTTTGCATGATTAGCTTGACATGATGTAACCCCTGTCCTTATGACTCAGCACACCAAATATAAGCATCAAATGACTACAGAGTCATCTGATTTACAGGAGTCTTACTTATAACAGCTCATTACTGAGCCAGCAAAGTATCCCTGAGCCAGCCAGCAGAGAGCAGATTGGAGAGCTAATGAAATCAGATTTTGGGAAGACTTTCCTAGTCAGGCACTTGATAAGCAAAATCCTCCTTCCTTACCTTTTAGGTTTTCCCTTCTCACTTCAGTTTGGCTCATAAAACCAAGCTGCACCAACAAAAGCCACCTAAGGAGTGGTGTTTAAAACCAGGCCAGAAAGAAATCCAGATGAGACCTGGGCAATGGAAGTAAAGTTTTCCACCAGCACAGTGCAAGACCAAAAGAAACTCGAGGACCTGCATCTCTGCCAGAGAAGAATTTTCATTCAGCACCTCTGCATCTCTGCTAGTGTGTCCTGTCATGAGTCAGTCAGTGGTCAGAAACTCAGTTGGATGTGAAGTATAATGTTCATACACAGGCCCTCTCTATTTTATTACTTAAAAAGGGGCAGATACCCCCAAGTTTTTCTTTAAAATGCTACAACAGTCAATGGCTTGGGTGGGTAGTTCACGCTAAGATGTTTTCTGAATTACTACAGCTAAGTTTGTGTTACATATTTAAATCACAGAATCTTCTGAGTTGGAAGGGACCCACAAGGATCATCAAGTCCAACTCTTAACACTGTCTCCCTGGTGGGAATTGAACCCGGGTCTCCCACATGCCAGGTGGGGACACTTACCACTGTACTAAAGTGGATTTGGCTGCAAAGCATCAGTTTGACATCACCTGCCTTTAATATAGGTTAATAAAGGAAACAAAAATATTAAAAAGTGTAATTCTACTGGCATTCAGCTCTTACCTAATCTGATTCCCTCTGTCATGAACATGTCTCTTTCTGGGTTTGTGCAGGACTGCCTGTGCCCTGAAAATGAGAATTTAGAGGGATGAGCCACCAGCTGCTCTCAGAGGGCTTGTACTTACGGATACAGAAGGCACATGCCCAAAGCCCTTCTCCCCGTGGCACAATGCAACCACCTCTCTAGCCAGGGAATTCCTTAACCTCCTGTAGGATACTTGGGATAAGGGTTTTCCAGGAGCAGAAATGAGTAGTCAGGTCTCCCCACAGTTAGATGGGTGTAATTCCAGTCCCTTACAGCCACAGAGACAACAAAGGAGTCCCAGAGCTCAGAGCTGAGATCTCTGGGCTATGCTCAGCCTGTTACTGCTGCATCCTTGTAATGTCCATGCTTCCCACCTTCATATCTCTTGCCAACAGCAGATTGGGATAATGTGGGAAACTCAAGTCAGGGATTCAGTCTTGAAGAAAAATCCAGAATGTTTGGGTATGTGGCAATCCATGGGTATTTTTCATTCTCTCTGACTCTTTTTATGCAAAGCTGTCATGAGAGACATGACAGTCAGAACCTCTTGGGTTTTGTCCATGTATGACCGCTGTTTGTGTTTAAAAATTAAATCCTGGAAATGTTTTGTCCAGTTCACATGATTTATTGCTTCACGATGAGATTTTCTGTAAATCTGTGAAATCCTCCAGGATCAAAGCAGCCTAGTGAAGGTAAGGTGCTGTTATCATTATGTCTTCAGTCACCTTATTTTCCCTGTAGGGAGAAGTAATTGTGCATGCAGTTTGTGTCTAGAGGCAGTATATTCTACTGAAATGCCACTTATTACTGCATTGCTTTTCATCTGCAGAGGGGAAACGTGATGTGAAAATGCCTGGAGGAGCAGAAATGTGGTAATATGAATCTCATTTTACCATGCCTAAAAGAACCTCATGCAGACAAGGAGTTGATAAAAGAGTCAACACTGAATAAAAATTCCCAATTAGAGCCCTATCAAAAGCAGCACTTCCACGGTGAGATGCGTTGGCTCTCCCTGCTTTCACAGAAGCCTGTGCTCGTATGTGCTTGCTTGGCTCTTTTATAATCTGTCTGTACCTCTCCCATCATAAAGCTGTTGATTTCTTTCCAGGTACCTGCATACCACTTCCAACAGTAGCATGGCCAAAAGTGCTGGATGTGGTCCTGGGTAACGAGGCAGAGGTGCTGTAAAGTCGTTGCTCCTAGGCAGGGGACTGGGACTTCCCAGTCACAAGATAAAGAGTTTTTTGCCATCAAGTTATGATAATTCATGGTGGGTTGCCATCACTTTAAATGAAAACATCCTGAGTTAGCCCTAAACCTGATAGAAACGAGTAGTGCTCAGCAGCTCAGCCCTGCCCTGTGGCAATTTGGGGACAGAAGTCTCATTTTCAGTGCTGGGTTTGGAAAGCAAACCCATATGGGTGGAGCTTATGTAGCTGCTGTCGTGGGGCCCAGAGTTTTGGGGAGGGCTGGTTTGTGAGGGTTGTCTGCACCCCATGGGCTGGGGCACAGCCCTGGTTTGCACCAACCATCACAACCCTTGGGCAGGGGCTGGTTTTTAAGACCATCCCCAACCAAACTTTGGCCCATCCTGGGATGGTCATCCTGGCATCTGGCAGCACTCCATTTGTACCAGCCGCTGCTGGTGCTGTGTATCACCTGTTTTTCTCACTCCTTGCCCCACAGTAGCCTCAGGCAGGGATGTGATGTTGCAGGTTTACTTTCATCCTTTCTGTCCCGGAGTTTCTCCTTGCTGCGCATTGCTATGGGCTTCAGATTTATTTGCGTTGCTTTTTCTACACCATTATGTTTGAGAGGGTAAAGCAGGTAAAACACCTTTTGCAAAATGTGGCTCTGTGCATCTGTTCCCTCAGATCACGTGAATCTCCCCCCTCTGTCTCCTGGCTCTTAGCACAGAGCTTACCAGCAGCGAGACCAACTGATAAACCAGGGCAATGCCACTGGAGTCCGTGTTACTGCATCTGGGCCTCACACAGAAACACACGTGCGTGCACACACACACACACACATTCCTGCCAGTCCATAGGCAGCACTGAAGTTGCCAGTGAGCGGGAAGGGACTGGAGGCCTCTCAAGGAAGAACTGGGCTTTTAGGAACCCTTTTGCATTCAGCCTCTTCCTCCACATAGCAGCAAGTTTCTAACATCCGATTTCTCCCGCAGCAAATTCATGTCACCTGCTCTGACCGAATTGTGTCTGATTTCACTCATTGGAAATTTCTGCTGGGTCGTTTGTAACTGACCTGTCACACGGTGCCATATATCCTGATGTCAGAGTGAGCACTCCTGTTTTATTGGGTATGCCTCCGTTAAGAAATTTACTTCAGGTGAAAAAATGTTATACTTTTTCGTCATCCTCTCAAATTTTATCACAGCATCATCAAAAAGAAGAGCTGAAAGGGATTTCTGAAAGTCATCCAGCCTTGGGGCAGAGTCAGGACAGACTGAGCATCTAAACCCCTTTGAACTCTTCTTGGTCTCAGTGTAAGGGCACAGCCACCCATTCACAACACTGCAGTGTAACCACTGTTTTGTAGTAGGCAATTTGCAGGGTTTGTCTCACCTCCTATTTCAGGAGCTTCAGGGCAGAATTCTTCCTGTTGTACCAGTGGAGGTTTCGATTTACTGTGTGTCTGAAAGTAAATGTCTCCCTCAAATATACTCCTGACAGGGAGGTTTTCGCTGTAAATGTTTGTTGTCATGAGGTAACACAAAAGCAGCATCCACATCTGCACATGAAGGGTCCTGCTAGTCACAGGGGTGTGGGAGCAGCAGATACAGCAGAGTTTGGCCAACAGACGCTGTTGGATGAGCAGGTGTGGCAGGAGGGAGATCACCCTGGAGAGAAGGGTGCTCTCATTGCTTCATCTCCATCAGCCCAGCATGACCACTGTCTTTATACCTCCAGTGAGTCCATCAGGCTTCCAGCAAACGTGCTGTGAGCAGCTGGGTGTTGGTTCCCCCCTGTGAGGGCCTGTATGGAGAGATTGCTGCCCATGGTAACACTGCCTCCCATGCCAAAACATAAACTTAATTCTTCCCATAGGAGGATGAAGGTTTTTAAAACAGGCACTGTGCTCCTGATCAGGTGTGCACCTTCTCTACACTTGCCAGGTTTCCATGCAAATGTATTTTGTAGTTTCTAAAACAGCTGGGTGGGAAGCAGCATGTTGCCAGTGTTACCGCTGTGTGAATTCCTTTTTCAGGTGTTTATTTATTTATTTTGCCAGTGTCCTTAGTGTGTCCTTGCTATGGGTGTAGCTTTAGTGCCAATATAAACCTCCCAAAAATTCAACAAGGACATTTGATCCTAGATTAGGTGGCAAGAATAGTGAATGCTTGTCAACTGGTACTTGAATTTAAAACCTAATCCTGATTTACAACCCCATAGACCCAGATCCTTTGTTGGCCCTGTGTATCTCCTTCTTCCTTGGGAGGACCTAGGCTTTGAGTCATTAAGTGCTGTGTCCTGGGAGTGGTGACACAGCTTTGCTTGGGGCATGTCAGGGGATCACGTCTGGATGACACATGTGTTGATGATCCCAGGAATCTTTCCCTGGAGTTTGTCCAGGAAAGTCCTTTCTGAGCAGGGATTCACTTTTTTCCAAGTCACGTCTTGCAAAAAGAGGACTTGTGAAGCAAGTTATGACATGTGGACATGGGGCAAAATTCAGGAGACACTTTTTTTTTTTAGTCTGCTCACTCTTTGTTTAGTCCATGGAAACAAACAGTTTAACTTCAAGTGCAAGATGTTGTTCCTTTCCCTTGCTTCTGCAGCCCCAGGATCAAGAATATTTCTTTATCTGCAATTTAGTCTCTACACAGAGTGCTCGGATCACACTGATCATTGCGTTGAGTAATGTGCTACTGAGAGAGAAGGCTTTGCAGTCTGAAGCACATTTAGCAAAGTATATAAATGTGGGGAATGGGGGAAAATCTCTAAAGACATCATTTGTGTAACTATGTACATAAAAATTTAAGCCACTTCAATAAAGTACACACAAATAATTTGAAGTCTGTCTTCAACCCTAGCCATTCTACTGTGATTTCTAAATAGAATATGATTAATGTTAAAAATAATCCAATAGATGAATTCTGTCTTTTGGATTGTTTTTACCGGGTCAAAGGCCATTATTGCAGTAATTGGATAATCCCACAGACCTTTGCTCCAGACATTCACTATGGAAACTAAGCAATGAGGACTGGCTATTCTATTTTCCAGTCATCCAGACAGCATTTTAATGGGGGAAAAAAAAAAGTCTGATGCAGTTAAAAGCCCCTCTAAAAGCAGATTATGGGGAAAAAATAGATGCTCAGATGAGATGTAGGCTGGTGATTCACTTCAAAATACTGTAAATGTTAAAGATGCTGATAATCATTTTGGCAAAGACATATAAATCCTTTTTTCCTGTATGTTCCCTAGATTGAGATACAAGGGGAGGTCTGTTTTCTTTCAGTGAGACCAGTGAGAAGCAGGTATTTTTAAAGTTGAAATCAGGCTGTTTTCTGAGAGTGTTTTGAGACTCTCAGATGAAAGACACTGCTGTTAGAACTTTTGCATGTCATATTTAGACAACACCGTTTATTAATTATGGCATAGAATTATCCAATTACTCCCACTGAGATTGTGACATAATGTGCCAAGTATTATATACACATTGTGCAGTGAGGTATAGACACAGCCAGGGACACCTCTACTAGACTTGGAACTGATCACTGTTTATTTCACCTGTTTTTGCATCCTTGCAAACCCATTGACTTCAGCTGAGATGCTCTTGACTTACCTCGACTTTAGATGGAGAAAAATCTTAGGCAAATTTTGTTATTCTTATTTTATATTGAGAGAGGGGCATTGAGAAGGTCTTTTCTTATTTGTCTGAAGTCACAGGAGTAGTCTATGGAAAAGGTGACACTGACTCTAGATAGAGTGTTCTAGATGTCTAATAAGAAACATGCTAAGTTCATTTGAGGGTGAGTTAGGGTTAATCATAAACACTCAAGTATTGTTTGGTGGTGAGACTCCAATGCTACTCCTCTGCCCTCTTGGAGTTTTTATTAACGTCCTGGCAGGTTCACATCCCTTGTGGTCCTTTCACAATCACCAAGAAAGACTCTGTAGATCTGGAGAGGTGCAGGGAAGGCAACTGCAAACTGAGAGGCAGCCATGCAGGGCTGCCAGTGCACCACTTATCAGGCTGGTAACTGAACCAGCCAGGCTCAGTTGCCAAAAACATAATGGAATTTGGTTGCAGAATTTAACCTTTAGAAGTCCAGCAGCTGCTCCCCAGGTCCTCTGAGAGGTTAAGCAGTCAGCATTTAAGATCCCAGACTTGAAGCATTGCAGATTAGGGGTTTTTTATGCATCTTCAATAACCTAAAAAAAGCTAAAGGTCTGCTGAATAGGTGCAGCTGCATTACCGGGAGAGAACCATTTAAGATCTGGCAGAGGGAAAAGCATACGTCTAAAAGACAGGCCTATCAGTCTTTAATGAGGTTATATAGGGCCTGAGTGGTCATCTCATCATTGAGTAATCCTTAATGCAATGTGCTCTGAATCTATAATTAAAGCAGCTTCCACCTTTATCTCACATGCTAAATCTTGATTTCTCCGAGTTCTTGCAAAACCTCTCTCCATTTTAAAGGTACACCTGGAGTGTCCATGAGGACTCATCCTGAGTAGCCTAGTGGCACTGCAAAGGGCTCGCTTGGAGCAGAGAATAAGAAACTCAGATCCAAAGAAATGTTTTCTATTGATCTGGTTTCAGCCAAATAAACGAGGTTCCAGCAGAATGAAGTACCTTTATTTATTTACCACCATCTCTTGCTGCAGTGTGACTTCTGCCTGCTCACCCTCTTTCTCTATGGAGAAAGTCATCTCTGCTCCTTCTTCAAAAACTCACCTCCTAACCCAGAGGCCCTTCAGATCTCCTGGGAGCCTCCTTACCTTCTCCCCCACTGAAGTTTCTCTCACCTAAGCCATTGTAAAACTCTCCAGCAGCACCTGTTGCTGGAAAAATAAACTCAAGGCAAAAATAATTGCCTGTATTTCTAGAAATTACAGCTTGGAAGCACTTTCTCAATGATTAATGGCTGCCAAGATACCCTCAGGGATAAGAGAAAGAAGGAACCTAGAGGTCCTAAAGGGCAAATTCTTAAAGAGCAAAGCTGGCAGATTGAATTCTCTGCCTCTTTATTGGGCAACAGAAATTGTTCTAAAATCACAATAAAGAACATTTTTCAGATAAATTCCTAGTGGTCTAGTCACTGACCAACAATTTGGCATTTTATTTCAGTTCCCAACTGTATCCCAAGTTCCCTGTGTGACCTTCAGCAAGTCACTTAGACTAAAATTCCACCTGAATTCCCAGGTTCCTAATGAGTTAGGTCAGTATGTGTTGTCCTTGCAGCTCTGCCTCCAGGCCCAGCTTGTGCAGTTCCTCCCTTTCTCCCGATGACTTTCTTGGTTATTTAGCTATATTTGCATATATCTATGGTGGGACTGAGTGGCAGACACTGTCTTCACTGCAGCATCCACCAAAGAAGAGTTCCAGCCTCAATCTGGGGATCCAGCACACCTTCAAACCCAACACCGTAGTCATAAACTACAGAAGGTGACAGAGGTTTCATTTCTACACAAGAAGTGCACAGAGCACTTTATCTCCCTCCTTGCAGCGGGTATCCTAAATAAGCCTTGATTTTCCCCTAGATATTGAGCTAAAAGTGTGAGCCAGGCGTAGTTTCCACAAAACAGTGATTTATCTAATCACGTAGCTATAGAGCAGAGCCATGTTGACAGCTGTCTCAGCACAAAGACATAAACATGTCAGGAGTTTCTCCTGGAGTAATAGCTGTGACTGTGGAAACCATGTTGTCATCATTGAGACTTCAGGAGAACCAGTGTGATTTCACAGCACCTCTTATATGCAAAATGAGAGGCATTTGAAGGCAGGTTAGCTGAGGGCATGTTTCTAAACCTGCCAAGAGTTTTACAAATAAAGCCTGAGCGCTGCAGCCAAGTCCAGCTGAGCTCTCTCTTCCTGCTCTTGGAGAAGGCTTTATGTGCCGTGTGGCTGCTGCCCAGATCCTTCAGATGACATCCAAAGGGTGGGAAGGGCTCAGCCCTGGGGTCTGGGTGCTTCGTGGCACAAACTACAGACTTTTCACAACAAAGTGATACCTCATTCACTGTGCCCAATTTCTACACAAATCCCGGGGTTGGAAGCCGGAGGAGGGTCGTGAAATGGTCTGTCTAGGGAGGGGGAAGAAGACCCACTGCTGAGGGGATGTTTAGGTGGTGACTGCAGGAAGGAAGTCCCACAAGCTGTTAGTACTGACTGTGACACTGCTGGGGTGGGATTTGGTGGATTTCACAGAATCACAGAATATTATGAGTTGGAAGGGACCCACAAGGATCATCTAGTCCAACTCACCATCTAACACCCGTACAGAGACCGAAAGCACATCCCAGAGTGGTAACACAAACCTAGTTCCCTCACAGTCTAGCATGCCACTCCAAGCCGGAAGGGACCCAGGATCATCCAGCCCTACACAAACCCCAAACCAAACACACACACAAAAAAAAAAAAAAAGAAGGAAGGGGAGTTGAACATTTTAAGCAAAGTTTGCATTTTGTTTGTCTAAGACAAAGGCATCATGGCTAAATGCAAACAGACTCCATAATTGTATTTTTGCACCCCACTCTTACTGAAATTAATGGGAATTAGGCATTAGGCAGCTAAATGGATTTGTGGCTCTAACCCTAATTTTGTAACGTGTCCATTGCCCCATTAAGAAGTAAAACTCATTAAATGTCACAGAGCCTCTGAAACAAAGGTGACTGATGTGTTGGTAAATTGGAAATGCAATTCACTCCATCTTCAGCTAGAGAACTGTATCCTGCATCTGACATTGCTTCATTATACTAATGTTTTTCTTTTTTGGAGATCGTGTTCCCGGAGAATTTGAGTCACATATAAATCAACCTGTCTTACATGTCAGTTAATTTTTTTCTTATTAAATTGAACAACTACAGGAATTTAGAGTTTTAGGAAAGAGCATTCAGGCTAATGCAAAGCTTGAATTAGTCTTATACTGCAAACCAGGGGGAAGGAGTAAAGCTCCCTTTGACTGGCAGCCAACAGCCACTTAAATTAAGGAAGAATCAAACCTTTTGCCAGTTTCACAAAATATCAACACATCTGTCTAAATGATGAATTAGGGATGCTGAGCTTAAGTACTAAAAAACAGACAAAAAATGGACAAGACCAGATCTGGATCTCCAGTTTAGAAGCAGAGAACTGAACTCTGTTACTCCTACTTTTATGTTTGTCAAACAATGTTGAAAAACACCTTTGCTTAAATAACTTGAATGTTCAGTAGAATATTAACAACCCTGGAATCCCTAGATACTTTTTCTTTCATTTGGGCTTTCCTTTGTTGGTTTGCTCACAATAAAACTCCATCTTGAAATTCATGGTTGTTTTGCTCTATATTGAATGAACTTGTGATCTTCTGGGTTAATGGGACCTGTTGTCTATGTTGTCTCAAATAATTTTAAAAGCCATTTTAATAGCAGTTTTAATTATGATATAATTATGATTTATATACAAATTATAGACATATATGTAATTTGATTATAATTTGATTATAATAGCCATTACCAGCCCTGTAGGTAACATATACAATGAGTAGGCTTCAAAGCATTTCACAAAGGGAGTAAACATATAATTAGCACTTTTTTACAAATGGGGAAACTGAGTCAGGAGCTGGATTGGCCAGAAGAAGGCAAAAGGCTATCACCAGGCACTGCACCTCAGTCCTCTGGGCCCAGCTCCATGCTCTGGCCCCAGGGTTGGTTGGATGCTCTGGCATCTTTCTGACAGCATAAGCTAATCTGGGTATTGGAGAACTGTAATTTCTTTTTCCAAACCCTCTTCTCCCTGCAAAATTCTAGACAATATCCGCCTCCAACAAGAAACATTAAGCAACACATGCTAATTATTATTGTGGCAAAATTTTCTGTCTTTGGCAATCAGTCAAACAAGACATTGTCATGGAAAGCTCATACACCTTTAGTCACCTCTCTAGCTGTTAAAAAATATACCTCTGAAGTGACTAGTCCTGTTTAGACCTCCTGAGGCTTCAGTTGTCTGAATCAGTGACCCACTTGCAAGACTTCTGCTGCTGGGCCACATCCAGTGACCCTTCCTGGCCATTTTGCTACAGCTGCTGCTTATCCCTACAGACAGACACAGCAAGAGCTCACAACATGTTTTGCCAGGTCATCATACCAAGCAGATAAGCAGATCTCGATTGCTGCAAGAAATGTGTGGGTGAGGAATTAATCCTTACTTAATGTGCTGCTAATAACTCCCTGGCTGTCACAGAGTCCACAGCAAGCATTACACTGGACACAGTTTCAGACCCTAAGAAAACAGAACTACATACCTAAACTACAAACCAAGAGACATAAAAAGGTGTGTTTATAGGAAAAAGGAAGCTGCAAAAGAAGGGTCTGTAATGAACAAATAAGGATATAAAAAAAATTTAAAAGAGGTCAAGAGCTTGAATGTGGCAGTCTTTTCCGACCTAATTGATTCTCTGGTTCCTGATTTGTGGGTTGTTGATAATTTCTGTCATTCCGTAATACTCACAAAAAAAAGACTGAAATACGAGTTTTTTCCCCTTGACTCTTAAAAAAATAACTTTTTTTTTTCTCTGTACTGATGAGATGACAGCACATTCTCGGGAAGAAAGGAGAGAGAGACATAGTTCAAATAAATTAAAAGGGAATGGGAAAAGTATGGAGTAAAGATATGTCTGAATGAGTCATGCATGCATACACTGTCAGAAGAGATGAAGTTACACCGGAAAGTTGGCATGTTTGTAAAACTGCCTGTCTAGATTGTGCCAGCAGAACATATGGGCTTTTGAACTTGGAATAACCCTCATATGTCCATGCCAAGGACTTGTGTTGGTGCAATAGTCTCTCTGCTGCTTTGAATGGTCCTTCTGGTCCCAGTCCAGAGGGAAGGGTGGCTGCAGACACTCAGCAGGCAATGTGTTTTTCCAGGAAGATGAGAATTGAGGAAGAGGCATTTCATGACATTTTGTTTAAAGACCTAAAAGACAAAGTGTTGCACTGGAATGTATGTTTCCTAGATGTGAATCCTGGCTTGCTGGGTGACTTTGGACAAGACCCTTAAATGACTCAGCTTTCCCCTCATGCCAAAGAGAGTGTCTGGGCATCTTTCATGGAGCTCCACAAGATTCACTAATGAAAAGGACATATACATTGTAATTAGCTTCCTTTCACATTTCTGAGTCTGTGCAATGGGTGGATCATGCCCAGCAGACATCAGGTTCTGATTCAAGAGGAGTATATTTAAGTGTGACAGCACGAGTGGGAAATTATCACAACTGGAAGAGGGAGATTGGGTAAAGCACACTATGCAGTCAAAACCCTGTGCAGTACAACCCCCTGTTACACCACTCACATCCCTGCTCTGGCTCTGCAGCTCCCTCAGCCTTTCCTGTGCTCCTGCCCAAGGTCACCTTGGCTCTCACCAAGGGGGCCCAAATCTTCCTGCTCCCTGGAGCTCTGTCATTGCCTAATTGTGGTGAAAAGTTCAAAGAAGTTGGCTTGTACACTCACCTCATCAAGGGCACAGGAATCATACAATTGTTTATGTTGGAAAAGACTTCTAGAAGGGAAAAAGTACAGGAGAAACCCAGCACAAACCAGCACGAGTGAGGAATGGCATGTGGGTCCATATTGATGATGTTTCATTGAAGAACTACTAGCAGACGGGATTTTATGCTCCTGGTGGAAGGGATGATCTTGAAGATGGCACAAAGCAAGGCCGGTGTGAAGGAGACAGGCAGTACACAGGCACATATGTGTGGGATTGAAGGGAAAAGATGACCTAGAGGCAAGACATGAATTCAGGGAGAGGGTGAAGAACCATGACAGCATAAGAGCAAGAGAGCTCAGGGGTAAATAGAAGAGTAAATCTCCCTGTGATAATATTAGGTAGTTAAATAAGTCTGAACATTGCATAACATCATTGCTGGCTTGCTTTCACTGTAGTAGTTACTGACAAACTCCCCAACTTACCTGACACACAGAAACACACAAATGAGCAGCCTACAAAGATGTGTCAGCTTGCAGCCCTGGGCCTGCTCTCACTTGCAAGCAGCCTTGGGTTGTGGGCTCTGGAGAGCCCTTGGCTCATCACCCCTGGGACCAAGCAAACCCATATCTGTGCCATCTGTGCCATCCCACTCCCACCATTGCTGTTAGATGCTGCTTCCATCTCAGGCTCACACTTAAAAGCAATGAAGAGATACTATTTTCTAGTGGTCGGAAGACTGGCCAGGAAGTCCACCCAGGAGACAGGCTGTGACCTAAGGAAAGGTCTGAGTCTCATGAGTCTGGATGAGGGAAACCCCAGGCACCTCTGGGATGTAACAGAAGGCTCAGAGGCCCATTGTGGAACTCTTGTTGCTTGATGCTGGGAAAAAACCCAAGAAAATAAAAGGAATAATAAAAAATAAAACAGAGAAACAACGCTAATAGTAATGTTTTTCCTAAACTAGGTGGAACTTTCAGGGTCAGGACAGAAGGTCAGAGACTCTCTGCCATTGTCCAACCCTCTCTCCACCTTTCCTAAGACCATTCAACAAACATCCTGAGGAAGATTTCACAGGTGTAAATACCTTAACTCCCTTGGCTGTGGGTGGAGATGGGGTATTGCTGATTTGAACCAGCTGAGTCTTTAGCTTCTCTAAGCCCAGAATGGTTTGAGCAGAGAATAAAATGCCATCCCAAAGAGAAGTGTGCTTCAGTGAACTGGAAGTTCAACAAGTCAATACGGTCTTTAAAAATCTGTTTTTTGCAATAGTTACATCACTTACCTTTGTTATTCTTTACCCATTTCTAAAATCTAGGTTCCAGGGTGTCTGTGTGCTACTGCTAGCTGACGGGAAGCTTGCCTGTGTATCTCACTCAGATATTATTCATTCCAAGCGAATAAACTTGTTAGCTTTCTGTACTTATCCTTCTCATGTTCTCACATAAAAGTGACTCAAAAAAATTGCATTTCCTGGAACAGTCCTTGACAGCCTGTTTACCATCTTTAATTGATCACCCATCACAGACTCCTTCTCTGCCATAACCACTTAATATTCCAGGGCCAGGCCAAGAGCTCACATTAAGCAGAGAAGATTTGCACGGTGTGCCTCCAAGACAAGAGGAGCCCTTTGAAAGGTTAAATGCTGGGGTCTGCAGCACTCCCCATCTTGGCTGGAGGCTGAAATGCTGCAGGCAGGAGTGTGGGACACACTGCAGAAGCCCTCAGCAGCCATGGAGACTGCCTGCTCAGCAAGGCTTTGGGAACTGGAAGCTGGGGGAAGTGGGACCAGTCCTGTTCAGAAGGTGATTATAACAGCTTATGTTTCCCTTCCACTCCCCACCCACCCAAAATTTTTTCAATCTCCAGCAAAACCATTATTCAACACAAAAATGGAATGGTTTTCTGTATTTTTTCCTCCTTTCTTCCAAGTTCTGTTATTGCTAGATAGGAAGATTCAGATGGAAAAGCGGAGAAGGACAGAGACAAAGAATATAAATAAGTGAAAAACATGAATAGCCTTGAAATACTGGGAAATGTTTCATTCTATGTCAAAACTGAATAAAGTTTTTGCTTGCAAATTGAGAGTGCTGAACTAGTAAATAAATAGACAGAGCTGTCATGCTGTTTGAAATGTAATCTCTTGTTTTAAAAAGTGCTGCTCACTGTTTTTTATTTTATTATTTTATTTCCGACTCTTAGAATTTGTCATCCAGATTCCTATAACACATAGGGTCCCTAGGGCTGGGCTGAGTCAAACTCAGGGAGGTGAGATATGGAATATTTGCAGACACAAGATGTTCCTTCCCTGCACTGCTGGAGCATTATCCGTGGTTCCATCTCCAGCCTGGACAGTGACACCTCGGTGGCAGTGACTGGAGCAGCAGGATGACCTGGCACAGGGTGCACGTCCCAGAAACAAAGGGTCTGTGAACTGGACCTCCAGCCAGGTGCCTGACAGGAGTGATGCCTTCTCTGACCATGCAGGGCACAGAGAGCTCTGAGAATTGTGCTGAATCAGTCCAGAGCCAGCATGCGATTGTTCACAGCATGTTATTTCATTAGAGTCATTTACTGTCATTGAAGCAGGTTGGTGAGCAGCAGGAGTTTCCAATCTGTCCATTTCTGGGTGGGCTTGTGAAGTCCTTTTTTTCCATTGGCACTAATTATCCATGGCACACTGTGCAGCGTTGTTGTGAAAGTAAACCTTTGGAGGTGGGAACCTGCCTTGAGCTGCTTTTAAAGAAGAGATGCAGGGCATTTGTGTGTGGTGAGATGAGAGTAAGTCAGGTGGGCTGGCAGGAGGATACAGCACATACAGCACAGAGAGAGGAGCAGGGAGCCTCAGGACATGCACTTCTTTTGGCCAGGGCTGCACAGCTCACCTTCGTGGGGAGATGCTCCTGTGGGTACAGCAGTGTTACATGCTGGCTACACGGCTTCCAATCCTCTAGTCTGCGCAGCCTTTGCTCATTCTGGGTCCCTGCACAGTCTCTGTCACACAGATGGGTGACAGACACTGTACATGCTCACCAACATCATGCAGGTCTTGCAAAGCTGAGCTGGGCAGTGCCTGAGCTCTTCGTGTTTCAGCTCTTCAGAAAACTCAAAGACTCTTCCAGGAAATACATACTCAGTGTATTGCTCAAAGGAGGCCATGTAAGTCCCATTTGTATTTTCTGAATTTGTGTTTAATTTGATTCAGGCCTTGTCTAATCACGGTTGTGTTTTCAGAGAGAAGTCAATGTAATGTAAGACATTTCCTAGGAGGGACAGGCTCTGACTGCTGATCCTGTGTGCCGTGGTCCTGAGGAGTGGTGTGTTCCAGCTGTACAAGCAATATGAACATTTTCACTGTGGGTTTAACAGGTCCCACATGAAATCCCTATGAACACATTGTAAAACTAGTGTATCCTTTGATCCCTGACTGAAAATCCTTGTCATTTTCCTAGTTCTCTGGTTGCTAATCAGTCCCTCACCTCATAGTGAAATGATCTCTTTGCAAGGGTTCCCGGGTGAGCTCATCAATTATTTAAATGCCCCTTACATCACAAATCAAGCACACAAATATCTGATCCAGCTCCTACTGGACTTAGCCTTGGTTTTGCCCCCAATTCATCATGGATCAGAGTTAGGCCACTCTGAATATCAAACTAGTCATCCCAGCACTGCCCCTTAATCATCACCCAACAAAGCAAATTAATGCCTCTCTCCCTCTTTCCTTTCCTCCCTCCCTCCCTCCCGCATCCACCCCGTGCCTCCCCACATCAATAGCGTCTGACTTCAGCATAATGCAATGATCCAAACATAAGCAGACACAGCGGGATTTACTGGAAGACTTCGTCTCTCCCAATCCATTATTTATAACAGTGCTTTGTGATTAAACCTGAAGCCATTAGAATGACAAAAGCTCAGGCTGGAACCATGTCAGCTTACTCAGATGCACACAGGCATGGCCATACCAGAAAAAAAGTGTTTCCCTGCACTGTCTATGGGATATACGTATAGGGAAAGGGTAAGAAAGCAAACAAGATGACAGTCTAGGGCTGAAGGGTTTGATTCTGATCTTGTGGGAAGGCACCACAATTTGTGTGGGTAGTGCCGGGGCTGCTTGCTGGGGCCAGCTTGTCTGCACAGACATGGATTACAGACCTGGATGCAGGTGCTTTCTCAGGAGATGTAACAAATCCCTCTGGAGCATCCACACCCTGGTGTCCCCCGCAAACCTCAGCCTCAGAAGTGAGTTGTGCAAGCCTCCCTCCACACATATGGATGTGTGCAAAATCATAATAGTTAATCCTGCTGCTGCTGCATCCATAGAGAGCTCCTCTGAGGAGCCCCTCTGTGAAGCTGTCAGTCATGGCTGGCAACTGCAGTAACCATTCCGGCAGCACCCCTGGTAATGTCCAGAGCACCCAGGATGAACTAAGTCCTGGCCAGTGCAACCCCATGTTAGTTTGGATATTGCTGCCTCCTTGAGGGAGCACAAGGGGAGCCCATGCTCCCCTGGGAGATGCTGCCCGAGTGTGGCCACAAAACTAAATATTTCTTGTCCTGGAGCACCTCTGCTTGGTCATCACCATACCACCCCTCCCTGCCACCATCCACACTAGAGATTGGTCTGTGTAACTGTGGGGGTCAAAAACCCTGTAGGGCTGCTCTTCAACTGCACATTGGACTCGATGATCTCTAAGGTCTTTTCCAACCTTACTGATTCTGTGATTCTGTGATTCTGTGATCAGTCTGTGCTGAGTGTTTGAAGACAGTTTGTTAAAGCTTTCTCCTCCTCGAGGGCTGTTCTTTTCATACCATGACCAACACAACTGCATGGGCCAGTGACTTTTTGCAAGCCAAGAAAATACTCTTAGTGTATGAAGGAGGCTTTTGCATCCCTTCTAGCACAGGGTCTGAGCTCACAGGTGGAGCAGAGCTCTTAGCCAGCATTTGCTCTATTTAGGGGAGAGCAGTGGAGATCCCAGAGGAGACTTAAAAATGAACCTGTCCATGCAGGTTCAACCATGCATGGTTTCTCTCAGCTCCAGAGAGCTGGAGGCATGGGATGCTTTATCCCACTCCACAATGCTGCCTGTGGGAGGTTCCTCCAGCAGTGAGATGAAGATTTAGGGACCTCCTAGAGGATCTGGAAGGGGCGGGGTGAGTGTGCAGGGAGGTGAGAGGAACTGCAGCTTTTTCCATCTCTCATGGTTCAGCACTGGAAGGCAATAAGCATACAAGATTCACAGATTCACAGAATATTATGAGTTGGAAGATACTACAGAGAAAATTACCTCCCCCCAAAAATTACATCCTCCAGCATGTCATCTTGTAGAATTAGGAGAGACAGACAAAGAGAATGGAAATAAGGAAATAAGGGAAAGGCCCACATAGCAGGAACAGTTTTTCAGTGTCCTTCAGAAATGTTTGTAGTGATGCTCTCTAGTGCCATCGTTCTGATACCACTTGCTTTGACCCCTTCCTCACCCAGGAGCTGACCCTTAACTGCTCCATATGCAGACCAGCTTCCAAATTCAGGAAAGAGTAAAATTACTTTCTCCACCAAAGAAGCAGAGCAGGGAAAGAACTAAAAATACACAAAACTGACCAAACCCCCTGCTGGTCAGCACTTCGCCAAGGCAATGGATTAAGGCATCTCTGTGGCCCACAGAACATCAACATGGCATCCTTCTCCATTGCTAAAGAGTTATAAGTCCATCACAGATTTCTCACAGCCAGCTTCCCAGCTCAAGCTGTGGAGCTGCAGTTTCTCTTTCTGCCATTTCTAGTTCAGTCCAGAGTAGAGGCTACTTCAGTTGTCCTTCCTTTTGTTGGATATGGATATGGATATTTTATGGACCTTAACTCTGCTCCAGCTTCACCGGTAACAGGACTGGGGTCAAGATTCCCAGCACTAGGCACAGCCTGTTCTTGAGCTTTGGAAAATGAAAGAAGTTCCTCTCCCTCTGCCCAGAGCCACAGGCTAACAGTGCATAGAAAGGCTCAGAGAAACTGAGCTGGAGAGAGAAAAAGCGTAGAAATTGTGGAAATCAATGCAGTTCTGGGGATAGTCTCACCATCTTATAGAAGAAACCATTCGAGCTCTGCTTCTAGATTCCCTATGAGTGAAGCCAGAGAAGATGTTTTCATGAGGATCTCTAGCTGCTCCATCCCTACAGCATCTGGACTCACTCGGACCCTTTCAGGAAGCCGCAAGGGAAACCCCACCCTTGCCAAGCACCCAGTCCTTCACAAAGGGGGTCATTAGGTGGCACTGGATGAAGGTGCCAGGCACAGCTCTCCGGTGAGGACATCACTGGCTTCCAGGTCAGCTAAAACCCGGGTTTTGGTTGTAGTATGGTGACAGCTCCTGAGAGACCATGACAGACCTCCGGCATCAGGGCTGTGATGTAGGTTAATCTGTGACACTTCACCAGTACAACTGGCATTGTTTGGAACAGGAGACCAGTTTAAGTACCACAGTTCCCTTCTGTACCAATGTTCTCCTGCAGAGAATCTCCACATTAGCATAGGAAGAGCTCAGTGTTGGCATAGCTGGTGCCATTTCATTTACAGAACCACTCAGTTCTTCCGCTCACGTTTGCACTGGTGTAAATTAGGAGAACCAACACTGTGGTGTAGTGAGATAAACGCATGATGAGTAACAGATTCCCTTGTATTTTCTTATCTCACTACGGTAACCTTGCTGCTGAAATGTAACCCCAATCCATCACTTTTGCAGAATAAATTCCTTTACCAAACTTCAGGCCTGGAGACTGTCAGTCCCTGGCCATCAGGGTTAGGAGATTATGCTACCTGACCTCTGACAGTATTTTAGGGGCTTGTCTACAGCTACCACTTTTCAATATTTTCATACTTGTATGTTTGTGCTTTCAACTGCCTGGCTGTAATATTAGTGAGTGTGGAAAAAAAAAGTAGTTTTATAAAAATAATATATACACAGTAAGCACAGTGGCAAGGTATTTTTTTCTACACATCTATCAGATTCCTTTGGAGCATATAACCTGATTTTACATCAGCCCTGTGGGGTCAGTCCTATGTCTCATACTCATTTGAAGCTGCATTGTCATGCTGTTCTGAAAGAAGAGTGTTACAGCTTGCTGACAGATCATGGGAAGGCAATAAAGCAAGCATTTGCTTGTTCTAATGAAAAATGCTCGCCTCATGCTGGATAACTAGCTAATTTTATACAGCCCTAAAACATTTATGTGTTGCTTGAGGTTTGTTCCATTCTTTTAGCAAACCCTCGAGCCAAAGGATGTTCCAGTCACAACCCAAAAGGATGTGTGGCTTCAATAGTATTTCCACGCCTTGAACTTCCAACATCTTATATTTATGTGACTCAAAGACAAGTAGAGCCAAAGCTGGTGATAAATGGGCATGAAACACCTCCTTTGAATTTTGTTGAGCTTAACTTTGGATTAATCTGTCCAAGGATTTGTTACTGAACAGAACAAAGTCAAGGTGAGTTTGTTTTAGCCAGAAGACATGGTTCTGTCCCCAGAGTTCAGATGTTTCACCCTGCGGAACTCAGTTTTGCTGTGGTTAAACGACTGTGCCCAAATGGAGTGGGTACAAGACATGGTGCATATAGAAGTAGATGAGGGATGTCTTCCTACACATTTCACCATCCTAAAGTGATATATCTGGGTATTTTTTTCATCTTTTCATGGGTACTTTTACCCTTGGGTCATAAAGTGATCAGTCCACTTCAAAAAGATCATTATTAGATCTGGCAGAAAGTATTGGATTACATTTGAGGACACTGATCTTGTTGGATTCCGGGTACAAGGGGAACTAAATAGCAATAAATGGGAAGGACATGAGGAATGACTAAAGGAGGGGAATAAAGAGAGTTTTACAGTCACAAAGAGAAAGTGTCTGAGGAACAACTGGACATTATTTGTCATACATGAGGACTAAAGGGTGTCCAGTGAACAGAGCAAGTTGCAGATTTATTTTAAAATAAACAAGGGGAAGTACTTGTTCGCACAATGCATAACTAAATCGTGACTCATTGCTGCAGGATGTTGTGGAGGCCAAAAGCCTACACAGGTTGAGACAAACTCAGGGAGAAGAAATCCATGGAGGGCTAGTGAGTAAGATAGTTCAGATGTTACTTATAGCTCACGGTCTCTCAAGCACTTGTTGCAGGGACTTTGGCTAAGATGGCATAAGCAGGGAATACCTGCTGTGTTTTCTACCTCTTCCCTCAAGAGTCTGCTTCTTGTCGCTGTCAGAAGACCACGCTAAATGGCCTTTCTGACTTAAAAAGCATCTGTATTTCGCAAAACAAGCTTATTTGTGAAAGAAGCTGTGGCTGTATTGATGCCTGTGAGGAAAATTGCTGTGAGGGGATCTGCTCGGGGTGTGGGATGTGTGTACGTGCCTCTTGCACCGAGTAAACTGATGGTCAGTTGTGCATCCAAGTGTGGGAGTGCCATTACTCATCTGCTTTGCTTCCAGGCTGTGTGACAGGTGGTTGTGAGCAAAATCACAACTGACAAGTACTGCTTTTCTCACATACTCAGGGTTTCACTGTGAAGGGGAAGGAAATAGCACCCAGCCACGGGCCAGGGTCCAACTAGTTTTGTTGCTTGGTCTTGTTTTAGGAAGGGAGTGAAGGGAGAAAAGGCTGTTTTGGCACTTAAATAAGTGATTTATAATAGGCTACCTAAATTGACTTTCAGTGTTGAAGACCACTCTAAGGACCCTCAAATAGTTTTGTGTATCTTGGTTTTCTTCCAGCATCTCTGGCTTCTGGCTGGGTCTCTAAAATACAGCGGAGTTAAAATGATTACACCTCAAATTGGTAAGGAGGTTCTTGTTCACATCCACTGCTCAGCCTTCCAGGAAGATCACTACAGATTTCATCCTTGAGTTTATTTAATCTACTTAATCAAATCTACAGGTTCTTATAAAGCTTTTATACCTGAAGTTGTCTCTGACTGCAAGGGGAATGGGAAAATTCACAGCTGGGCTTGAGAAACAGTGAGAACTACAAACTGCTGGTTTTATTCTCCTAAAGGAACTTTAGAGAAGTGTATCCAAGTTCCCACTGGAAACTTAGAGTATGTAACAGTAGGGAATGGTGGCCAGGTAACTGCAGGATTAATAATTTTATAACCACAGAGGAAAGGAAGCCTCTAATACTGTAGAAACCCAAACATCCCTGCAGAGCAGATGGGCCTTCAGCTGTCAAAAATATTTTCTTTCTGAATTTCAGACAGAGAGTGAGTTGGAGAGATTGGAGTAGGAAGGAAGGTGTGAACAGGTAAAATTCTGCAACCAAAGTTGCTGTGCAAATACTTCAGTGAGGTGGTTCTTCTTCCACAGAAGTCTTCACCATTGCAATGATGATCTGTAATAAAACATATTCTCCTCTCTCTTTACTTTGGGTCATTGGATGGAGACTAGCTGATCCATCCAGTTGAAAATTTTGAAAGCCTTGAAAATGTGTGTTGTTTTCCTGTGTTTTGTGTTCTCCTGGCCTTATGTGAAGGAAAAGGATATGCCCAGGTTTTACTGGAATTGTTTCTTCTGTCACTTCTCTGAAAATATAATAGAAATTGAATCTGGCCATGTTTCCCCCTAAAAGTCTGGAAAAGTTATTGAATCAATCAGATGAAAGAAGCTGTACAAATAAGCTATCAGCAGCTAAATACATGGCACCCTGGACAATGCCAGTATCAATTAAGTTAACAGTTCAGCGTTTTGGTCATTCTGCTGCACTGAAAAACAGAATTGCTCAGCTCATGAAGAAAATCATCTTCTCCCTGCATGAGTTGCTCATTGTCCGAGGAGTCCTTGATAATATTTTGTTCCCAATTGCTGTGTTGTGGAGCTGCAGCTTATCTCCCCATGCTATCTGAGAAGGTGATTTGTTATGCTCTATTTTGGTGAGATGAAACAAATTACAGGAAATAGAGCTTGGATGGATGGGAATTCTGGCTGACATCGGGTGGCACTGAGTCTGTGCTGAATCCCTCAGGTTTTAATTAAGGGGCCTTCTTGATTCTTGTTCAATTTCCCTGCTTTAAGCCGTATTGAATTAACTGTCCTTGCACAAGGGAGGAATGAAGTGAGAAACTCCACCAGCTTTGTGCTTTCCTTGTCCTGCCAGACCTGACTCCTGGAAGGGAACACGGATCTTGCTGTCAGTGATTCCCTTCTCTGGGCTTTATGAAGTGCTGCACTGAGTCTTGACCTCTGCCTTTAAGTCTCTAAGACAAGAAAATCATTAAAGCTTTATGCCCTCTCCTACATTTGAAATTCTCATTAACACAACAGTTCTACAACTTTCCTTTTTATGCTGGTCATACCAGCAGCTCCACAGAAAGCCCCTAACAAAACATATACTCTCACAACTGCCAGCAGCTTGGTTTGAAATGATCTAGTTTAGTATGAAATCCCCCATTCCACAAACAAAAATAAGTTTGAGTTAAAGACAATGACTGGAACCATTTTTGGGACACACACTTGCCTTGTTGATCTAACAGCTGAATTGCTTGGATGGGGAGGAATGAACTGCTCCTGTCTCCCCTTCCTGCCTCCATACCCTGTTCATTCCAACACTCTGAGCACACAAAACCCACAGATAACAGCCTCAGCAACTGGAATGCTGTACACTGGGGGGTGAGGACTGTGCAGAGTCTCCAAACAGCCCCTCTCCAGACAACTTTCCTTGCATCCAACTGTCCTGTGGCAGCTCAGTGCTGCAGGATGTGCACGATGCATCACCCCATGTAGTCTTTAGGTTTATTTCCCTAAGCTACAGCAAAGACCCTTTTGGAGTAGATCCCTGTGGGTGTCCTTTCTCATTGGGAAAAAAAAAAAAGGTCTCCACTACATTTATTTTATTACTTTTTTTTCTGGAGGTTCAAATTTGTTCTGCCTCATAATGCAGAATTTCACCATTCTGAACTGATCTAATTGCTTATGAAATTACATAATTTTTTCGACTATAGAAAACTAAATGAAAGGTTTCCAGAGATTTTTACTTCACTGTCTTTAAGTAAGTTTGAATTGTTAGAATTTAACTGAGCTTTAAAAAAACACAAGAAACCAAAAAGCCCCTTGTGCTTTGGAAGATGCAAACTTTGGCCCCTGAAATGGATTAGCCATAATACTAAGCATATGCAGTCATAACTCAAGAAAACATAGACAGACAGACTTTTTTTCTGTGATTTTAGACATTGTCTCCATGTGTAACTTTATACATAAATAAGAATTCTTTCTCTCTAACTCCACCCAGGCATTTTTAATATTCTCTCTGGAAAGGATTGCCTTCAACACTCTGAGGAAGCTGCTTTTTCTTTAAAAACTCCTTCCTGCCTCCCTCCTCTAATCAAGAACTTGGGTGGCCTCTTTTCTGATGAAAGGCATCAGCCCTGTGAGCTTTGAGGTTTCAGCTCTTTTCCTGAGCATCTGTCCTGGCAGATCCCTGCACAAATGGAGAATGAAGCAGGTGCTCTAGAAAGGCTCCAGGAGAAAATGTTATGCCAGCAATGTTCCCGTAGCAATAACTGCAATGAGCAGAAATTTAGAGCTACCTTGGCATCCATACTCATGAGCACTTTGGATCCAGAGACTGCTGCATTTCAAAAATTCCTGGTTTAGGAATGTTTTGGAGCCCAGATAGCTCTGACAATGCCCCAGTAACCTCAGGGCAGTAACCTCACTCTCTCTAGTGACCCACTCTCCAACTGCACTGATCTATCCTTGATTTAAAAAGGGAGAAGAGGGGGTTTAGCAGATAGGATAGGCGGGGGTCTGGAGCACATGATGTACAGGGAGGAACTGACGGAACTGGGTTTGTTCAGCCTTAAAAAGCAAAAGCTGAAAGTGATTTTCCTGCTCTCTTCAGCGACCTTATGGGAGGGTATTGGAAGATGCAGCCAGATTTTTCCTGGATGTGCGCAGCAATAAGACAAAAAACAATAGAAACAAGTAGGAGAGTAAGAAGCTCACCTACTAAGGAAAAGAAAATTACTACTAGGAAGAAAGACAAGCCCTGGGCAAGTATCCTGTCCAGAAGATGGAAAATCTCCATCCTGGAAGACAGTAAAACCTAGATGATGTCCAGAAAAACCCATTTGCTTGGATCTGTTTCGAGTGAAGAGCTGCATTAGGTGAAATCTAGAGATCTCTTCCAGCCTGAATTGTTCAATGTTTCCGTGATTTCTCATTTGTTGTTCCTTCTCATTTTCTTCTGTGCTCATGGCTTTGTATGCTGTGACTAGTCATTTGCTCTGAAACCTGCAGGAGAAACAATTTTGTCTGGCCCAAATTTGAGGATCTACTGAATGATGATTTGGGCATCCAGCAAAAGTGGCCAATCTTTCGCCTTCACAAATGTCTCATTTATCAAACATGGTTTGCTTGTTTTGTTAACGTTCCAAATGCTAAGAACTTCTGTTGTGATACTACAGCAGTAAAAATAAAAATCATAGGATGAGTATTACACAGGTTGGTAAGAGCAAAGGAGACAGTGTCACACACTAGTAGAAAATGCCTGGGCCATGTTAATTAATTCTGCCTTCATAAGGGGACTGGTGTCTACACCAGTGCAGTTCTTCCTTTTGATTAATCCAGTGCACTTCTGAATGTGAAGACAGGGATTTTGAGTCATCTCTCTTGATTTAGTAAAACCTGTGGTCTAATCTGGCAGAATATCAAGAGCACTGAAAGGTAACACCCGGGAGGAGCCCTGTCTCACAGAAGTTAGAGCAAAGAAGAAAATAAAATGGACTGCCAATATTACATTCAGTCAAGCCAGGAATGATAAGTTCTTTCTGGAAAAAAAACCAACAAACAAACAACCCAAACAAACATAAGGTTTCTTCACCTTTTCTGCTGCCATTGGTATGAAACAGGGAAGTGTTCCTCAACCCTATTCTACTTAAGCATTTCCAATTAAGTCAGTATGATGATATAGGAGCATGAATTAGTTCTTTGCTTGCCAAGTACTTTGATATCTTTGGAAAACAGTCTGTAAAGGTTTCAGCCATTATTAATTAACATGATTATTATTGATTCTTGCAAAATACTGCCTGCATGGAACAGTGTAATATCACTCTGTAACTGGCACAGTATTGCAACATAAACCAAAACATGATCTGTGTTTGTCAGTCCAGGCACATGTGCACACATACAGACACAAACATATACAGAGAAGGGCTGCATCTGATTCAGCCATCTGTCCTTCCTCCTCTGGCTTCAGGGGAACAAAGGCAATATTCAGGAACCTCAACTGGTTCCAGTGGGCATTTAATATTTCAATAACCAACAGAGGACCTGATGGGCCAAAGAGACAAGTCAACAGCAGTTTGTTTGCTCAGTCCAATGACTAACAACTCCTCCATGTGCTCATACAGTGCTTTATGAATAAATCATGTCATTCCCTATTAAGGTTGCAAAACACATTTTGGTTTGGGATATAAATTGTGGCTTGTGCTGGCTGCATCCAGCCAGCACATTTCAGCATCCCTGCAGCCCTGCAAGCTCAGGAACTGATAGAAATGTGTCATTATCACAGCTTATCACAGCAATGTGCACCCATAGCTCACAGAGTAATCTATCATCAGTGCTGGTTACTTGGGCTCCTTAAAACAGGACCAGGCCCTTGATGTGTAATCCAGACCCACCAAGTTGCTGGGGGAAGAGCAGAAAGAATTATATAAACTTCATCCACACAGGGTGATGAAACACCTCCCTAGAGCTGTTAGCCTGGGCATCCATCCATTTGGGACCCAAATTCTGCATCCTGGCAAGAGAGGGGCCTCAGTACATTTTTCTTATGGATAAAATACTCTTTTCTTTCAAAATGTGTGTTGGGCTTTCTTCACAGTGTGCCAAGATCCCTTGGGAGATGTTCTGTTTCTGTTATACTTCCTCACAGATAAAGATTTATGTATTTTATTTGTTTATTTTGGTATTTACACGTGATGGTGACTCACAATTCTGGCACAGCAATGGGCACAGACTATCACCCTCACAAACGTAATTGGCATTTCAGGTTATAAAGTCTTTGATGAAAAACAGTATCTTTCTTGTGGATAGAAAAGTACTTTCTAGCCAAACCACTCTGAACATTCACTGTCTAAGCACTGTCTTTCTGATCTCTCTATCCCTGTCTTGTAAGTCAAGAGTTGCTAGAGAATTTATTCATACTTGTGCTTCTGCCTCCATTGCCAGAAAATGGTCAGTTTGAACAAATCCTTGCTGTTTGAAATCCTGCAGGAGTACCCATCAGAAAGGAAAAGCCAGATGAGACCAAAAGATCAAGTCATGGCTGAACAGGAAAAGAATCAGCATTCTTTCACTGTTTTGGAAGGGAAATGCAACTACTGATTATAATTTGAAGGTGAGCAACTCTAAAATAATAAAGAACACCCTCAGCTAGTGCAAATATTTAAATGTCAGAACTTAAACAGATCATGATATATTCCATGCACATGGTGGCGTATGTACTTAAATACTGTGTATTAGGGATGCACCCATACAAGATACATCCAAGAATTTAATTCATAAAACCAACACCACTCACTTTCTCCCAATTTTTCAGACACAGAGCAGCCTTTCTTGCATTTCTCTGTTCAGCTCTGGCATGTTTCACCTCTGAAATTCCTGGAGCAAAGCCTTTGAGCCCTGGTCCACCGTGATTGTTGGGTGGAGGGTTTACATATCCAGAGAGGTCACCTGGGAAAGACTCTGCTCACAGGCAACAGTGTTGGCCAGTGCATCTCTGGAGCACAGATGTCGACATGGAAAAGCCAAATCTAAAGATCACTAGGACTGTTTCATAAATAATATGGTGGACAATTCATGACTCCATTATAGAGACACGTCTATGGAAACAATTGCAAATTTACTTTTGGCAGACATTTTTGACAGAACTGATCCCAAATACCAGAGAGGGTCTCTCGGGACTGGGATCTGTTTGCTGCATGCAACGTTTGCTCATTGACTCCTGGGGAAGCTGGGAGTCTGTACAGAGCACCACAGAATCATAGAATAAGTAAGGCTGAACTATCCCACAGAGATGAACAAATATTCCTTTCATGTCTGCCAAGCATTCACTTGCTCTTCCTTGAAATCACTTCTGCTGTGGTCCCTTCAACTCAGGCTCCAAGCCATATTTCCTTCCCATCTTTCTCAAGTTGTTTCATGATATTTGATAGACTCACTGACTGCTTTACCCTTGTGTAATGCAAGGACAACACTTTCAACTGCCTTGACATTTCAGGTGCCTCTTGCATTTTTTTAGGAGCTCAAATGAAGGCCCATTAAAAAAAATCAGATCCTTCAGCTTGTTGTGCTCAGAAGCCTCAACCTTCTGATGCAATTTGCATTGTTGGTCTCAAGTGATTTTCTGTTTCATTAAAAAAACCCTAAACACCAAAAAGAAAAACAACCAAACAAAAACCACAAAACAAAACAAAAAACCCCAAACCAAACAAAAACCAAACAACATTAAACCAACAAAAACAGGAAAAAAAAAAGAGAAAGGAAAATAATGCTTATGTGTCTACACAAGGAAATGACACACATCCACCTCCTTTCTCAGGCAAACAAACATCTTCAGAGCCGCTGTTTGAGTCACAGCTGCCTGCAGAGGGGTGAGAATTGAGCTCCAGTCTTGCTCACTCAGGACACGGGAGAAATGCTGTCCTTTGTCATAACTAGCAGGCAGAGCTGAACCAGTGGCAGTTTGACCACACAAAGCTACAAATCTGCCTGTCACTTTGTTCTGCATACGCCCATATTTTAAGTAACTGTACACAAAAGCCACTGCAGCCATAGGAACACTTTTTTTATTAAACAAACTGCTTCTCAATGTAGTTTTTATACATTTATGTAACCCCTTCTTAGGCAGATGTATGGGGGAGTGTCTCTATAATTAGTATTTCAACTGACATATATACATATTGATATGTATCTATCTGTATATAATACATGTATATATAGATAGATAGATACATGTAATGCAGAATAATGGTGATGGCCTGTAAGACAGAGCTGGAAGATGCTCAGTGATTCAAAGCACTGCTCATCACCCAGTGAGGGGTTGCCCCACCTTGAGCAGGCCAGGTCACCCCATTGCCAGCTCAGCCACCAGCCTGGCAGCAAAAAAATGGGGCAGCATTTCCTTTGGTGTTAGAAAGCTGATCCGGCTGATGGGAAAGCCCAGTCAGTACAAGAGCAAACTGGAGGGAAAGGACAGGCTGGAGGAAGAGACATTGCTCTTTCAGCATCTTTTCCCAGGATCAATTCAGTGGATCAACGACTCCAGTTGTTTTGCTGGAAAAGCCTTTTTCTGTCTCCTGTGACTGTAGAAAGAGCCCAGGGAAACAAGTCTTCCTTGTCTTAGCCTGACTAAATATCCCTCATATTGCTTACATTAGGATTTATGACAGCTTAACAAAACAGATCTCAGGACCGATTAAAGTAAGTCCATGGAATTCGAGATGCCTGAATTTCCATAGTTTGACCACATCAATTAGTTTTAATTTCTTGTCTTTTCTTGTCCCATTTTGCAACGTGTCCAAAGCAGCGTTGCATGGCCCGGCAGCTTGAGGGTTCTTTGAGCTGTTTCTGTTGTTTGATGATGACTTGTAATGGGAGGGTTTCAGTGGAACAGCTCAGAGAGAACATTAACGTACCTCAGACTGGTATTATGTGGCTGTGACAGCTAGAACAGCTTGGAAATTTCACTCCATTCCTCTTGCAAGTCAGAAGATAAGAACACAATCCCCCTAAGGCAAAATACTGTAATATTTCTTACTTGACACTCTGTATCCATGAAAAATGCCTTTCAAAATTAGTCAAATAATTGGGAAAGAAATATTAAATGTTCTTTAAACCCTTGTTTTCCTTAAGATGACTTTTTTTCAACCTTATATATACACTGTGAAGCATTTATTCTGGTTATTTAAACTGTTGCATACACACCTACTCTTTTAGCACTATGAATGCACCCCAGAAAGGTAAAATTCTGGATTAATTAACTCAAATGTTCTACTTGAAAGTCTATGAAATGACCAGATCAATTTTTATCTTATAGAAAAATTAATTGGGGAAAACTCTTGGATCAACTGGAACAACCAAAGTTTGATGTGAATTTATTGTATCATACAAATACTTCATATATTATGACAGAGTAATTTCTGCCTAAGAAGAGAGAAGAATATTTTGGTACAGACTTCACAAATCTTTTTCTGGATCTTAATTATTACAAAATTGTGATAAAGCTGGTAGAAAATCTGAACCAATGATGGAAGTGTTGTTATTGAAACATGCAGGAAATAGCTCTGCAGTCATTGAATATATTTGTTATAAACACAGCACTTGTGACTGGGATGAGCTGGTCAACCTTGGCAACTCACCATTATGGGAAAGGTTTGGACAAGCATCAAAAGTTGTGAAGGTGCCACAAACCTGGTAACAGACTTTCATGTGCCTCCTGCCTTGTTTCTTAGTGTCAGGGGTTTCAGGGCAAAGCCAGCAAACTGATCTCTAAAAGCACTATTGTAAAATCATGGATTCTGTGTCTTGTTGAAGAAGTCTCTACAGTTCCTAGGAAAAGCACAGAGACAGAGAAGGGTACGGTGCTAGAACTGGCCTGTACTTCTGCACACACATAATTTCTGTTGGTTGTAATTGATTCAAGATTATCCATGTTATAGACCAGACATTTGAAATTAGCAATTTGGTCTGGTTCATTGAATGTTGAAATCCTTGCAGCAAATGAAGCCAAATTACCTAAGGCTTGCAGATTTTTTTGAGATGTAGTAAAAGAAAAGGGTAAAAATAACAGCAAACCCAGGACAGAAGAAACAACTGTCTTACTCAGAGTGCTCCAAATTGCAGACTGCTGGGAGGCTGTTTGGGGGATGAGGGGCAAAAGCATCCGTTTACCCTTGGATCAACCATCATCTCATGGACAGTTAAGTTTGAGAAGGGGAGCAAGTGATGGGTAGTCATGTCTTTATCCTCATGCCCAAGGGCTAGAAAGGAAAAAACCTCTCTCTGCCCACTCTCAGGGTTTGCAACAGATGAGGGACACAGGGCATGGCTGAGGCATTTAGTGTCCTAGAGCAGAGCTGGGTGGAACCTGAGCAGCAGATCACAGTGCACTGCACAAGGGATAATCAACCAGCAGCCACATGCTTTATCCAACCAAGTAGAACACAGATCCTCTCCAGACCTAGAGCTCATGTTCTGCTGGGTTAGCAAAATCCCCATCTTGTAGAGCAAAGCAATTACACATGCTCCAGCTGAGCCAGCAAATCTGCCCAGTACCAACTAAGACTTGTTCAGTGCATCAGCAGGATGGAGGGGTGGAGGGACAGCTGCTGGATCCAGCTCTTCAGATGCTTGGGATAAAAGACCAGCAACTTCTGGCATATTGTTCACAGGACAAGAGGGTCAGCCTCTCTCACCTGCCCTGCCAGC
Source organism: Pitta sordida (assembly GCA_013390025.1). Classification (NCBI taxonomy): domain Eukaryota; kingdom Metazoa; phylum Chordata; class Aves; order Passeriformes; family Pittidae; genus Pitta; species Pitta sordida. Next base: position 98,121 of record WEKX01026007.1, read on the forward strand.
TGGAAACAGATCTAAACCTGCTCTTCTCATCACATATAACCAAGAGTGGACAACATGAGTATCATCTTCTCCTGGGAACATCCTGGAATTTGCAGGCGTGAAAGTAGGAGCCCAACCAACCATTTGGGTGTGAAGTGTGGTGTCAGTGGTGCCTGTTCATCATCTCTACTGCAAGACGAGGAGCAGTCAATCTTGCCACCCATTTCCATGGCCATGGCACGACACATTCCCAGAGAAGCCCCAGTGCAGCCCAGGAGCTGCTGGAGCACAGCAAGGGCTCAGTCACAGCCGCTGCAGTCAAAGAGCTCCCGCCACGATGGCTCCCTGGATAAGCTGATGTTTCCCTTGCAGCTCAGCCATTCCTTGGAGCACTGTGTCTGAGGATCGTTTGCCTTCTGTGGAACCACCTTAGATGCTTTTTCCTATATTACAGACTCTACTCTGCTGCTTTTCACTCCCCGTCACTAACAGCCTTTCCAAATCTCAGCAATGAGATTTTCTTGTCATAATTGGCCCCAGTGGGGGAGTATGGAAAACAGGATACTGTAACACACACATAATGCACCAGCAGCCTCCACTGAGGGTCTAGGAAAACCGCATTACTGTCCTCCATGAGGCTTCAGGTTGGAAAACAGCAGCTTGAACCTGACTGTGGCTAGGAAGGACTCCCTGCAGCAAATGGTGTCAGGATGTGCTGATCCAGATGTGGTGACTGCAGGCATTTTTCATCATTGGCTTCTGAGCCTCCACTTGGAAGTCTCTGCAAAGTGCTTTGTGCTGTAACAGCCTCTCCTTTAGATGTTGTCAAATGTATTCATAGTCCTTTCTTACTTCGTGGAGTTCCCATTACCTGGAACTAAATTTAGCCCAGGACTTCTGTGTTGAAAGATGTTATATAGAAATGCAAAATTAATACATTAACAATGAAACAAGGCAAAGATCTAAAATACTAAGCTTAGCACAATATATTCTGTTCAGTCCCCTCTGTATTCAGAATACGTATTTTGACCAACCAACCCTTCTATACAAATTTATTTCAATATAGAAACTTTGGTGTCATTATTTCAAAAGAGAGGAGAGAATCTTTTTTCTAGTTATAGATAATGAAGCTACTCACTGAGTGTAGGGAGATCAATATCCAAGTGTTAGCTTTAAACTCCCTAATCTGAAGTCTTCAAGTCATGTTATTCTGGAAAGTTCTCATCCCAAAGAGCATAGAAAGCATCAATGACTTGTAAGCAGAGAGCAACAAGTGAATGCACTGACAGGCTAGTGTACAGTTAAGTGTTCTGTAAAATTTAATGGCCCACTAAATTTACTTTTAAAGAGGGTTTTAGGTAACAAAATGCCTTTCCTTGACATATTCTTAGCCATATAACTCACATTTTTCCATGACATATTCATACTCATATAAATCATGTCTGTATTCAAGCTAATAATAAATAAATGCCCTTCTATAAAATATTAAAAATGGAAAATGAATATAAACTGTGTCTCATATAAAACTCAAAATATAAACTGTGTCTGAATATAAAAAGTGTCTCAACAAGAGCTTTTTTTAAAAAAAAAATGAGCTCTGGGTGTATCTGTGTATCTAAAGTTTATTTTGCTGTATTATTGGTTGACACGAACTGTGTACTTTGATGTCTGAATTCAACAGCCTTTTACTGCAACTGCTTTCTTTAATGTAAAATGTGTGTGGCATAATTGTCATTGCTAATTGCAACCTTATGAGAATATTCTGAAGGATTCAGCTGACTTCATTTGCAATAGCATAGGAAGCTGGGGGCCAGTAGCTGTTAGATGTGTGCTAAATGTTTTCTGTTTGGTGGGGGGGGTTTAGCATAAATAGAAATGAAGAAAGTCTAAGTCTTAAAATGCAAGTCCTTGGGCATTTGGGAAGAGTTTGGATCTAGACTCAAACTTTGAATTTCCAGGCCAGACCCAGCTGCTGCGGCAGAGGTTCCCTGCTTTTACGGCTGGTTTGTTTTGCCCTCAGAAATGTGACCTCAGCAACAGAGCAATATAAACCATTAAATAAAACACATGCTGCCCTCTTCCAGCTGGAGCTGTGATAGCCTCATTAGCGCAGGAGGGATTGGATGTGTTCCCTCGTCTGCCCTCTTTTGATTTTGCTGTAAATTGTCCAGCCTTGTGTTTGTGGTGTTACCAATAGGGACCTGGGGGCAGCTGCCTTTCCCCGGCCAGTTCCTGGCTGTTAGCGCCAACCTTGCAGGTTTGAACAGTTTTCTCTTTTCAAAAAATACTACACTGTGATTCACTTAGCTGTATTTATTTTTACCCCTTGCAATACAGACAAAATGAGGTTAAAGCCTGCCTTCTTATTAACTGCATGCTACAAAGAACATCTGGAAACGCAGCTCTGGAAGGTAAGGCTTTAATGCAGTCCATATGTCACATGCACGGTTTTAAAACATCTGTAATGTGGTTCACACTGTGTTTTTAGCTGTGATGGGAAGGTACAGACAAGGTGAGAGCACATGGAGGATGTTTGTAGCAAAGGTGGGAGAGAAGAGCTTGTTCCCACAGACCCTTCAACTCTCTCAGGTGCATGGTGTGATTCTTGGGGTTGTTCTGTGTAAGGCCAGGAATCAGCCTCAATGATCCTTGTGGTTCCCTTTCAACTCAAGATATTGCATGATTCTACAGTTCTATGGCAGCTTGCTTGGCTGCTTCAGGCTCACCTGCATCCCAACATGATGGATCTCAACTGCATCTGCCATCTATCCCCTGTGCTGCCGTAGCCCTAGGACACACATCCTCAGCTCACCCATCTGTGAGACATACATGTCCTATCTAAAAGACAAATGAGAGGTTCAATGCAGTACATTCCCGCCTCCCAGGGGCATAAGCAGGCAGAGCGAATGTTGAGAAGTTCAGGGAGCACTTTACTTCAGCTTCAGAAATTGTCACCTGTTTCATTTGAGAGCTAAGCCCTTGCCTATTGCCTGTACCACAGCCATACTGCCTTACTGGAGTGGAGGCACCATCTGACAGGAAAGGCAGATGACTGTCTTACACACATATGAAAACTCAAGCAAATTACGCCTTTCTGCTGTTTAATTAATAATTCCATATTTTTGGTTTTTGCAAGGGTCACGGAATCACAGAATGGATAAGTTGGACTGTACCACGGTGGGTCATCTGGTCCCACCTCCCTGCTCAGGCAGGCTCATCCCAGGGCACATGGCACAGAATTGCAACCAGGCTGTTCTGGAATATCTCCAGTGAGGGAGATTCCACAACCTCTCTGGGCAACCTGTTCCAGTCCGTGGTCACTTGTACAGTAAAGAAGTTCTTATAAATGCAATAAATATGACAAAAGCAATAAAATGACACTTTTACTGATAATTAATAACATTTCATGGAGTTTGGGACATGGAGACATCCATCAGGGACTTGATGCCTTCTTTTAGGGGCAGCTAGCTTAAACCATCTATAATTTCCCGCTGTGCGAGGTGGAGTGGTGATGCTTCCCCCTGTGCAAAGTGCAATTGTGACCACTGACCCACTTACCTCAGAACCCCTGTGAAGCTCACTTGGGGAATGAAGAAGCTCGTTGTAATTAAGTAGTTACAAAGATGCTAATTATCACGATTTGGTGTTCTTTCAAATGCTGCTTGAAGAGGGGACTCTAGTTTTTAAAATACTTTTATGCTAATACTTTGATTTTTTTTTCCTGCTAGAGATTTAAGTGTTAAATGCAATGACTTCAAGTTGAAGCACAGCACTTCTAATAGAGTATCTGACCTTTCCACTACCTCACTGAACAGCACTGACAAAATGTCCAGGCAAGCTAATTAATAGACTGGTACAGCACCAGTCAAGTGTACCTCTAGCAGCTTAACTCTCAGCCGAGAGGATGAAATCCTCCTGCCTTCCCCACACCCACATCTCACTAACAATGAGGGATTTGGGACCTAATCAGGCATTAAAACAGAGGATTAGTGAGCTGCAAACTGCAGTGATCAAGACTTGGTTTACAGGACATGTAAGGGACTGGCAAAAATTACCAAGCACACTCTGAGCAAATTCATGTCTATGTACCTGAACAACCTGTGTGGGCAGCAGAGACTGTTGGACTTAATGTATGTATATATCATATTATATACATGATTTTGAAAGATCAGCAGAAAAAGCAACAGAGAACAGGAGCTTAATTGGAAATGATAATAGAACAAGGAGCAGGTGTAAGTAGGTGAATGTGAAGCCCTGAATACAATTCAACTGTGGTACCACACAGCACTGCCATAGATTTAAACAACTCCCTCTTTGAAGATGTGGGATATCCTTCTACAAGCCTCAGAAGGTTCAGGGAGTGTAGAGCCCACTTTCATGACTGTCCAGAAGAGGTGAACTCTGTAAGGAGAGATGTTCTAGTTTTTCTGCTTTTTTATGCTCCTAGTTTTTCTGTTTTGACTACACTCAGGGCAAGGAGAGATTGAAGCTGGCGAAGAACATAGCATTAAGAGAAGCAGGGGTTGGAGGTTTCAGAGATCAAGAGATATGTTATTGTCTGCCTTTGTTTCCTTGTCTGAATTGATCATAAGAAGCAAGATGTTTAGACGGTTGGCTATGCCTACAATAACAAATAGTTTGGTCCAGTAAGGCTCTCTTTCTGAGTACTGGGCTCACACATCAACAACTGGAAGATGCTGAACTCCCTCCTTCAATGAGACTTCCTGCAGGATGTGTGTGTAGCAGCTTGGTGGCTCTGGAAGAAGACACTGTTGTGGGGCTGTGACACCTCTCCAGAGTCTCCAGTAGCAAGTCTGGCACCTGGAACAGCTGTCAGCCCTGCTGAGTGGAGGAAGGAGCAGTTCTACCATTTATTTTACACAAACATTCTTTGAGGCAAAGCCATCCATATTGTTGTTGGTATTTTTCACACAGCGCCTGTGTGAATGATTTCTCTTGTAGCCCCTGTGGAATTGCTTTTAGAGCTGTGCCAGCACTCCTGGGCAGTCTGGTGATATTTATCACTTCCCTGCAAATCTGAGCCCAGAGCTGTAGTTCCACCAGAAGCTTTCCCCCCGCCTCTCAAGCAACCTGTATAGAAAAGCAGCACACACTCTGTTGGAAACAGGGGTATGGTTGCAGGGGTGCTGATGCCAGCTATGGTGGGGAGGAGGTAAATAAACATGTCTTACAGTATGATCCTGATAAGATCTGTGGGATCAGCACTATCATTCCTCCAGGTCCTCCACCATGGTCACAGAGTCCATCTGAGCAGCTGTGCTGTGTTGTTCTCACATAATAGGTGCATATCTGCTGTGCTCTCAAGGCAGTGTAATGGGACTTCAAGAGCATCGTCTTTATCCTCCTGAAAGCTGTTGTTGGCTAGTGCTCTGATACCAGCAGCAGTCATGACATTTGTAATCTCCTGCTTCTACCCATAAATTATTCTGCTACACAGGAACCTCTATCCCTCTCATTGAATAAAAAGCAATATCTTTTCCATAAGAGGCCCAAGTCATAGCTCTGAATTTTCAGGAGTCTAAAGGCAGAAGAGAGAAAAGAAGAGCTGAAAAACAGAAGGGAAAGCAACTGAAGAGAGGAAAGGATTTCAAACTGCAAGTGTCAACGGATGATGCAGTGGTGGCAGACTTGAAGGTAGGTTAATGCTGACCAGTAACAAAGTGCCTGTGGCACTTGGCCCCTTACAGATGTGCACAAGAAGCACATTTTGTGGGAGCCCTGAATGGTTTGAGTCTTCTTTTAGCACATGTGCTCTGTAACTTGATGGAGGATGTTAAAGTAGTTCAGCCCACACATGGATTTGGAAGACAATGTTTCCATGCAGTGCCAGAGTGGAATGGCATTTCTCTGCCTTTCCCCAGAAGGCATCTAGTTTGTGCTTCCCAAAATCACTCTGGGAACCACAGGATATTCTGAGTTGGAAGGGACCCGCAAGGATCATCTAGTCCAACTCCCAACTACCCATCAAAGCAAATGTGAGTGTTCCTTCAAAGCCACACTGCTGGGCTAGATAAAAGTGCTTGAGGCAGCCACCGAACCCAAGGCATGGACATCTAAGGTTTTTTGAGAGGTGGATTACAGCTCCCTTATCTTCCACACCGAGGGAAGAAGAGAGGAACCTAAAGTACAACTTGCACCTCCTGGCACAGGATGTCACTCTTTTTTGGTGGGTAGATATTTCTACACTGACAGCCCATCAGTGGAGGGGTCCTATGGAACGGCTTTTCTGTGGTCAGACCATAAAGCGCTTTTTAAGGTGTAGAGGGGATTAACTACTTCCCCTGCTCAGGAGAACTAGCAGATGTGTTGTGTGCACAGAGGAGAGACAAGGGAGAGCTGCCATCTGCTGTTGGAAAAATCCTGGTTCATCTTTTAGCCCGGGCACTGCCGCGGGTGGCTCTTGGTGCCAGTGGCTCCCATCACACTGCTTTAGAACACGGAGCAGTATTTCACGGGGGACCAGGTGGTCCCCTCATCATGCACTGGGGAGGAGTAAAGTTTACCCTGAAGAGCTGCTGTTCTCATGTCTAACTCAGGAAAAAGACGATGGATTTGCTGACCTTTTGTATGGACCATCTATACCAGCAGCAAAGCAAAGTGGGAAGGTAGGGCAAACCCACTGTGTCTCCAGGAAGAAGTTTAATGGAATAATCAACCACATTTTCAAATGTGAGCATTGGCTATTCAATTAGACAGGATTTAGGCCTAATATCTTCGGTAGATTTTCAATAAGCTGAGCATTCTGTATTACCAAGGAAATGAAATTGGTGAAGTCCTGGGCTTCTAAAATCTGGATTCTCTGAGTGAAAAATGTTATTAATCATTGACTGAAAAGACAGCTCATTTATTTAAATGTCATTTTGAGTCATTCAAAATTATTTATTGACTTTTGAAAACATGGTGGCTTCTATTTTCTAAATACATTTAGTTAAACAGACTTAAAATGTTAACTTATAATTTTTTTACAAGAAAAGACATCTCAGTATTTAATACAAATTAAAGAAAACATTTCAGTCCTTCTTTCTGCATAGAAAAGTATTTCTTGCTTATATTTTTTTTCCAAGAGGAAAAAACTAATGAAGAAGTACACCATCCATATAATTCTGGTCATTTACAGAGGCACCACACAATTCAATAATTCAGGACCAGATCTTTCACAGATACAAATTCATATTACCACAATGTGGTGCAAATGTGACCCAAAAGTAAACACTTGTCAGTTATTCTGTTGATTTTTTTCCCACTGCAAACGGGTACTTTTCCAAAGGATAAAATGAAAAAGAGACTGATTCGTATGTGTACCAAAGTCAAATAATTTTCCAGTAGGAATGGTGGCATAAGCAGTAATAACAGTTGCAGATGAGTGTTCAGTCAATTCAGTTGCTTGCACTGGTGAATTTTTGAGTAATGATGTTCTGCCCTACAAGATGCTTACATGTGAATGTCTAAACATAAGCTTATAGTCCCTGTTTGAAGCTTTTAGCCTATTTCTCTTTTAAATAAAGACTGAGTTATTAAAAAGAAACAAACAAACAGAGTAATAGTTCAAAAAGACAATATTGATTTAATGCACTAATTTCAGGGTAAATTATAAGGCCTGGTCAGACCAAATTGTAAGGCTTTTGTCCCCTCAAACAGATAACAGGAATTATAACCCGCTGTACTTCAGAGGGGAAAATTTTTAATCCAGCTGTGATGATGCTTTTAAATTAAACCAGCCTATCAGATGGTGCCATCCAAAACAGGAGCTGGGGATCTCAGCAGCAGCTGTTGTACTGATGCTCAGCTGGGCTGAGTCCAGAGGAGTGATTTCAGACAAGGGCAGGTGAGATCCACTTTGCAGGGTGGCTGTAATTCACACTGACCCTTTTTAATGTGGAAACATTAAAACACTCCAGTGCAGGTTTTTCTTGTGATTCTGTGGGTTTTCAGTAGCATTTACCTGGGAGCAGAGGCAGGAGTTGGGTACACCCAGGAGCTGGTGCAGCAGATTGTCCCCCTGCAGGGACCCAGGGCTAGCAACTGGTTTTCCCCAGGTGGTTTATAAGGTCTGCTGTAAACAACAGCGCTATGTGGCCAGCCCTCAGCAGAGTTACTACCCTGGGAAGAAGGCACTGCAGTTTCCTTCTGTTCCTATAGTGGTGGTTTCTAAGGTCTGTGGCAGCTTTTTAATCTCCCCAGCTGTCCCACCACTCCTCTCCCGGTACTACAGAGACACCCAAAACTTGGCACAGGCGGGTTTGCAAACCCCACACACCCCTTCCCCTGCGGTAAAAAGGAGAGGAATGTATCAGCTTTTTGCACGGTCTGTTTGTAGCCTCTTCCTTTGAGAGGACAAAGGTGAAAACGTAAACCCGAGCAAAATGACCTCAGTCGCTGCAAACACGCTGAGCTCCCTTCAAAACTGAAGCGAGACCTGGAAGCCCCGAGGTCCCCGCAGCACAAAGCGCCCGCTGCGTGGGACGGTGACGCCATCCCAGCAAGTGTCAGACGCTTCGGGGGTGAGTCACAATCTCACCGAGCTGGTCGGGTATCCTCAGAGCTGCAGGCTGCCACGGGATGGCCACGGAGGGTAAGAAACGGCTCTGAAGCAGAAAGAAAACAAATTTTAAAAAAAACTTTCAGAGAGTTGCCAATAAAATTTTTTTGGCTCTGGGTCTGGGCATCGTTCCCAAACGCAGCCTCTCGCCCTCGGATAAAGCACTACAGCCTGGAATGAGAGGCAGATGCGTGGGAGGAGTGCATGAGTCTGTCTGGGCTGGAAAACTTATGTACTGTAGTGCCTAGAAAAAGCTTTTTACTTTGGGCCTTGCTCCATAAAACCTTTTTCCTTGCTTTTACAACTGTCCCCTGTTCTTTGGGACTACCCAGATGTTTAACTGAGCCTGAGGACAGGGAGTTAAGGATCTTTCCCTCTGATCCTCAGACCTGGGAGTAGCCAACCTTGACCACTCTGCTCCTGGAGAGGTGGATAGAATGGAATAGGATGGGATGGGATAGTCACCCAGGCTGTGTCTGCAGCACTGGGATGGGTTGGGATGGTCACTGTTACCCAGGTCATGTCTGTGGCACTGGAGCCACAGTTTCTGACATTACTTGTTAGGAGAGGATCAATCTGCAGCCTTAGCAGAGAGGGGGAACAGCCTAATGCCTTACAGGACAAAAGAACAGGGGGAAGAAGAAGTGAACCTGAGGAGCTGTTGCTGGCCAGTTCCTAACATTTTATTATGGGGTTATATTCCTGGGTGGCTTGATTGTCACTCTTGAAAAATCCATGTCCCAGAACTTTTTAAGTATGTGAGAATTTTAGCAAGTCCTGAACTAAAAGCAAACAGGAACCACCACCATCAAACTGCAAAGCCTTAGTGTGCCAGGTCGCAGAAGGAAGCTGGGGGGAACTAAGGGTGATCCACCACTGGAATGGGCTGCCCCGGGAGGAGGTGGATCACCCTCCCTGGAGGTGTTTAAGAGCAGGCTGGATGTGGCACTTAGTGCCATGGTTTAGACGATGGGTGTTGGAAAGGTTGGACTTAGTGATCTCTAAGGTCTCTTCCAGCCTAATACTGTGATACAGTGAAAAAAACCCAAAACAATCACATCGCAGTTTAAAACCAGCCTCTTCCTGGCGGGCAGGGGCTGGTTCTGGCTGCCAGGGCAGCTGTAATCCCCGCTGGAGAGCCGGGGAAACTCGTGTGAAAGAAGAAGGACGGGAGAGCACGGGGGCTAAGGAAGGGCTGAGGCTCCTCGCAGCTCCAGGGCGGTGGGTGGGAGCGCTCCGCTGTCCCCGGCCCGCCCCGCACACCTCGGCCCGCCCCTGGCGACCTGCGGCGGGCCCTGGAGCGCGGGTAAGGCTGTTCCTGCTCCCGACAGGGGGAACTCGGCTGGAGGAGCCGCTGCCCGGAGTGAAGCGCATCCCTGTCCCGGGGGGACCCACCTGCCCCGGGTCCCTGGGGCGGGAGAGGGACCTTCTGCCCCCCTGGTCTGTGCCTGGTCTGCCTTCGAGGGGAACTGGGGGAGTTTGTTCTGTTTGTTAAGCACAGAAGATATCCAAGAGCGGCCGGTCGTTCAGAAGTGGGTTTAGTGTGTTTTTTAACCTGCCCCCCCCAAAAGAGCTTTGGAAAAACGCTTCAGGAGATGGGGTTGATCTAAAGAGATAAATGCTACAATGATCACTGCCTGTGTCCTTCACAGATGCGTAGCTGAACTTATTAAACCTGCCTGAATTACTTAAAAACTTGGAAATGCGGTATTTTTACAGGATTATAATCGGGACGGGGCAGCCCGTGCAGACAGAAAGAGCACTGCTTGGGCGGGCACAAGGTGGATAAAATAGTTACAGAAAATATCTTTGAAGTGTTTGATGATGTCTACAGTTATTTTGCTTTGTCTCCTGTATGCTCAGTCAGTATTGAGTTAATATCCAGCAACTTCTGTTTCATGTTTGCTGAACATTGTTCACTAGTTTAATGTCTTTCTTGTGGTGTGGGCAAATACTTAAGTGTAAATTTTAAATAATTTTGCCTAGAGCAATTTTGAAGGGATAATACTGGAATGTGTTTATTTTAACCTGAGCATTCTTTCTCCTACCTTATCAGCTATCTTTATTCCTAGACAGCCCTTATCACAGAAGTATTTTTTTTTATAATCCTTTCTTTGCAGGCTAATATCCTACACAGAAACTGAGGCTGAATAACACGTATATGCTGATTACTGGAGGAGAGGCTGAAGGACATCCTGTTTTGATTTAGCAGTCTTGTTATTCTTTGGGGTAAAATGAAGAATTTGATTTTGTTTTGGAAACATTCAGATTTCTAATGCAACTGAACTTCAGTAACCTTTTCACAGTACAGATTTTAACAAATGAGTTTTTCTCAAACAAAGATGCAGAACCTGTCACTGGTGGAAAGTCTTACTAATACAGACATATCACACCAGGGGTCTCCAGAAGACCCAGCAGCTGAAGCAGGTGGGATGTCTCTCAGTGGAAGTGACTGTTACTGGAATGACAAGACAAATAATGAAGAAGTTATTCATCCTGAACTGATGCAGCAAAGCCTCCTTGTAAGCCAAGGGAGAAGTTGTGAGGGGTTTTCTGAGAGCAGTTTTAGTACCTTGGAACCCAGTGGTTCCTGGGGCGATTTTGAAGGCTTCAAGGAGTCCTTAGACAAATCAGAGAGATTCAGTCACAATCTTGAGGTTCTGGTGAAGTCAACAAAAACTTCTGGAGCTGATACGGATTTGAGGAACGGAGGCTGTAGCCCTTCTGCTGCCCGGTTCTGTGCGGAGCCACCGCTGTGCAGTGGGATACAGGAGCCCTCGGGCTCCCTGAATGAGGTATGTGTTAATATGTAAACCAAGGACCAGAAATGTTTGTGTTACTGCTTCCTACAGCTCAAGTTTTGTATCTGTCTCCTCTGTAGAGGATAATGTTGTACAGGGAGAGGAACTGTCAAGCTGCTTTGCAGCTAACTCAAGTGGAACAACAGAAACTTCTCTCCAGTGTTTGACAAATACTTAAGTTGTCCTGCTGGAGAGCCTCGAAGAATGTAAGGCACTGTTTTGGTTCTAGACTCTAGGAATAGGTAAGCATGTAGAAACCATGAACATGCAATTTAAAACCTAGACAAGAAAGAGCGCAGGAAACAAAAAACTGGGGAGGTGGGTGATAAAAGCAGGGTGCACAGAAGTTCTAAGAGTTGCCTGCAATCTTATTGAAGTAAGCCAACATAACATTGAGTTAGAAATTGGCAAAACAATGACTTTTGTTATTTAATATCAACAGTCTGTCTGGAATTTTAAACGGGCAGTGGCAGAAGTTAATGATACACACACAAAAAAGAAATCACTTAATGTATTTTTTTTTTAGCTTAGGATGTTACATTTTCTTATATGATGTTAGAGGTAATATTCTGAGTAAATAATGCAATGTATCCTTATCAGCACGAAAGGAGGTTCAGGTAAAGGGCTAAACCTTGTTGCATTCAATGTGTTTCCATATGGACCAAGCATGTATCACCGAGGAAGGAAAGTAACAAAAGGGAAGAAAGAACATACAAATGCAGAAGATACTCACCTTGTTCTTACTACTTTTATCCTAAATTACAGCATTTGAAAAAAGAGAACAATCAACTAAGACTTCCATGGGGTTAGTGGGTAACAGTAATAACTTGTAGTCTCTTAGATGAGTTTTAGTAGGTGTTGGGAACCGAGGGTTTTCTGGAGACAGGCTTTCTTGCTCTTGCCTGGGAACTGAACCTGTTGCAGAGACATTATTAGGCAAAGCACAGAGATGCAGGTGGGATAAGCTGTCCACTTACTGAGTGGAGATACACAAGATACCTGGTTGTTCTGTTGAAAAAAGAGGGTATTGTAATGATTGAAGCTCAATGGGAACTTAGCAGGTTGCTTGGCTTCTTTCCAAAAGTCCTTGATCTTAATCTCACTGTAGCCTTTGCTTTATTTTGCATTTATTAAAGGCAGAAGGAAAAGTCCAGTACAAGTTAAGTAAGTTGATCGTGCTTAGAGTTTCAAGTTATCTTTTCTTGTCTAGTGTAGAGAAATGGCTGCAAAGCTGCTGGAGATTTGAGTATAGAATATATGTGTAGCTTCTCCTTTATCCCTGTGCTTTTTCTATTGTTTCTTTGAGATCATAAACTCTTTGGACTGCAGCTCTCTCTTCTGTATGGTCTAGAGAAAAAAGGCCAGGTGGGTTGGAAGGCACCGCTAAAGATCATCTGAGGTCAGAGGTCTGACTTTCAATATTTATTGTTTCAGTTAATTAATCTATGTCAATCTGTGGCAGAATAATGTATTTTAAGGTGGAAACAATTACTAATTTCCTTGCAGTAGCTAGATATTTTGCCTGCATGACTGAACACTTTAAGGATTTTTCACGTGCTCTTTAAAAACTGGCCTTTGTGAGAGGGATTGCTGTTTAAGCCCCATGGTATTCTAATCTAATAGGATAGAGAGGATTTAGTCAGAAAGTACGGATGTGAAATTTGTACATTGATATTTTTATAATAAGTACAAAGCTACAAGATAAATGGAAATATATCCAAATTTTGTTTTAGAAAGACATGTTGAAATAGACAGTAAAAAAAGGTAATAGGTCTTGCATTTTTTATCTGTCTTGGCAAAACTGTAACTCAGTGACTTGTAAGTGTGTAGGAGAAACCTCACAGTCTCTAAGGAGATGCTACAACTGAGGCAGTGCTGTGCTTCCCTTGATGCACACTCTGTGGGTGTAACTTCACCCCATCCCGAAGCCAAGAGCAGCTACCTGGCTTTTCCTTAACTCCCTTCCCATTGTGGTTTTGGTATCTCCTAGGAGGATTTTTTTTTCCTTGATCATGTATACTTTAGCAAGTTGGCTTTCATAGAATTTTGCTTCTCAGGCACCTCTCAGGATCCTCTGTGTAGTATCTCTGTTGTAAGTTGAAATAATTTACAAATTGATTGAAATTATTGTGGCACTTCAGGCAAGATTCAAAGGATTTTGCTCAGGAGTCTCTGAATGTCTCAGCAGCTGATCATCAGGATAAGGATTTTAGCAAGGCCTTACTTAGACTTGATATTAGGAGAAGGTTTTTTACTGAAAGAGTGATCCGGATGTGAAATGGGTTGCCTGCAGAGGTGGTTGAGTCGCCAACCCTGGACGTGTTCAGGGGGAGGCTGGACGAGGTGCTGAGTGATATGATCTAGATGTAGATGATAGGTTAGTTGGATTATAGGTTGGACTAGATGATCTTCAAGGTCCTTTCCAGCCTTATCTATACTGTGATACTTCAGGAAGGGCCAGTGTGGGGCACAAATTCTGTTCCTAGAAGCAGGCTCGGAAGTACAGAATCCTTCTACCAGGGCTGTTGATTTTGCCCACTCATCATTAGCTTAAATCCATGTTCTCAGTATTCACTGCACTTGTCTGAGTTCAGTGTAATGAAACTGTGGAAATGCCTCAATTTATTTTAACTGTTTCAGTTACAATTAAATAAAACTGTCAAAATATGGAGTAACCGTACTTAGGTTTTTCAGACTAAATTGTTGATTGCTGGGCAAGGAAAACAAACTCACTGGTTCTCTTCTCTAGTTTGCACACAACATTGCTGCTTCTGGATTGCAGTCCCTGGCAGGGTGGTGAAGTCAATTGCTTTTATTTAGAAAACTGCTGTAATTCCTTCTTTGAAGGAATAAAAGAACACATCTTCTGGACCAGATGGTAAAATAACATCCCTTTAGGATAGGATGTAAATTAGGCACATTTTCCCTGATATATGTATTTCTTAGTTGTCAGATAACCCTGTTACTCCAGTAGGCTCCTGTGGCTGTGTTCAGTCTCCCAAACTTCCTCCTCATCTTTGCTGGAGGAAGAACGGATACGAAAATCTGGCTCTGATTTTTAATATAAGCTGGAAAAGGTTTGGTGCAAATGCAAGGACACAGAGACATCCTCACCCCAGTTTTTATGAACACTTGCACAGTGCAAATAGTATTTATTGGTAGCTGTAACATTTAGTAGTTGTGTTATGTTTGGCTGGATTAGAAGTATTTGAATACTGAGTTAGCAAAACAAGCTTTGGAGTTGATGTGTGCGTCAGATTTGACCTGAATTATCTGAGCAGAGGAAGAAGGAGTCATGAATGCTACATGGGCAAACCAGTCTGTGATGTAGGAACTGAGAAGTTAGAGACTAAGGTACATCAGAAACTCTTGGATTCTTTCTCCTCCTCTAATTCCAGGTAAACACTCAAAATGCTCAACTGTGGGCTCAGTCCCTCTGTGCCATTAATATTAATACATGTATTTAGAACAGTAAAACAGTCTCTAGAAACTCTGTAGTCTTTAGACAAGGTCCTTCATGAACTGTATAACTTCTGTAATAAAACTCTCTTTTTTCTAGGCAGACTACAGCTATGAGGATATATTTAAGCTGAGCTTTCCAGAAGTGTTTGTATCACAGTCCAGAGGAAGTATAAGAAGCTTAGAGCAAGTACTTGATGCAAATAGTGATGATGTTGGAATACCTGAACTTCTGAAGGATCAGCTTTGGTAATGAGTTTAGATCAATGGTTTGAAAAAAAAACAAAAAAGAAAAACTGTAATTGCTGAGGAACATTTGTCCATTTCATTATTTAAAAATCAGTGGTACACTCAAAAATCTTTCTTAGCACTATGCTCTTCATCTTAATTTTGTATTGTATTGTTAAAGGAAATAGATGTGTCTCAGCCATTGACAAATAAAGAAGGGAATATATCAAACTTACAAATTCCTGCTTAGAGTTTTTTCCTGCTGTTGGTATGTCTTCTTATGACTAAGCCTCTGGAATGCCAGAACCCAACAGGCAGCCTGTTCTTCCTGTTTGCTTGTCCTTTCTTTCCAGCACATCCCACTTATTTCTTCATCATCAGAGGCTGCTGCTTCTACTAACAACCCATGTGCATTTTTTTTCTATTTTTCCTCTCTATTTTCCCAGTCAGTAACTCCTCCTCGTGTTGCACCACAGATTCTGAAGCACATCTGGTTAATCTGGCTTCTTTCCTGGGTTGTGTTGATAGCAATTAGTATCATTAACTAAGCTTTCTCTTGTGACAGCTGGAACACTTCTAGATTTGTTACATCTTTTTGAAGGATCCACAGCTGTTGAGCAGTATTGTAGTTACTGAAGAGTATTATAGTTATTTTTGCCTAACTCTGAGGACTTTTATACAGAAAGCTGGGTCAGACCATACTTGAGAAATGTACTAATGCTCAGAAGAGATGCAAGTAAAACATTTAATGTGGGCATCCTTTCAGCAAGTTCCCTGTATATGTGTTATATATTAATTAACATCAAATCTGGGGAGAAATACATATATAAAAGGGACTGCAGTATTAGAGCAGAGTACAAACTACAGGGAAAAAAAAAAAAGCCCTGAGCTGCTGTGGTGAATGACTAAGGTCAATGATAACTGCATCTGAAGTACAAAGTAAAGCCCAACTGGAGTTTTATGTTATGAATACAACGTGAAATACAATTTAAAGTACCGTTTGGAGAGAACTCTAATTCTCAGTGTTTCAGCTGGGAGGGCCTTTGGCTTGTTTTGTAGCACAGGCACGTCCAAATCAGATGCAGGTCACCCACCTGAGCAGCAGGTGCTGCAGAAGAAAATTGTGGCCTGTGGGATAAAGTTTTGGAAGACAGAAAATGCGAAGTGCAAAACTAATAGGGCTGAACTCTGCCCACATTTCACAGAAATAGTTGAATAATGTGAGCCGTTGGCACACAACAGTCTCTGAAATGTGCTTCTAATGCCCTTCTTATCTGAGAAGTCATGTTGACGTACTGTTTCCATTAATTGTCGTGCCAGCTAATTAGTACATTGGGTTGATAGTTTGACCGAGTGTAGAAAGAGTTTTAAGATAAGTTGCTTGTTAGATCAAGGTAGGGCAGTATACATATGCTCACTGGACACCTCATACAGCTCATGTCCTCAAACTGTGTTTTGTTTCATAGCATCCATTCTGGAAATGTGTGGAGAGCACTCGGAGACTCTGGTAATACCCCCAGCTTAAGACATCCATGGAGTAACTCTCATTGCCAAGGAAACCTCTTGAGTGTTCTTGGAATAGATGCAAATCAAAAGGTAATTGAACAACGGTTCGCAGGAATGCCAACATAAACACTTGGTTAGGAATCTGCTCTTCCCCAAGCTATACATGCGGATGTATAGCTTAGGTGAGGGTGAGGGACTGCATCTGGGTAAGTCACAAGTGTTTTTTACAGAGAGCTTTCTGAGATGATAGTCTAGTGTTCTCTCATCTTGGAGAAGTGTAAGTAACTATGAAATTGTGCAGGGCCAAACTTTGATTGTCTCTCTCCTACGGTGCCATGTTGTTAGGTGGCGTGTTCAGCTTTGCTATAGATGGAGAATGACCTTTCAGGTGTGTGTGCAGTAGGATTGTTTACTTTTTCAGCTCAGAGTATAAGAATATTGTTAGCCTCTAACATCTTTCCGTTAAGTGAAAATAAGATTTGAATCAGAGAGGCTGTTAAAGTAATTACTGGATGTTTTTACTGCATAGGAATTGGAAGTGTGTTCAGCTTCCCTATTCCTCAGATTATTCCTCTGCTGCTTTTGCAAGACTTGAGGGAGAGTATGTTTTAAAGTGAATTGAGACCAAACCACCAGTGTTGAAATATCTCAGATAGAAATGTCTCTCTTTAATCTCTTATTTTGTGAAGGTGTCAGGGATGGTTTAGTATTCAGTTATTTAATTGGGGTTCATTAGTTGTGTAATTTTCAGAAGTAACTGTCCCAATTGATAATTTGATTGCTGAAGCATGGGGTTGACAAGGTACTGATTTTGTGGGTGTATTTGACGTTTCATGCAAGTTATATACAAACAAAACAGCAGTGCTGAAGGTAGAAGGCCTATTCTGCGCTTGAAAGTCACTTTTCTAGAATTGTCATTTAGCAGAGAGATAATGGGTGACATTTCTCCAACACAGTTAAACTCATATTCCGTTCCTTTCTTGCCCACAGCTAAGCCACCATTAAATCAATGCCCAGGCAGCTTAAACTTACCCTGCTTTTGTCTTACTGGAAATTTGTATTGCTTTTAACAATACTCATGAAAACATATTTATCAGCAATATTTTGATGTTAATTGAGGCTAGTTCTAATTGGAAATTACTTTTTTATTAATTGAAGCCAAGTAGATTAATGTGTGTAGGTAGAACTGGTTTTGTTGTAATGCAAGGGGGGCACATGATGGAATGCAGCTTCAGAAACTAAAATTTAGTAGTTATTGTTATTTGAGGGAAACTTCTCTATAGGTTATATGCTTAGGGAATGGAGAGAAATTTATAAAGAAAATGTAAATTATGTTTTATTAGGACAGTTTGGAGAGCCAGGGTGACATTTTTGAGGAATCAAATGTCAAAGATAATAAGGACTCCAGATTTGATGGATTCACTATTAATGACTGCAAAGCATTGATCCAGACCAAGGTAAGAATTGCTCTGAAAGTGAGAACCTCAGAGAACCACAGAATGTATTTTACATGTTCCTGTCCGCTGTAGCCAGCTGTTCTAGCGTATGTCCTCATGTTATTGTTTGGTTATGGCATAATTTCTGGATGTGTAGTTGGCTTTTGTTCTTTGAAACCTCTCTGATATCTTCAGAAAAAGGTACCTTGCCACTTGTTTGTTGGTTGGTTTTGGGGTTTTTTTTGCTAAAGCAATGCAAGTTGGAAGGAAAATTCTGTCACTCTCGTTGCAGTAAACCCCCCCTCCATTACATTCTGGTTTTTATGAAGTATTTTGGAGGAATATTCTTAATCCAAGGTCCCTTCCTCAGTGGAGAATAAACTCAAACAATTGTTGTTGCTGTGGACACAGATAGTTTGAGGCACACTTTTATTTCTCTGTTTTATTCTATTGACTGGACTGGACAGTGAAGGTGTATAATAAGAGATAGTAGGCTGAAAAATCCGGAAATAAAAGACACTGTCCAGCTTATTCCTTCATCATTCAGTTCTGCTTCCTTTGGTGAGTCAGTGAGGGAGGGATCACAGGGGCTGAGTCACACTTGGAAATATGTGAAACACAGGAAGAGGGTTTAGACAAAGGAGAAGTGGTTTAAGGTAGATGAAGAAGGAATGAAAATGAAAAGAATCGTGATACAAGGTTAAGGCAAATGGACAATATTCTTCTGGAATAGCATCTGAAAGGAAATAACAAGTCCTGCAGCTTGGTGTTTCAAAGTAAAATTCATTGCAAAACATATGTTGCCATTTCTAATTTTACGTAAGTAAAATCATATAATAGGATATTTTCCATTTATTTTCCTACTTATGTCCCTTCCCCCCTCCCCGTGCTAATTTTATTTTTATGAAAATTAATAAAAAATAGGCTGAAATATTCAGATGTATTAACTTACTGTACGTTTGAAATAAATAACTTCATTTTCCTTTTTCACTCAGCTTTCTGTATCACCAGACTCCAGACGTGGGCACCTCTTCACCTGCAACCTCCTTTTGAAAACCACACCATCAGCTGAGAACACACCATATATAACAATCCCAAGGAAGAAGCACATTTTTGCTACACACAACCTAAAAATGAAACTTTTCAGTAGTGATGTTTGTTGAACTAAATGCACTTTTTAGCTTTTTTTCTTTTTCCCGCCCCCCTTTTTGAACCAAATGCAGTTTACTTTAATTTTGTTACTGACTTGGTACTATAGACTACAGATATTCTTTAGGAATAATTTATATTGCTGTATGTGAGGGACCTAAGGTCACCTTATTTGAAGAGATCTCTACTCTTTAGGTATGAAGTCAAAGGTGTAATTTTGGTTTGCTGCAGAGTTGTCTCTTGGAGTAAATGCTGCAGCTGCAACCACACTTTAAAGATACTCTGGTGGACTCTCCCGAACTACTGACCTTTCAGGCATTAACGCCTCTTCAACCGAAAACCTCCTTTCCCTGCCAAAATCCGCACACACCTCAGGTGTGTTGTAGCATGTGCTTTGTCACCATCTCTGCTCATGCTTCATCCAGTTTGGATCAGCTGAGATCTGTCGCTTTGCCACTGCTGGATGTGATGAGAGGAGCCTTCTACCTCTGGGGTTTAGGGAAATAAAAGTGTTTTAACTTCTGTCGGGTAAATCCTGCTGTGGTGATGCGGGTAGAGGCCGTGAAATGCTTTGTTCTGGTATTGGTTTCTGAGTGAAATAAATAATCTCGTTGAAGCTGATTGCAAAAAGAGTTGCTGGATTCATTCAGCCACACTGACACCACGCATGAGCTGCTTGTTAAAGCCGAGCAGTGTTGCAGTTCAGGACTGACACTGCACAACGCTGTAAATTACCCTTTTAAATTTTTATAGTAACTATGAACTGTTGTCCATCTTCCTGCAGCTTGAGTGATACGGGGGATGCACTTCTCTGCCATTCAGAGGATCCTTGGTTCTTCCTTGCCGACTGCAACAGCTTTATGTATTCATGGGTAGTAACTTTTACACAAGTTACTAATCTGCTTGCTGCTCTGGCTATTCTGAATGTGAAAATTTTATATGGCTTTTTATTTTAAAGATTTGCTAAGCACTACAACTTGTATTTTATGTTAAAAGCAGGGAACAAACTTTGCTGTTCGAAAAAGAGTCAGTTAATTATTTAATGATGTGCCTATTATCTTCTTAGAATTAGAAATACGCACTGTAAAACAGTGACAGACTTCAACCCTTGATCTAGTAAACGGTTCAGCAGTGACATTACAATTACTGTAATAACTTCAGTAATGCTTATGGTACCTCAGTGCTATTAGCATGGGATGAACTGTGTACTGGTTACTCAGTAAATGGAACAGGACATTTGGAAAAGTGCTGATTGAAAGTGACTCTGCAGCTTCCCCGGCCCTGGAGGGATTTCTGTAATGCCAAACTAGGAACTCTATGTGGATACAAGAGGAGGGTTAGCTTCTTTAGGTAACAGTAGATTTTAATTAATTTTTTAATTTCCCTTGTATTCTTTCAGAGCCCTTAAACAGGTATTAAATAGGGTGTAGTCATAAACCTGCAGAACAGTGAATTGCTAGTGAATAGTTGAGGTTGGTAATAAACATTATTAAAATCCATTATAAAACTAAAATTCCATTTTTAAGTTTTCAGACAAACAGGGGCCTGCAAAGGGGTTTGAGGACGCAACTTGTAGTGTGTGTAGCCATTCTTTCCCTCTGGGTTTTCGAGTTTGCCTTTGATAACATTGACTGAACATACGGAAGAATGTTTTGGACACTTACTCCCAGAGACAGATGAATGCATCATCTTTCCCTCATCGTAGCAGGTTTTACAGCCCTGTCCAAGGTACAGAATGGAAAGAAACAAAGGTTCAGCCCTTATGATTCAATGGGGAAAAAAACTACTGGGGTTCCAAAGGTGAGGGGCTCCACCTTTCAGGTCTTCCTCTTTTGGGCAGATGCTTTGGGCCACCTGAGCCCTCACTGCTGCAACTGAAAGACCTTTTAACTCCTGTTTCTAGTCTGAGATGAAAGAGTTCACCTCTTCAGGGGAAAAGAGTAGCAAAACTGAAATTATGAAGTAAATTCAATTCAGCTTCAAGGTTGTGGAGTCCTGGCAGTCACCCCAGCCCTCATCAGAGTTTGGACACAACCTGTACATTTGGGGGTACCCACAAAGAGTGGGCTCTGTTAAATGCCAAGAGATCACCCTCAGGGAGACAAACCAAAACGTGGTCCACCATTTTCGGCAATACTGCCTAGTCAAAAGTGGCCTTGCCTTCTATGGTTATCCTGGGAAATGAGAGGTGCCGGAAACTCCTCTGGCGTGTTTTGCACAAATAGTGGCTGCTGATTTCCTTTAGTCATTTCCTCGTTCCTGCTGTCCCCAGCACCCGGCCAGACGTGCCAGCAGCTCCCTGAGCGCACGGCTGCACCCACAGGTACCAGGTGTCTGGAAACGGTGCACAGAGGAAATAACACTTGGTATCTTAGTACATTCTAAGCTACCTTTCTTATCTCAGTTTTGAGTTTTGAGTTCTCAGCTGTGAAATCCTGAATTTTGATGAACTAAACATGTTACTGTACTCTGTGTTTGTGGAAAGCAAATACCACAGAGTTCTGACATTTGCTTAGGATTTTGAAAAGGTGAAAACTAGAGCAAAGCAAGAGTTTTGGGCAGCAGAGGTAGACAGGAATGCCTTTTTCTCCTGCTGAGATTAGAGGGAAATATATCTATAGAACAAAGTTTTATAAAGTTCCAATCAGTGATGTAATTACTGAAATGCTTCCTTTGTGGAAGGAATGCTGTAAACAGCTTTGCAAAAGTAGCCCAAACCCGACTTCATTGTGAAAGACTGAAAATTTTTCAATGCATATTCTGAAATGTGGAATTTAATTAGTAACAATAATAAAAAGAGAGTTGAAAAAGGGAGGAGGGACATTCAGACTTCAGGATTGTTTCTAAGTATACCATAAGCCCACCGTTCGTTGCATATGCAGAAGATGGAGTGGAAAAACCAAACAAAAGAAATCTTGTAAAGGCTTAACAGTTTTTTTCAAAATGCTGGGTCATTACAGGATTTAAAAGCACTCTGGTATTTTAATAATGAAGGTCAGTTTTAATAGTTTAAAAAACAAGACCTTCTGGAGTACTCCAGTTGAGACGGCAGAAGGAATTTGGCTGAAAATGAGCTGCATTCAAATTAATTATTAAACTTCCTTGGATCAGAGTTTAACTTTTCAGATCCGCTCTGGAAGACTCAAAGAGAAGAAACAATGCAGCCAGCAGACGTAGCAGGCTCACTGCAGTCACATCCAGCAGAAGTTTCTGGTCCTTCTACTGAAATAGGGATGAGAACCTCCAAATTTTCCATCCCACGGCACAATCTGGGGGCCAGAGCAGAGCCAGCCAGTTGGGATAAACGGGTCCTAATGAGGGGAAAAATGTATGGAATGAAGTTGCAACATTTCTTCTCTTCTTCAGTCAAGGCGAGAAGCCTGTGAGTGCTGGGCAAGCCCTGAAATGGAAAAATCTTCCAGTTTCCGTGAACATCATCTTTAATAACACACACTTCTACAGACACACTTCTGCATCTACAGGCAACTTAAATTTTCACCTCTAATACTGGTTTTGAGTAGCTCAAAATTTAGTTTTGCAGTTAATTATGAGTCATTTTCCTCGCAGAACTAATGGATAGGCTGTTTTGTGTATTTTTTCTTGAGCTGGAAAATCAGTCTTTTGAGTGTCCTTTGCAGCAGACAGGCTACAGAGCTGGACAGAGCACTCCGGGCAGCACTCACACCTCCCCAGGCAGCCCTGTTGGAAGCAGCTTTGCACTGAGCTGTGCTGCTCTGTGCTTTTAAGCTCGGATCTTCCAGTGTGGCTAAAATCGATATCAAGTATATGAAACACTACACCACCTTTAAAGAGTCTCCACTTGGTCCAAGTGCTTTAAAAAATGTTTTCTCAAAACACTGAACTGCAGCACCCCCTCAGAAACCAGCGTTTTCTACTACCACTGGCACAAGTTCAGCTCTGTGCTGCTGCATTTGTAGTGGCTTCCTCAGTGAGTCATGAGGCTGACGGCATGTTTGTCACAAAACCTGATTTCTGTTTAGTTCCTTCTAGATCTGCTTTTCACCCTGTGGTCAGCAGGCTCCAGGACAAAAGGCAGGAAGAATTTCTAGTCTGTAAGCAGCAGCCAGTGCAGTCTCATAAATCGAGATCGTTCATAGTCGAGTTGGATTGGCCTTTTGAGCCATGGGCAGACCAGATTGTTGAAGAGTGCTGTTATGCCTCAATGCACGTATGAACATTTTCTCCCTTAAAATGGAGGGCCCTCCTTGATGGAACTCTTACGGTAGCGCATAAATAAGTTCCTCTCAATTAAAACCCTTAAAATATGAAGGGGGACAGGAATTCCATCTCAATTTAAACCTTTAAGTTCATTGCAGATGAGTCATGATCTCATTTTAGTGGTCCACAACAGGAAGAGGATGGAAACCTCTAAACCTGAGGCTGCTGTACCCAGAGTGGCAAAGTTTTTGTCCCAGACAAGGCTTAAGCATCAACAGCGTGTGCATCAAGGACACTCATATCTGACACTTGCTTTCAAGCACAGCAACCCCTGAAGGGACTCTAAGAATTGCAGGGGATGGGAAGACTACACAGAGCAGTCGAAACAAAGCCCAGAGGACAGCTAAGTGTAAAAATTTGTCACCTGATCCCAACAGGAATTCTCCCACCCTACCGGGTGGAAAAACACTCAGTGTTTGTTGGGGACAGGACACACAAAAGCGGTGTGATGGTGTAGGAGTTAGTCAAAACTCAGAGATAGTAACAGCCAGAGCAGACAAAGCTGCAGCTTAAATATTAATAGCCAAAGCAGACAAAGCCTACAGATTGTGGTATATGAAGTGTAACAAGTTATTAGAACATGCCAAATTCCAAACTCAGGCAAAGCAGGGTGGGAGGAGCTGATGCTGTGTAAGACGAGGAGCAGTCAGCAATGAAACGGCAAAAAAAAAATCAAATCAGTAAAAAGCATGAAGACCTCAGACCTTAATACTAGTATTGGTCTGAATTATTATTAGTGTATAGGTATAATTGCACAGGAATTTCAGTGTTCAGTTCCCTCTTTGGAGGCACCCAGCTCAAGCTCTGGTGCTTCCCTAAAGGAATTCATCCTTCAGGTTCTGTGGAAACCTGAAGTGTGACCCTACTATGGTGCCTGGCAGGTGTGATTTCAGTACGGGTTTGTAAGGTATTGAGTAGTTCTGGGGAGAAAGGGGAGGCAGGGAGAGGGAGAGAAGCAAAAAAGTTACAAAAGCCCAGGGAAAGTGTGGTATCTTTGTAAGAGACCCAAGGATGGCAAGGTGCCGTGGGTGAAGTTTTGTTTTTAAAACAATCACATACCAAAGGCTCCAAAACATAAACGGTTAAACTGCAAAACTGTGGCTTTTATTTCCAAACATACAATAAATAGGTCCACCACGACTAGCCTCTAACTTCATTTTACATGGAAGGATTTTAAAATTAGTTTGTGCATATTTAAAAATTAAACTTCCCTTTGCACATAGTTCCATACATAACCAAACTGCATTACATACCAGCTCATGGTCTTGGCACTGTGACACAAGCAACCAATTAGAAACAGAGCTTTGGAGCAAGGACTTGAACAAAAATTGTGTTTTGAATTATTGATAAAACATCTACCAACAACTGAATCTGTTTCTGCAGTATACAAAAACCTTTAGTATGTAAATACTGAAAAGCAAGTTGTCTTCTGTTTCTATGGGGGCTGCAAAGTAAGTGGATTTATTAAGTGTTCACTATTTGCTACATGATACAATTTTCATACCAAAATATCTTTACTGCATAGTAACATTCCATATTTTCAAATGCAAAAAGAAATTAGATGCAGTCTTTTTATTTTATCCCTCATCACTGAATTTAAAGACATTTTTAACCACAACTCTGTTTCATCACAGTGCAGAAGGCCCTTAATATTTCAAGGATTTATTCAGTCATATTTTTAATACAAAAGTAGAGGCTGAGGAAAAGCCAGAGTAGTCTATACACAATGCACAATCTGTGTACATTCTGAAGATGTACCTCTTCAAGAACTACATGTTTATACACTCTTCAAACAAATCCCTTTATCCAGCAATTCAAAATACTTTAGATCAGAAGTTTTATATTAGAATCAATACAATATATGCATATAAATACATTTATACCCTTCGGTTGCTAAACAACCCAGATGGCTGCAAGGATGTGACCTGAAATGGTTCTCCATTGGCTTGGGATACCAGATTATAATCGGCAGCTAACTGTTAACCAGGAGAGTCACAGTAAAAAAATGGAGATCTTTGCACAAGGTAGGTGGGCCACAGCATCAGTTAAGACTAGAAATACCAGGTGACACCCTGGCCCCTTCAATAGGGCCAGGATTTCAGCTTCTGTGAGATGCAACACACAGGCAACACTTTTTTTCCTCTGCCGATGCCCCATTCGTGAAAAGTCTCAGCAGAACAACAAAACCCCTAAAAATACAACAAACCAAAGCAAAGCTTTTACAACAGCAAAGTTTCAGGACAGGTGCTGCAGCTTTCAAGAACAAAGTAAAACTTTTATAATTAAAAAAAACAAACAAGGAAAAAAAAAACCCAACCCAAAAAGTAATGTGCAAGTGTGTAATTCCGAAGAAGTAGCAGGGATGGATAAAGAACCTCAGTTCAGGCTGAAACACTGTATCCAAACTGTTCCATGGAAAAACGGTTCTCACTGCAAATCTCACCTTCTACTCATGAGTGTGTCCATATGTCCTTATTCACACACCTGCCACATGTGCCTCTCCTTCCCCAGCACAGTGTGGGGAAGCAGCAGGATGGTTCCAAAGCCCAGGGTCAGACCCTGAGCTCTCTCGCAGACAGATGCAGCTGCTCAGCGGAACTGAGTCATCCGCACTGACTCAGCCCCGGCTGTTCCAGCAGCACTGGTGTCGCAAGAAGTGTTCTCAGCTTTGTTTCTTAAAGGACACAGTAATGTTGACTCTCCGAGTATCCTCCAAAGGTGCTAGAGAGGTTTTTTGAGTTTGAAGCATTTCTTCCCACAATGCCAGGTATACAAGTGTGTATCTTTTTAAATAATATTGCACATAAAAATCATCTTAAACATTGTAGTGAGAGCAGGGTTGAAGGACAGTGTTTTCCAAAACAGAATAAAAAGCTACCTGTACATAGTAAGTTTTAATTTAAAGAACGCCAAGATTATTCAAAATCTAAGCACATAATACTGACAGAAAAATGTTAAAATTGCACGATCTACATATAAATTACATTTGTAAATACTTAAAAGTTTTTAAACATTGAATACCCTTGATTTCACAAATCAGCTAGGTCACTGTCAAAGGATCAGCATAATGCATTAGAAGTACTTTCTCCCAGAAAAAAAAAAACAGAAACAAAAAGATTTGCAGTCTTAGATGAAGCACTGGAAAGAGTTAAAGCATTTCAGCTCAGAGGTAGTGCTAAACACATCCAACTAGAAGTCCATTATATTTGAACTATGATGAAATAACGTAGTAAAATGTAGAAAGACTATAAAATTTACAAAAATAAATAGTTCTGAATGCTTTAGAAAATGCAAGAGACTTTGTTGGTAAGTGTCTTGATCTGCTTTTCTGACCAAAAGAAAGCAAAGCGTGTCTCATTTTTAAAATATACCCATCTCTAGTAACGTGTCTGCAATCCACACAATCTAACTCTGCAACTTCACGGATGCCAACTTGGCATAGACTCTGATATTAAAAATAAAGTGGAGGCTTTGTAAAAGATCAATCTCATATGAAATTTGCTTTGCATGTAAATTCTTCTGTCAAATTAAAAATTGCACATAAAAAAGTTTATTGAAAGATGCATGAGGGGTGATGAGGGTATGTGCCTATTGTTCCACATACACCCTGGAAGGAAAATGATGATTGCACAGTTCTGATAAATAAATATTTCTTTTTTTAAAAACAATCTGCCACTTTTTTGATTTTTAAGTTTTGGAATTATTTAGAAAATCTTGCTACAAATTATTATTTAGTTTCTGTGTCTTAAAGAATTCTTTACAACTTTTCCAGTGGCTTTTATCCTGAAACCAAATGAAAGTGGCAGTTAAAAAGTATCTTTGGGTAAAACAAGTATCAGGATCCAACCAGAATTTCCATGATGTGGTCCAGCTCACTGAGATCTGTTCTACATATCTGAATGTTGCCTGCTGAAGAAGAATTACAAGATGGAAATGTTTTCAATGGTTCTTCTGTAGCAAGAGATGGTGATCTGGGCGGCGTTAGTGGAGGGCAACAGAAGTCTGAATCATACATTGAAGTGTCAATATCTTCAAAAATGTCATCTATTGCCAAATCCTTCAAGTAACTAGTTGAATTTGAAATCTCAAAGGAACCAAACACACATTCAGCTCCCTTCAAATCCTGCCTATCATCTTCTAGTTTCAGACCAGTATTTTCTGGAAACTTTGGCTGGTCATCTCCAGTAGGAACCAGACAAGTAGGCGGGCTTATATCTTC
This sequence comes from Pitta sordida, assembly GCA_013390025.1. Taxonomy (NCBI): domain Eukaryota; kingdom Metazoa; phylum Chordata; class Aves; order Passeriformes; family Pittidae; genus Pitta; species Pitta sordida. The sequence goes on from WEKX01026007.1 coordinate 125,697, forward strand.
TACAAAGTCTAAATCCTTCAGAATGGATGAAATGGCAGATGACATGTCATCATCTGAAACTATCAGCAGGCTGTTTTCAATCGGGTCTTCTACAGACCGCAAGTCGCAGCAGTTGGACTCTTGCTGACTAACACCTGAAGGCAACTGAAGAGAGATCCCCAACGACTCCATCCCAATGTAGCTGGGAGAACTTGGAGCAATGCCAGGGCAGATGTTAACTGGCTGCTGGGTGCTCTCTTGCCTCATCTCCTCTTGGATTTGCCGCATGGTGTTGGCAATGAGGACAGAGCGGTGCAAGTTCGGTTCCACCAGCATTTTGTACGTCTGTAACTTGGTGAGGCACATGTTGAGCACCAACTGCCTCTTAAGTGGATACGACAGACTTCGACTGGAATCAAAGGCACTCGAGAGACCAGCCATGTTCTCCTCATAGTCACTCAGCTTGCGCTTTAGGCCTCTCCCCAACATGAACCTGCAAGAGAGAAACTAGGAATGAACCTTGGAAAAGAATATCACCTTTGTTGCAAGATCCCATCTGAAAAGCCCGAGTGTACAATGTATTGATTAACTTCATGTCATAAAACACAAAGAGACAGATTGAAATCCTACACAATATTCCTTCCATTGAAAACATGCACTGTCCAGCTATATTGTTTCACAGCAACTTTTTTTTTTTAACAGAAAAGAGTGAAGAAATATAGTAACTCTTTTTTAAAATGCTATGTAAGCTTGAAGTTTTGAAGATTTACTTTTAACTCTGAGATTATGAATTTAATTATTTAAAATCTTTGATAGATGAGCTCTCTGGCCTCTTATCCATTTAAATTATATAGTGGACAAAAATTCATTAACAAATATCTGAACATCTACATGAAATAAAGTAGATGCTTATACTAAGCGTCATAACTATACAGAATATTTCACCATTTTCCTTTTAAAATTTTTTCCTAGGTACAGCAAAGATAACTTTGAACACCCATTTTTATCTTATGAAGGTATTTGTAATACCTTGCTCAGTGTCCCTGAGAACTCTTTACACAACTAATTTTTCTCCTTTTTCTTTGGTGTCTGGAAGTTGTTTTAATACAGTTGAACCACCCAGCAAGACCAACAGCAAGGCTTTCCATGGGATCTTCTTATCCATTCCATAGCTTAGTAGTTTGGCTAAATGGAGTGAGGAGATCTGGCCGGACCACTGAGCTCAGAGAGTGAAAATTGGTGCTCACAGCTGCTGGTTCACAACCTGCTGCTGACTTCACACTAAGGACAGGAGGCTATTAAAGGGCATTTGAAAAGTAACCAATTACAGTAAACAGTTAAAAGAAATAGAATTTAGTTGCTTTCAGTCTGCTTTGTCTGCTCTTGCACTGAAATATGAAGGGTCTGGAACACTACAAACACACACCTAAAATACACACGATCCAAATACCTGCTGGTACTTTGCAATTACTATTCCAAATCTGAAGTGTTTTACCTCTTAGGGACAACAAGCACTATGCACTCACTCGCGTAAATGACAGAAAAGGAGTATACCATACACAGAAAGCACTGATAAAACCTTGGTTACACACATCTGATGTGCCCATGAATCCAGACACCTGACCAGCAAACAATTAAAAAAAATTAAGCAATCATAAATTAGACACCCAGTGGCAGATTAAGGGCAGATCCTTCATACACAATGATCCAGACCCTGCATGCTGCCGAGGGCCTCCCAACTTCCTTTTCATGTGAGCACTGGATACTGCCAGCAATAGCTCAGCTGATGGCCGCAGCTGCCAGCTGCTCGCCTGTCGCTAGACTTTTGGGGACAAGGAGAAGGCAGCAAGATAAAGCCTCTTTTACTTCCAGGACTTCTGCAGATCTGCAGGAAGCACTGCTGGGCTCCATGGCTGCATCCATGTGCCCAGGCAATGCTGGGCTCCTCGGGAGGAGCCAAAAGAAAGCAAGCTCGGTAAGACACAGGAGAAAACAGACAGCTGCTACACGAGTTCAGGCTTTAGACTTCTCAATTGTCAAAAACACACTTTTTTTTCTTTTGGATGACAATCAGCCTATCCTAATAACGCATTTTTAGCTAACGGGGAGTAGTGCATTAACACGGGTACTCTTGAAACAACAACCACCCCCCCATCTTCAGTTACTTGTAATGTTACCCACTCTGTGATTTCTACGTTTGAAAGTGTGTTTTTCTCCAGAGTTTTCTGCTGAACTGCCACAGCACCAGCTGAATCTCTTTAAAAGCCAGAAGGTGTCTGGATGTGGTGTGCCTGTTCACCCAGGCCATCTTCCCACACTGATCACATATCGCTCCCTCATTCCAGCACCCCATTTAGAGCAAACAGAACCAGCCAGTACTGAGCACTCCATGACAAACAGAATCAGAAGAAATCTGGATACAAAGTTCAGGCACCAAATCTAGGAACAAAGTATTCTGGGGAGGCAGTGTGCGCGTCAGGCATCCTCAAACTACTGACAACGCTGTCAGTAACTGATAGTTTTTGACACAATCTGTGGAAAATCATGATTATGCACAACAAGTAAACTGTTGCTAAATATACCAACCCTCATCATGAAGACAATCAATGACTGCAAATCACAGCAAACTCACAATAAAATTGCTAACTCTCTATTTTAAGCAGCATTTAAATGTTGTGTCCTACCTAAAGCATTACCTCATAACATTATTATGACTATTTGTTCACTAAGTACCATTGTTCCCATACAGTGCATATTATTTTATTTAACTTTTTTCTTTCCACTAATTAAAGCAGACCAAAATTCACATTCATGAGGGAATGAAATTACAACTATACAGGAAAACAGTAATTCTGACACTTCATACATTCAGAATACTTGGATTGGATAATTCACTGATTTAACGGTTTTTTGTAAATATATGTATTAAGGCTTTGTTAGATACATAGGGCATACTATTTTTATATCTTTAAATTACACAAACAATGTTAATTTCTAACATCTCAAAAATGTGTTCGTACTTAAAAGTCTGTATGCAAGCTCAATGACCAAACAAACTATCATAGGCAAGGATAATTTCACCAAAACAACTTAAAATGGCATGTTTAACTTTTCAATGCAAACAGTGGTCTAGTTAGACTAAATACTTCATGCTCATATAGGCAGACACCCTTCTTTTCATTCCTCAAATTTACTTCAAAAAATTTATCCCGGAGCATTCTAGAAATGCTTAACAATGCTTAAAACTGACAGCATTTGACTATAAAAATGAAGTGCAAGAAACACTATTTGCTCCAACTTCAAATTGTTTCTGTTTAGCATACTCCCCACTCTCCAGATGTCAAAGATGGTGGGTTTTTTGTAAATAAACAAACACAGCACTGTCTGTCTGTTTTTTTCCTAATTGCAAGGACCCCTAACTCTTCCTTCAGGAGCCAGACGACTTCAGAGGTTACAGAAAAATTCGGAAAAGTGTAATAAAAACCAGAGTACCATTGTGAGAGTGGATTTAAAAATGACTAGTGCCGTGGTTGCTACAGGAGACATTAAATTTGAGTTCTTGTCAAACACACTCAGCTGCTGACCTACAAAAGACACAAAGCCCCTTTGTTACCAGCTAATCTACATTTTATCAGGCCTTTTCCTTCACTTTCTAACACATGAATTTCTGACAGGGTCAGATCCTTAACAAACCACTCCTCATTTACCAAGTACCTTGTCCTTTTGTAGCGCTGCGTATCGACACGCACACCCCAACCCCAAAATCCACGCTCACAAATGCTCTCTTTGACAGCATTTCCTCTGCACTAGAAGAGGCTGATCACACTACTTAATTATGCAACGCTTACCACACTTGAGTTTTGGGGAGCAAGGAAATTAGACACACACAGAAGCCCAGGCTGCCATGCCCAGCACACGAGTGGCTGCTGACACCGTGGCACAGCCAGTCCAGGGCAGCACGATGTGGGCACACCAAAGTACAAAGGGTCTCCAGAAACTGCACTCTCCCTGCTCCAGCCCGACTCCCGGATCGAGTAACAGGGTTTTGGAAAGTGCCAATCTGATAACTCGTCATTTGTAAGTAAATAAACTGAGCAAAAATTGAAGTTTACGCCAACTTCAAACGTGAGGCCTGTACGTAGCTGTTAACTTAGAAAAGCAGCAAGCTTTTAGTCACCCTCTTCTTGGAGCCTGAAAAAGTTCTGCAACCAATTTTTTTTTTTTTTTTGAGTTCAGATGGCCTATTTTAGAATCTTTCATAGTGAAAAAAAAAAAAAGAGGAACAATGAGGAACAACACATCTCAGTAATTTTTTTTCTGGCATTTTCTGGTCTTCTCTCACTGTAGTAATGTAAATGGAGCCACAGGCCATTTCCACAGGGAGAATGCTTTTTTATAATTATCTTGCAGGTAAAGAGAGAAGGAAGCAAAGTATTTAGGAATACCAAACTCTCTATTCACATCACTGAACTACAATGGAGCCTGTACATAGAAACTGTGCCCCTGACAGCATATTCCTCAGTTCCTTCCAGTCTTCCATGGAGGACATTTCATGGAAACTCCTCCCTGCTAAGATGGGAAGAAGCACGCTGTAATCCTACACCACATCAGGGTTTGAAAAAAACTTGGGAGGGAAGAGGCATGTCCCTGGCTGGCAAATCCACACAGAATACCAAACAAACAGGCCTGGCCAGGGTGAAGCTTTTCAGAAGAAACATTCCAGGCTACCAAGAAAAATTCACATTGCGACGTGTTGCGGACAATACAGGGCTGGTGCCACCATTTCAGCTCCATCTGTCACAGGGTCTAAGAGTGCAGTGCAGCTGCCACCGGCACATGGTTGGGAAGTGCAGCTGGAAACAGTCTCAGGGAATAATGCAACATGTGAAAACCCTCAATTACTTCTAGCTGGGCAAACTACTACTTAAAAACTTTTTTGGAAGATGAGCATGAAGAGCAAAAGAGAAAGTTAAACAATGTTTAGAGCTCAGAATCTCACAGAGCTTTAATTTTCAGCACAGCTTCAAAAATGAGTATATCAAAACACAACTGCCACAGTCATTATTGTCTGGGCATGAACTTTCCATGCACAAAACAAGCACTGTAGTCAACTACACAAAGTTATTCATTCACCATTAAATAATATGTTTAAATAGCAACATCATCAATAAAGTACCTGGCCTTCACTATGAAGGTAAAAATAATTTAATTGATAGTTATCTCTTTTTGTCTTCTCTTTTTAGAATATTATTAAATTCAGACTTACTTGATCCTTTCCATACAGCTGCACTGTTGCATTTTTCAGCCCAAGACTGTCCTGAAGTGAAATATTACTTTTTCTTGTAGGATAGAAATACCAGCTTTGCAGAGGTGTAAGTACCTCATGAGTGAAAGCTGCCTGTCTAGTTTTCAGTAATACAACTTACGTATTAAAATCAAAATTAGAGACTCCTTGCCACTGTAATTTGAGGAATTCCCTTTCTAAGTCCCCTTTGTTTCCTAAGTGTAGGAACCATGTAACAGTAAAGACAGAAACAAATCTCTCTGGATTGTAAACCTGTTTTAGTCACTGGCCAAGGCTGGTTGATAACCTGATGTCCTGCTCTCCCCTCTCTTGCATGGCCACACCTCACAAGCACACACCTATCTGCAGGAAGTGCAAAGCAAGGCAAACATCCCAACAGTTATGGTTATTTCCCAGAATTATTTGATGTATACTGCCTACTGTTCTTAATGATAACCCTTCCCCTACCTGACTCACGTTTTAGCTTAGGCAACACAACTTCATTAACTATTTTAATTAAGTGCTGGACTGGCTATTGACTCGTATTCCACACACAGGAAGCTGCAGAGGAAAATGGGAAGGCTGAAGGTACAGTTAACAGAGACGGCACAAATCCCTTCCTCCCATCCGGACTTAGCGCTGATCACTTGGACATGACTTACGTAACACAGTAAAGCTGTCAGACTACACACAACAGTGCATCTGATCTGGTGTCCTCAGCAAGTGCTGGAGATCCCCACAACATCACACCTTGGCTCTCAGCAAAAATTGAGAGGAAGGGAGGGAGGCAAGAAGGATTAAACACCGTAGAAAAACACCAAAGTAAAAAAGTAATTTGGACCTGAAGGCACTCTCAAATATACAAAAATGTATTCCAAGTCCAGTGCCTCCCCATCCCCCCTCAGCCCTGCCCCAGTTTAGCCAGGATGAGTAACTGCTGGAGAAGGCACAAGTGACTAAAAGTGTGCATACAGGGAGGAGTGCAGTCCTGCCAGCTTACTCCCACACCTAACCTCCTCTGCAACAACTTCTTCAGAGGAGTTAGAAATCACCTGAAAATAGCTGCTCAGAGAAAAGAGAATTCATGTCAACTTTCTGATCACCAAATCCCGACCTACACTACACCCAAGTCACCTACCAGGGAATCAACTTGAACACAGAACCAAGATATACTACTGTTCAGTTATAAGAAACTCCAACAAAAACAACAAACAAACCCCAAATCAGGCAAACACACACCAGCCCCCAAAAACAAACCAGAAAACCCCCACACCTAAGGATTTTCTCACATTTTGAAACTAAGAATAGGCTGAATAGCATTCATTAAGTACAGGAAAGGAATGAGAGGAAGACTGTGTCTAGCACAGAATTAATCTGAATTCATAACCTTCCCACTGTCACTCAATATTTGTGGAAGTAGAGAATGAATCTGTATCATATACAAATATTTTAGGAGTTGAAATTATGTTTATGAAGCACTTGGGAGTAAGTTTTACCATGATTTTAAAGCTGGTTTGGAACACCCCCCTGCCCAACCTGTTTATGTTATGTCTAATGGGATCTGGAAAATTCTTGCACTTAAAGACATCTTCCTAAGTTCCTTATCCCTATTTTATTTCATAAAGCACTGGTAAGAGTTTTAAAAACTATGGCAGCCAAGTTTGAAAGCACATTTCTCTCTGGAGAAGGCATTCCTCTGCTAGGATATGTACCTTCCACAGCTGGAGAAACTTCCATTCTTAAGTGAAAATGAAACCACTCTCCCTCTTCTCTGTCACTTGTGTGTCCAGTTCCAGTTTCATTTACAAATAAAGCTCACAGGTCTCCATTTTTAATGACACTGTGTTCAGCAGATTTTTTTTTCCAGAGATTTTTGGTAGATTTTTTTTAGCAGAAGAAGGGACTGGAATCATTTCAACTAAGGATCAATAGTAGTCGGCAAAAGCTAATCCATGATCAAGATTAGACACTCCCATAGTAAAACTAAACAGTAATTAAATGAGAACATAAAGGAATCATAAAGGAAACAACAAGAACCAAACCACCACAGTTGCACCAAAGCATCTCCCTGGAGAGACAAAGGACCATTAGAACTGCAATGACATACCTCTGCACAGCCTGGTCTAGTCAACTGAACAGTTCTCAAACCATTTTCTTTACATAATCAATTTACGTCAAATACAGAGGTACTGGATGCACTCACCTACATAACACTGATATATATTTTAGGGTTACAGTGATCTAAAAGATCAACTAATAGAGGAACTTGTATCTTACTAACTATAAAAAATTGCTGTGCCCATACTTTAAGAGGAAAAGAAATTGGAGTATTAACAGTAAAAGCAATCAAGAGCCCCCCCCCGCCCCCTTTTCCTGACAGAGGACCCTGCATTTACTCTAGCTGTCTGCATGGGGTATTTTAGGTACACAGTTTTCAGAAATAATTTTGCATTTTTTCTCACAGCACACAACTTTACTTCAGTTTGCAAAGTGCTGCCTTCTCATAAGATGCTAAAACTCATTTTTAGCAGCTGAACAGTGGATCTCACTACAAGACTGAGGCCTTACTTAAAAAATTTGCAAGAAAAATGTGATCTTATGGCAATATGCTTTGTTGCATTATAATAACTCCTCACTATAATGGAAAAAAATAATGATGCAAATTCAGAATACTTAAACCAAAGAGCTTATACTACTCAGTAAGTCTAAGCAATTCACTTTATATTATACACCCCACTTTTAAAAGACATTTTTCAGTTTACCACTCTAACCATCAAATAACATCTGCAGCTCGTTATCAGGACATGCCCTATGCACGTAAGACACAATTTCATAAAAACATACAAGTAGTTACCCTTAGAAAACAGAAAAGAGTCCAGGCAGGAAGATTCTGGATTTTGCATAAAGCGTGGTCATCCAAGAGTCTTGAACTATCCAAGAGGCCAAGCCATCCACCGAGGTAGGATGATGTGACTTAAGAGGAAAAACAAAACCAGAGTATTTCGTTACTATGTGGTAGTTTTAATTTTTTTTTTAAACCAGAAGCATTAAATTCACAATTCAATACAACTGTTTAAACAATCTGTGCTACATCCTATTAAAACAGATAAGCTTGTGTAAGCCAAACTCGAGTTCATGAATACACTGATATAAGAGGACCTAACAGTGTTCATAGGTGAAACATCAAATGTGGAAACTATCTTTCATGAGTATTACAGAGTGTCAGGCTCGAGGCTAAGAACTTGCACTGATACTTCTTTAGGTTACTGGACAGCAATTTACAGATGCAACCATCTCCAAATCAGGAGAGACAATACCATGCACTGTGAAGAACTACACTGCAGAACTATCCCCTGACACTTACAGGCTGCAAAAGCAGTCAGATTTTTATTAAATTCCCTAACTTTCTTCATTTTCAGAATACAAAAAAACCAGAAGATAGCTGGCAAGGTACCCTATGATTGCATCTAATATTCAGTGTGGCATCATTTCCATCAAAATCCTGATAAAGCAACATCTGCAGTTTGGCTAGAGACCACATGGATTAAATCATGGATTAGCTCAAGCCATTGGAAACTCTGGGAAACGTGAAAAGGCTGAAGTGACAGAAAACTATGGACTAAGCTAGGAGATGTGGAGGGAATGACATGATTCATGCTCTTGAGGTCTCACCTCCACCTGAAGAACCAAACAGGTTTTAATTCCAAGAATTAAAGCCCTTACACAGGCTAACAGCCAGGGTTGGATCTAACATGTCTGTGTGTGCACAGTACACACACAGACACCCGACTCCAACCACAGCAAAACACTTCACAAACGTGCCACAAGAGCAAGGATCAGCACTGTCCAGATAAGCACAGTCCTTCGGGAACAAAAAAAACCCAAACAACCCATCAAGAGTTCATACATTATTTCACAAATCTTAAAATAATACATAGTGAAAGGCAGTCTTACATTTAGATAGACGAGCAAGTAAACGCCTACAGTTCATCTTACATAGCAACTCAAAGCCTGATGCTACCAAAGGGCTCCTCCGCTTACAGAACCTCGGAACTGTAGTGAAACAGCAGCAAAACAGCAGTAAAATGCCCGTGACCAAGGCTAACCCACAGCAACAAACACATCAGTATCTCCCTCCTCCTCCTCCTCCTCTTCCTAGGAGCTGACTTCTTTCCCATCACCAAGAAATCCGGGTATTCGCAAATTAAAAAAAGCCCCACACCGAAAAGACAAATGAAGATTCATAACCTATTTGCTCTGCAACAGAAGGTCACTACTGAGGTTCATTAAAGTATGCATTAGGTCATGGGGAGAGGTGTGCAGTCACTGCATTTTCTGTATATTGAACATAAAAGAACATGTTTTAGAATATGATGTTGTTTTAGCATTAAAGAATCCTGAAAATCCAACCAGCACACTAGAATATTGAGAAGTTTTATAATTTAGCACCTTAGCATATAAAACAACAACAACAAAAAAAGCCCTGTTAGTTGCATTTTAGAAGTCAAATCTTTTGCTAGAAGGAGCTGAAGTAAAGAAGTTATCAAATTTAATTCTTCTATTATATACTTTAAAGGACTCCTGAAACAGTAACTGTTGAGGTTACGACTCTTCCCCTGTATGATTTCACACTGGGATGAGCATCAGGAAGAAGTACAGAGGTTTATTAGGTTTAGTTGTTACAACCTGTTAGGAAAAAAAGAACAACTGTAGAATACACACAGCAGCTGTAAATCACTATGACTTACATGTCTAGTAGACATTTTTTTTTTCACTGTCTTCCCTTGCTAGTACCTGTTTAGGGGTCATTTTAGAGCCTCAGATTATGCCATTAAATTTAATGGTATTTTCCACATTGCAGTTGGCCGTCTGAAATACGGGATTTTACCCCCATCAAAAAATAAAGCAGAAAACTACTGCACGGGGCTCCTGCCTATGTTTTTGGAAAAACGAGCCGCTCCTACATAGTTTGAAAATTCCAGGCCTAACCAGGGAAGAAATTATTCACGGCGCCCATTCGCGCGACGAATACACAAAACCCGTAAGAGAGGCCAATCCCATCCCTCTCCACTCCTACCCACCTGCCCGCAGCCCCACAAAACCCGCCGAGAACAAACGCAGCCGCGGCACACACACAAGTCGCAGTAACTCGCCGGCAGCGCCAGGAGGATGGAAGCGCCGGGAATCCAGGGAAAGCCCTTTCCTGCCGCGGGCTCCTGCCACCATTTGGCCTTTGTGGAAGCAGGGTCGGGGCTTCCTGCGGGCGTTCCCCCGCGGGCACGGACAACCCCGGGCTTCCCGAGCTGCGAAAAGTTACACTCCTCCCCCTTCCTGCTCCCGGCTCGCACGGACCCCGGCCGGGCTAATTATAACTGCGCGCACA
>WEKX01026007.1:136449-151419 GCA_013390025.1 Pitta sordida
CGGGGGCGGCCCCGCCCCGCCCCCTCACGGCGCCGCGGGGGCACCGAGCGGGCCCGGCCCGACCCAGAGACACCCGCTGCGCTTTTCATTTGGTGTAAACGCGCCGCCCGCCTCCCACCAAAACTGACAAATTTCAGTAAAAGGCACGTCCAGGGTCTCCACAGAGCGGCGTTCCTACAACTCCCAGTGTTGGGAAGCGCGGCGCGCACACGTCTCCCGAGCAGCCCTAGAGCTACGTCAAACATTGCACAATTCTCCCATGAATATTCCCTCGCTGGGGTTGTTTTGTTTTTTTTTCTTTCAAAGATGAGGTGGTTTTGGCCACGCTCAGTCATGGTATTTGCTTTCCACGGGCATTTGCGTAATCAAGTTACATTGGCACAAGTGTTTGCACAGACCAGATTTCACAACCCGACATTGAAGTATTTGTAAAGGTTGATTTGGAGCCTTTGGCGAACCCTGCCACGGGTTGTTTCTCTGATGCATCCCCCAAAACTGGTCGGCTCTCTCAGAGGTGGGTTTAGATGAATATGGCAGTAAAAACAAAACTCAAGCTCATTTGCACAGATGGGTTCCTGCCTTGAAGGCGAGCGCAGACCAAATTCACGCACAAGTTCTGTGACGGTCTAACGTGTACCGGAGACACACAGTTGTCTGGTGGAAATACACCCTACAACTCTGATGAAAAATCAGCTGCGTTTTGTGATTATTGAGCTCAAGAGAACCGATATTTTTTCTGAAATCCCTCCGGTCCAACAGATTTCAACCCCCGTTTGTGGCGGGGTAGGAGCGCGCAGGGCCCGTCCTGACTGTGGGGGCGAAGGGCAGCGAGGCACAGAAAGCAGGAACTGACCCCCACGGGCCCCTCGATGGGGATGAGGGGATAGTCTCTCCAGGCCACCTCTCTCCTGCTGCGTGGTGCCACTGATTCCTGGGCCACAGCTGCGCTCTGACCTCGCTGCCGGGGGTCACGGAGCACAGAAGGGGAGCGAGTGCTGCTGTGAGAAGCATTAATGAATCCTTTTTGACACGCTGCCGGGGCTATGGCAGAGAGGAGGATGCCTCCCCAAATGGCTGAGGGGCGACACCCCTACCCCCAGGTCCATCTGCCGCACCGAGACCTGTGTCAGCACTGAGGGAGAGGAATGGATCAAATATCCCCACACACCCCACTCTGTACTCCCTCCCTTCCCCCTACACACTGTGGCTTAAGTGGAAGAGCAACTCTGAGATGTTCAGGATTCTTCTGTCTGCTCAAGTCAACCAGGGACAACCAAGAGTATTGCACCAGGACCGACCCCTGCCATATGCTAGGGATTATCTCCAAGGAATAGACAGATTCTACAAAGGTAGCTGGTGCAGGAGGGATGGATCTGGAATCATTATGCTTAATTGCATCATATAAAGGGGTACTTGAACCAGCAGCACCACCAAAGTGTTCTTGTAACTTGAGCAAAGATTAGGCTTTGTAGACTTGACCCCCACTGGACAAACCTTTACCATCTCCAGGCAGCCTCACAGCACTGGTATAGTCATGGAAAATTCCTCCCTCTCTACAGCTCCTGTGAGCAATGGAATTCCTGAGCCTCTGGTGCAGCCATTCTCCTCCTGTCCAGCAGACCTCCCAGACAGACATCAACACAGGTCACCCCGCTGTCCTCACTCTTTCTTAAGTGATTGACCTCATGTGGTCAGCTGTTCTGTGACCAATTTTTGTCCCGTGCAACAGAAAAGGGTGCGCGTGCCTTCCACAGCAGGCGTTTCTAGAAAGGTCAGTTGTGTTTCAAACATGCACTGACAAGAGCTACGAAAAAAATGAACGTGGAGTTGTTTAAATACACGCATCAGAACTTTGAATTTCTGCCTTAACATTTGGAGAAGTTAATAGAAATTACACAAAATGCACTGATTGTTTGCAAAGGGCTTTGTCTATTTTTTTCCTTGTGTCAACAGTGAGATTCATGTAAAGGAACTGAAAATGAGTTCCTCTTGGTGATGTTTATGTCCCATCTAACTTGCACTTGATGCTAGAGGATCTGTGCTTGTCTCACAGGGTGAAGAATTCTAAGGGCTGAGCTTGCATGTAAGATCTTTCTTGACAAAAAGCTTTCTTTAAAGGGCCCTTACTTTCTCAAATGAAGTCATGTTTTAGGAGTGTGGTGCTCTCCTGTTTTGACTTAAATTAAGCTCGAGGCAAACAGAGTACTAATATGATTTTTTAATGATTTAAACGTGGCCTTACAGTATGACTGTTTTCACTGCAGCAGGCCAGGATAACATTCTCGTGACACCATTTTTACTTTTGCAGCAGATTTTGCATGAATCAGAAAAAAACCCCAACCCCGAAACCAATCAAGGTCTCTATATAACTCATCTGAAAGGATCACTGGAAGTCTGCTACGTCTTACCTTCCTACTAGGCGTCTATTCAAAATCATGGTTCCAGGAACACAGGAACTAATGAAGACTGCTTTTCTGTGTGATTAATTACCTCTGAGTATAAGGTACAAGCTCTTACTGAAGCTGGTCTCATGCCTGGAAACTTATGTCTCTCCCTTAGCTGAATTAATGGATATCAGTACATGTAGAATGCAGTTTTCTTCTGATCTCTCATCCCCACACTGAAAAAAATTAGTCTAAAAATGTAGTGACTGTGAAATCTGCCAGATTTGGTGGAAATTATTTAGCTATTCTAAAGCTGAATGGGAGAATGATCCTGTACGCCACACTTCCACGGGGAAGTGAGAAAGGCAGTGCATAGTGCACGCTAAAGCCTGGTTAGTTTTATCTCTTTGGTGGTAAACCCTCTGAGAACAAACCAATCCTACCCTTACTCATACTTTTTATAAAAAAAAGCCATGACTCAAGATGGTTATTGAAAAAACAGCACCGCCTTGTCAAATATTGCTGAGTAGGAAATCAGCCATTAATCTGTGAAAAGAATCACAATTTACATGAAAAAGCATTTTCTCCCTATACCTTTCAAATTAAAGCAGAGACACAAAAGCAAACTGTGTTACTGAGATTCAAATAAATAACGATTCAATGATTTTATCTGAAACTTCAGTCAGCTCACTGGACACAAAACAATCCCAACACCCCGTCCTTTCCATATTTAGCCTTTCCTTCAGTAATAGTCTCAGACTTGGTTTTTGTTGAGTTTTGGGGGTTTTTTAGCAACATACCTGCTCTTCCCTTCACAATTCCTGTTTTGGAAATCTGCACAACCCTAGGCTGAAGTTGCGTCACATTTTCTTGATTTCCTCTCCAAAACTTGTCTGTAATTGGCACATGTGAAATACAATATTCTGTTCCCTTTGTTGCAGCATTTTACAGTTGCAGTACACACTTCCCATATGCTCCCTGGGGACTTCCAAATACAGCAGACATGTGGATACAATTTCTTTTTAATTGTTTTTGCAAGAAGTCATGTAATCACCTGTATCTTCAATTACTCTTTCCTAAAAAGATGACAGTTGAAATTACTCAAATGTTTTTTCCTGCAATGCAAAGCTGCCTCTAGCTTTAGGTTTTCCTGTTGGCATGTTGGTCACGAGGGAACAGTTACCACAACAATTTTTCAGGTCATAAAATCCTCTTTTTTGGGGGAATTTTGATTAAGCTAAATTAACAAGCATTTTTTTGCTTCTTTTTTAAAAAGAGCTACTATACAAACTTAGGCAAGTCATGTCAGAGAATGAAATGTTAGTATTTTTCACTGGCTTATTTTTTAAAAAGGCACTAAAACCATCTAAACTAAATCCCTTTCCTGACAACTTAAATTATTCAATGGGATTTCATCTCTTCTTGGAAATTCCTTGAAAAAAATAGCAAAATTTGTCTTAATTGTCAACTTTGCAAAACACCAAAAGGAGTTCAGACAAAACTTGCAAAAGCGTGTAGTTCAACAAGCCAGACTGACAAAAATACGTATGTTGCCAAGATGTTTATTTCATTTCTTTGAAACTTGGTGGCTTTGTACTTTTAGTATTAGTCACAGAGTGTGAAATCACACTCATTTAAGAGATGATGAGTAAACAGAATTGTCATCATCAGTCATGTTTTTCTGCATATGGGACTATACAAGCTGGGCCTGAGACAAAAGCATACTTTCACTTTGAACAGAAGTCACTTTTGAAAGCATTTTTGTCTTGTCCCAGGTGTCAGCAAGTAAGTTGTCTTTTTTTTTTTCAGTCTGCCTTTTGACAGTTTGTTTAGTTATTTGGGAATATAGAATAGGTTGCAGAACTGTAAAGCAGCCATCAACTCAAATCAATATTCTGAGGCACAAAAAATCCCTAATGGCCTGGTAATTACAACATTCAAGTACACTCTCAGTCAATTTACAAGAATATATCTTAAAATGCCTACTGCAGCAGCCCAGACATACCCCAGACTTCAAAAAGAAGTCGCAGGACAGCTTTGAAAACAGGTAATTCCTGTGAGTGAAGGCGAGTGTGAAGGCTCAGCTCATGTGTGAATGCCCAACCCTGCTCAAGGCTGCAGCCCTCACTGCTGTGCCTCCCAGGCAGTCTGGTCAGGAAGAGTGCTTTTCATCCAAAGAAATTATTCCCTCTTCATTGACCAAACTTGTCCTTTAGGCAAACAGGGCCATGTTCATGGAGACAGGCAATGTCTTTTGCTAGACAGGCTCACAGCTTAAAAGAAAACAACCCACACCAAACAAACAGGGAAGCAATAAGCAGACAAGCCATTGTTGCTGCAGCCTGGATCCTCTCACTGCTTGCATTTGCTGAATGCCCAAGCTCCAGAACCTCGTATTCTCTGGCAAGGGAGAAGGAGAAATAAAACCAAAGGCTACCTGAGAAGGAAGCAGATTTGGTATGAGCTATGTGCTTGAAAGTACTTTGTTTTGTGGAAGTCTGCAGCTCAGTTACACCACACAAACCAACAGCCTTGTTTCACACATGGCACTGACTGCTGTGCAAGCTCCATGACTCTGCCCTAGGAGCACAAAAAAGAAAAAAAGGCTGCTAGAAGTGGCAGTAAAATCTGTGAAAAGCCTTTTCTAATATTAACAGAGGCTAAATTATTTCTCATTTATATGTAAAAATTAAGAAAATCCCCACCAGCAAGTATCAAGTATTTGTAGTAATAGCTCACTAAGTAATTTAGAATTTAATATCTTAAAGGCACCCCATCAACTCTTATGTCCCTCAGTACCTTAGAGGAACAAATAGAGGGGAAACAGTGTATTAACCTTTAAGTCATGCATATTTAACCAATACCTCTTTGGACTAGCAAAGAAATTACAATGGCAGCTAGAAAATAAAGCTTTTTAACTCCTTTTTTGTTCTTTTTTCTACCGGGAAAAGCAAAGCATAAGCAGCCGAGTAAGACCAAGACACGCTATTAAAGCAGTGGAGAGACAAGCTGGTTTTACAGCCTGGTCACTGCAAAGTCAGACCAGCTGTAGGCACACATCAGTTCTGCACGGTGACTGTGCAAGTTACAGCAATAGCAACTCTTACACCTGCTGAGCCAAGATCTCAGGCTTGTAAAAGCACGTAAGATTTGGCATAAGTTTTAAGAATGTATTAAAACAGGGTATTATATGTATTTCTATTTAAATGCTTAACTCCATAAATGCAAACTCACCTAGTACCTTTCCTGTTAAGCCAAGTAGCCTCTACAAATTGTTTGAACCAGGCACAGCTTCCTCAGTAAAGGAATTGCACCCAGTTAGACCCACTGTACAGTAATAAGATACAGAGTTATAAATACACACATGTGCATCTTGTATAGACAGTTAAACAGTTATGAACAAATGATGCTGATTCCTACCTGTAACATCCAGACTAATGCACACTAAGGAGGTGGAGAAGAGCATTTTTAAACATATCTTAACATGCAATTGCTCATTTAATGAAAGTGGAGGGTGATGGGGCAGAGGGGAACACCCAAAGTTGTTTGAACCTGTAGGTTTTCAGCCACAGTTCAGAGCAGTTTTGGGGAACTTTCCCAAAGGGACAGAAGATATTTAGTTATTCAGCTCTAGGTTGATGTTCCCTTTATGAAACTGCCTGGCTCTCTGCTTTACTCAAGGCATCTGCATTCCAATTCTGTGATTTACACACAGAAAAAGCAAGAAAAATTACCTGCACCTTTGTAATTTTGGAGGAATCTCTGATACTACAACAAACACTACCAAATAAAACAGACTGTTATTTCCCTGTGAGGTATGACAGTTTGCATCAGTATTTGTATCCCCCTGAAGCAAGATGTACTGCTGCAACACCTATCAGCTGTGAGTGATATCTCGATTAACACATGATTAAGACCACTGGCTTTTCTTCGGTTCAGCTGAAGTGCCTATATGGTATTTCATCCCTTACTATGAAGTTATTAATCAAGCTTTAATTAGGGAAGCAATGTTTATTTACTGCAGCCATTATGGAATACATTATGCCAAGTTTAATGCAAGAAACATTTTCAAATTCACTGAAGACTCACACCAAGTGCGTGGTTTCATGTGATGGAGCCAATACTCATCCAGCTATTGAGTTTGAAAAATTTAGTGAAATGCTTTAATTGTTCCTCAAAAGCAGATGATTGTAAAGCACTTGTTTAAACCCTAAACTCAGTGGTCTCCTTTTCCTTGAAGTGATACTCAAATGTCCTTAACGCCCCTCGACATCCCCTTCCAATCCCTTTTTCAGTGGTTTAAGAATCTGCAAAGGATAGTGCTTAGTAGGAAAGGTCAGAGCCTGTCAGACACAGCAACGTTTTCTCCTCATGTTCAGCACCTTGCTTGGTTTGGATCTACAGAAAACAACGGAGTCACTGGCAGATCTCTGCCCCCGGAACAGCCAATGGCAACATGCTCCATCTTTTTCCCCCTTTTTTTTCTGCTCAGGGCTTTTCTTCAGTAGCAGCTTGTGATGGCAAACATTTGTTATTTTATAAGAAAATCATATGCTGTACTTGAATTATCGCTCTCAACCAAAAAACTCTCATAGGAAGAAGCTTAATTATGTACACTCTAAACCGAATGTGCTGGAAGAAAAGGACCACCATTCCATGTTGTATTATCTTTTGTTATTAAAAAAAAAGCCAAGAGGAAACCCTTGGTAAGAGTGAAACATATTAATTATGACAAGACATCATGACAAACCAGTGAGATTTAAAGGCCGCTAATAACACTTTTTGCAGTAATTAGTGCAAGATAGTTATCCCATATAAACAAATATTTGATGGCAGACTTCAGTGACAAACAATTCACTTGATGACATTTACATATAAATACACATAAATAAGAACCTACGTAATTTAGGTTTGTAGTTAACAAAAAGTATGGCCTGAAATGAATTAAATGTAATTGTATCTAGCTGGATCAAAGCTGTTCCTCTAATGATACTCAAGTATGTGCGGTATGAAAAGCATAAATGTACAATTCTCAATTTAGTAAAGTACTACTCTATAAAACAGAATCATGAAAACAGCTCTTACATTTTAATGTAAAGTATAAAATTGTATATTTACATACACTTTACTGAACTACATTGGGTAGCTTGTGGTAAAAAAACATCCCTTTTTGAAAATCTTGCAAAAAATACATCAACTGCAGATATGATCAAAAGTTACTAAGTCAGCAGCTGACATAACATCTGTAGTAAAAAATATACTTTAGGAAAATACCTGGAAAAATCTAAACACCGATAAACACTTTGAAAACTATTTTTGCAGTAAAAATTGTAGCAAACCCCAGAAGAAGCTAGCGAGGGTGACAGGAACTATTGCATACTGCTCTTTAAGAGCCATGTAGAGACTTGGAACAGAAGCAGCAGACATGGTAGGAGTTCTGTGCTGTAACACAGTAGAAACCGGAGGAAAACAGGAAACCAGTTTCCAACTTCTTTTTCTGTTTATTACCATTTTTTACAGTGAGAGTGTAAGATGAGAGAACTCCTCTCACTGAGCTTATACTCCATCAAAGGCTAAAATAAATTGGTAAAAGGAACCCAATTTCAAGAGCCTTGGACCCCAAACTTAGAAACATTTACCGTTATGTACTTACAGTTCAGTGGATGATAAATTAGATTATTACACCACAAGTTGCAGGTTAACTTTAAGAGTTAACACTATTTTGCAATATGAAGTGCTTCTTAATATATATATCTATATAATACATAGATATTTGTAAAATACTCTTGCAGATTTGATAGAACAACCTGTGGAGTCTTCTTCCCATTAACATTAAACTCTTGAGTCTTTTCTTCCCATTAACAGATCTTTACCTCCTATGCAAGGAGTTTCAGGATTCAACTAGAATTTCCACAATATGATCAAGCTCATTAAGATCAGATTTACAATTAGAGTTAGAAGTTGTATTTGTTGGAGAAGAAAATGTTTCAAGCCCATCACAGTGTCCCATTTTTGTGTTGCTCATCATGCCTGTTAACATAGTATCAAGATCATAGTAAGAATTGTCAACTTCTGAAAACAGATCTTCAACAGAATTAGAACTTTTGTTCTCCAGTGTCTCGAATATTTGATCTAAAGACTTTTGAAAGTTTCCTTTACTTTCTTGTGGACTCTCCATTTCCCACATGTTGCTTTGCAGGTTTCTCGGAGCTTGCACTGATGAGGCTGCTGACATTGTTTCTGAACTATCTTGTCCCTGGTCACCCTCAAAGTCTTTATTGAAAGTACCATAGGCTGGGACGTGCTTTCCCTCAGCTTGTTCCCTGGATGAACGACAGAGGATATCTGTAGAAACAAGACGATCCAGGGGTGCCTGCCCTGTACTCTGTGTGTTGATCATCTGCCAAGTCCCATCCTGAGTCATTTCCTCTTGGATCTGACGTACCGTGTTGGCTATAAGTACCGAACGACAAAGGTTGGGTTCAACCAGCATGTGACACAGCTGAAGTTTAACCAAGGACATATCTAAAAGCGACTGCCGCTGAAGATTATAGGAAGGAATAGCCTTAATACCAGCCAGAGTCCCTTCAATATCTTCTTCTCCATCAAAACATTTTCTCTTTAATCCTCGCACAAACATTGTGTCCTGTAAAAATAAACAAATAAAAAAAAATCTTGTACAATATCAACAGCTCACAAGGGAAAAAACCAGAACAGCAGACTTTAATCTTAAATTTCAAAAGCAAGTTCTTTAAAAACTGAAACATCAGAATCATCATACCAGGTTACAGAATGGCCAGGAACATATGGACTAGGTCCCAAAGACGGCATTCGGGAGCCAGGGGTGAGCAGGTCCACAAGGCATGGCATCGGAGACAGGCAGGGCTCCCAGCTCGTGGCTCCCATTAAGAAGTCAGGAGCCACTGCAAACATCTCAGCCGCTGTATGTCACCTACTGGAGAGGCAGCTTCTCCACACTCCTCCTGAGTTTCTACTGGCATGCTTAACCTCTAATTATAGAAATAAAAATACAACCTGGCACACCACCTTTGAAAAGTTTGACCCCTCCACAACATTAATATGCCTAACAGAGTAACATGAAAAAAATATTACAGGCAGCGTATGTGAAACAATGAGCTTATTCTGGCTACAGATAAATTAGTTTCTAGATTTGTTCCATGTAACCTGAGACATTCAGCTGAGATGCCCAAAGCAGTCCTTCCGGTTCCTTTACTTGTGTAACGAACAGCATCATTCCCATAGGAACTGTGCGAGATCAGTAAGGATAGTAACAGTCATCCTCTGCATGGGCTTCTGGACTCCTTTCCCAGTTGACTGTGAGACAGCAAAATTCCTGTGTTCCTAGTTTTGGTTCATAAGCTGAAGGATACACGGGGTACATGCAGGCTTCTCATTATTCACATCTAAAAATCACTTGCTGAACATTCCAAGGTGTGCCTCTCTCGTGTCAGCCTCAGTTCTTCTTCTGAAATGCACTATTTTTGACAACAGCCTCATGCAAATATTGCAGCTGATGCTTTGAAATACAAAGTAACTTTTTCTTTTAATGCAGTAGATATAATTTCTTTTAGTCTGGTAAAAACAGGCTGGAAATGAAAGCTGGCACCTGATCTTTCCATTTATGCTTCTTCATTATTTCCCTTCTGAGCCTTCTGTCCTTAGAACTCCTGTTTACTCAATATCTGGGGACCTTTTTTGAAATGTAGTGACCCAAATAGAACAACTAAACACAAAACTAAAAGCTGAAAAAACCAAAATACTAATGCAATGTGTTTCTATTTCATTTCCCATTTTCCCTGGTAAGCCCTAAGCTCTGCCTTGCTTTTCTGGTTGATACAGTATATTCCATGTATTTTCTGAGAGCTCTCTCAGCTATTTCAGAGTCACTAAAAATCCACCAAAGGGCAACAACACTGTTTCTTTTAAAATACATTACATACTTATCTACTGTGAAAACCTGGGGATAGCACAGTGGCCAGATAAACACTTGGTCTGACTCTGTACAACACTTCTTACATTGCTATATATATATATCCATGAAATAGCATTTTTTTTAGGATTTGCTGACTCTCAAAAGATTTCTTTCCACTGAAGCCACAAAACTCTTCAGAAATTTCAATGCGCAGAGACTACAATACCGAATGTATGAACTTGGTCTTACGGTTATTTTTCATAATTTCTTAAGAAGTTATCCATGGATTAGCAATGTATTAAATACTTCAGAAGCTTGTTTTAAAATTGTATTCCGTAACCTAACATATTTGCATTACTCCCACTAAATACAACCACATTTTGGCTTGATAGTGCCTTTTCCAGAATTTTAGACATTCCTGAAAACTTCCTATCAGAAAACATCCTATTTAATTTTTCCTACAGTTGTAGGTACAATAATTTCTAAACACACTCTCCCCACCACGTGAAACAGCCTCTAGAAACATCTTTTGGGACTACTAACAAACCATGTATGATTACACATTCAAAAATTAAACACTGTGCAAAGTTTGAAGTGTCTTTCAACTTACATTCTTGTGAAGAGTAATTAAAACTTCAATTGAATGTTAACTTGATTTTTGTACATCAACTACTGCTTGGCATTTAAACGCCTTCGAAGGCACATCCATAGAAGAACAAAAGTAGAAAACTTGAAAACCTCAACACGTCACACACACTTGGGCAGAGGAAAAGTGTTCATGGATACTTAAACTTTTCACAGCATTCACTGGGGTTTTTTATGACACTTGCTTTCAATTAGTATCTCACATGATACAAGCCAGCTCTTTGTCACCCTGCTCTCATGACTGCACAGTATTAGGTTACAGTTTCATTTAAGAAGCAAAAAATGACATACCAGTAATTGTGTTTGATGCAGTCCTTCCTCTTCTCCCATGCTACTGAGCAAGAGTCCATACAGTAAAAGTGAGAGCACGACCTACCAGGCACAGGGGAGCAGGATGTCAGCAAGGACAAAACAGTTTTTTGCTTCAGTATCTCTATCCTCACATCACTTCTACGAACTTGAATAGTACTATTAAACCAAATTCACGTCTCGAGCACAAAGGTGATTTGGCCAACAATACACCCAAAATCTCCAGCAGAAGGGAACTGCCAGTTTAATTCCAAGTCCTAGGCTATTACCCTGACCTTTGGACCAGCCTCTCCCTTATCCCTGCGCCTTTGCCATTTAAAGAGCAAACAAAATCTTTTAGCGTTCATCCAAAAAATTTAAGTGGGCAAAGCTACTAAAAGCAAGTCTTTGTTACATTTATTACAAAACTGCAGTTTTCTCCTTGTTGTACAAATCCACATATATCCCTGCAGCATCTAGAGAAAAAGAGCAGGCACACACAAATACAAAACTGAAACACAGCTAAAGCAGAGAGGATTTTCCTTTACTGCCACCGAAACTTTATGACTAAGATTTACTTCGCAAAATGACAATAATGAAACTAATGACAATAAAGAAATCATTCTAACTATAAAGGCTGAGTTTTTAAAACACACTTAAGGCAAAATAAGATTTGATGTATCAAATGCAACTTCCAATCGCATGCAACAATTCTCTTAATTACTGAATGCTGAAAGAATGCTGTTTCAACAGGCTACAAAACCTCTTATGATAAAATATGAAAACAATTCAGATACTGTTCTAGACATGTCTGTACAGTACAAGACAGTTCTGTGTCTGCAACTGAAGTGCATATCTAGAAAAGAAACGAGGATGCCCTCTCCTCTTGCTTTCTATTGTGGGTAGTAACAATTTTTCAAGAGCGTTTGCTCTCAAAATTGGGAGGGAAGAAGGTGGCTGACAAAGGACTTGGAGGTGGGGGTGCAGAAAACATGTTTTTCTTCAAGAAGCTTCATACTCATTAAAATAACACAATGGAAAAAACCCCGCCACTATTAACATTCTCAAGCCAAAATCTTTTGACTTGATCCCAAATAAATGGTGTTATGTCATGGAAACTGTATTTCAACCAACTCATAGTCGCATTCTATTTTATGGACTGAGCTCACAGCAACGTTCCAAAAAGTGTCTCAAGGCATCTGAACCACAACTTCAGTCAGACACCATAGTGCGTCAAGTCAATAAACTATTTCTTATTTCTGGCAAACACTTTATGACACTATAAAAGTTCAGAAGTTTTGCTCCACAGGTATACTTCAAAAACATTCTATAAATGAAAAATTAGCTCTTTGAGAGCCTGTATATGGTAACTATTTGAATCCCAAAATTTCTGCTTTACCGAAGGGTAAATGAATAAGGGCATAAACTTCGTTTAAAGAAACCCAACCAAACAAAATCCCACCAAAAAAACCACCACAAAAGCTACAAGTAAAGATAGTGCACTCATGAGAAAAACAAATTAGAATATTTTCTAGTGCTATTCAGTATATTTATCAATTTGAGAGGGAGAGGCTTTGACCATTTGCCTCTCAAGACAGTGGCCCAATACAGGAGGGGACCGTTGACAGCAGTTCATTATCATGTCTACCAACTAAATGACAGGGGATGCGGACAGACCAGTCCAGTCTGTAAAACCCATTTACATACCAAAGGAGGAAAGTTTTCCCATGCAATATAATACGTAACGTGCAAGACCTACTGCCTGTAATTCCAGGCTCTTTCCTAGAGCAATAACCAACCCATGTGGACCTTTGTTAGGTCTGAGAATATGCCCATCACTGCAGTCATTTCTTCTGGTTCTATTAACTGGGATACGTGTGTGCCTCAGAACCCAAGTTCTCTCTAAAAGCATACTAACTTCATAGCCATTATCAGATGCAATTAAAACCTTGCACAGAAAAGACCTCCCACAGACTTCTCTGCACTATCTCCAAAAAGGACCCATCTCAAGGGAAGGCTGAACTTAAAAGTTAAAGAATTAAAACATGTTTTCCTATTGATTTACATATGAAGATACTCAAAAGGCATTAGCCATCGTGTAAAACCTTTCGGTACACAAGAGCAAGATTGATGCTGCTGCTTCAGAGTCCAGGTGTTTAAAATCCCCCAATAATTTCAAGCAGCATCTGTCTCTGTCCAAGAGGCAATATCTGGACTAGTTACATCATCTCCCATCTTCCACTGCTATCCCAGTGTCACAAGCCCAAACCTGGTGTGTTGGACTTCTGTCTGAAAGGGCTATACAATAAAAAAGAGCTGCCAAGGAGACAACAGCGAGCTTCGACAATACACTAGGGAAAAGGAGTTTTGTGGGTTTTGGTGTTTGCTCTGTTTTTAATCATAGCACAGGCAGCACAGTATTATGTAATTCCTTACAAGTTCTGCTTTTAGGAATGACAAGTTCCCAATCCACTTTACAAATAAGGTGCTTGAAATTTGAGCTAATTCTTAGTAGAGCATCAACTTAAGGCATTCCAGATTCACACTCAATTTGGACTCATACAGTGATATGCTGCCAAAGATACAGTTAAGTACTAAGGGGGAAAAGCTGCTTCCCATCAGCTGGGGTAGCAAGGCAAGGAATTTTAGCAGTGCTTATCTTTAGCAGAAAGCAGACAAGACCTGCCTAGGCCAGTGCTGGAGGCTCAGTGAAGCACAGCGGTGACGGTTAGCAAGGGAAGAAGGGGCTGTATCTCCCCTTTACCACTCTAAGCCTCTCCACTCCAACACTGGCTTTTCTAAGAATCGTGGGAGGAAACCAAAGCTCTGTGTAACGGTGAAAAAAAAAAAAAAAAAAAGGACGGAAAGAGAGCCACTACTCGTCCTCAGACACGCACGTGTGTCGAGTTTTAAGGTGGGCTGCAAACACGGCAGAGGGCTGGCAGGGCCAGAAACATCCCTATTCGGGACAAAGGATCCGATAAAGCACTGGGGTTTGGCCCACCGCCGGGGTCCAGAGGGCCGGCAGGCACCCCTTGGGAGCACAAGGGACTCGGGAAGAGGCTCCAACTCCCCGGGAAGGGCAGGCGGGCCGGGAGCAGTGAGCGGGGGGAGCTCGGCAGAGCCGGGGGGAGAGGCGGGCCCGGGGCGGGGAGCGAGGGGGAGCTCCCCCGCGATGGGAGGGCAGCGGGGCGCCCGGGGGTGGAGGCGCGGGCGAANCGTCTGGGCTCCCGGCCACGGGGTCCGGCGGGAACAGGTTCAGACCTGGCTGCGCTACAGCCCGCGGGGAGCCTCGGGAGGAGGGGGGATTGGCTGCCGTCGCCTGGGCGCTTCCCCGCCGTCGGGCGCTAGTTCCCTCCGGGCCGGGAAGCCCCCGGTGCCCCCGCCCCGCAGGGGTGCCAGGAGGCCTCAGGGCTCCATTAGCAAGGCCTGTGGTATTTCCTGTTCGGTCCCGCCTGCTCGGCCCCGGCTCTCGCAGCCGCGAAGCCGCGTCCTTGGGGCGGGGTGATGTGTCGCTGCCCGCAGGGAGCTGCAGTCAGAACGCGAGTCTGTGTGTGTGTGCGTGTGTGTGTGTGTGTGTGTGTGTGTGCGTGTGTGTGCGTGTGTCTGTGTGTGTGCGTGTGTCTCTGTGTGTGTGTCTGTGTGTGTGTGTGCGTGTGTCTCTGTGTGTGTGTCTGTGTGTGTGTGTGTGTGTGTCTGTGTGTGTGTGTCTGTGTGTGT
>WEKX01026009.1:0-34541 GCA_013390025.1 Pitta sordida
AGCCAGAAATACAAATTGTGTTATTAATAAAAAGAGGCTTAAAACCAAATGAAGCACTGGCAACCAGCATGACTTTGTCATGTCACCAGATCCGTTTGTAATGCCGGTGGCATGAAAGAGACGTGACAAGTTCCCCTTTATCCTAGTTCACTGAAGTAGTTTTATGGCTTGAAGGCTGCAATACTAAACTAATGAGTTAAATTAGTCCGTACACAGAACTAGTTCATTTAAACTTGAATTTCAGGCTGAAGTTGATGTTTTCATAGTAGACGCTGATTTACTGCTCCTGTGGGGGCACCTTCCCAATGGTGCTCGTTTCCCTGTAAAGGGAACTGCATCCAGGGTGCTAAATTGGCAAAATACTGATGCATCAGGAAGAGAGAGAGAGAAATGAGCTTGTCTTCAGCCAGTTTAGCCTGTTGAACTCACAGACCACACAGTGAGATCCACGATCGATGGAGGGGAGGAGCAGCAGCACAGAACCGAGGCTGAGGCAGCCGTGGAGCCCCTGGGCTGGGCTGGCTGGAGCAGCTGTGCAGCCCCAGGCTCTGGGGGCACAGCAGTGCTGGACCGGCTCCCGCTCTTCACTCCTGGCCTCTGCCCCCCACTCCCTTCTGCAGCAGGGAGCGACAGTGGGGCGGCACAAGCTGGGACTGTGGAAATGATGCAGCTTAAAAATAGCCCTGCAGATTTCAATCAGATGAATTCCTGCTTCTTACTCACCAGATCGCACAGGTAGATGGATGGGTGCTTTAACGCACTTGGGAGCACACAGGGCAGGGAGGAGCTGGAAGAGCTGCTTAAATGGTGGCAACTTGTTTTGCGCCATTCTCTCCCCAGTTTGAAGGGTCTGTTTATGTGTGGGACTTCAATAATGTGTTTTCTGGATTTTGTGCTGTGTTGCTGTCGGTGCATTCAGTCCTGCTCATCTCAGGTGGATCATAGCTGAAACTCTCCTACTCTTTCCAGATGCCTTGGAAACAGGTAGCCTAAACTGCTGCCTCTGGCCATTTTTTTTCCAAGCTTCTAAAAGTTTGTTTATTATGAAAATAAAGAAAAAAAAAACAAATAAAAAACTGGTTAGGACCAAGCACAGCAGCTGATGACAGCAAGGCTGGTTGCTGGCTGTGTGCTCCAGTGGTACAAGGCAAAGATGCTGCTGCTGAGGTGACTGGTCTAAACTCCATGACAAACAAAGGGTTAACAATGCATGGATTTCAAGGGGCTCTGTTTAGTTTTCTTTGGTTTTAGTATTTTTTTATTTTACTTTATTTTATTTTTGTTGTTGTTTTTTTGTTTAATTTCTGTGTTCTGGCCACACCCAGGAGAACCGTCTGCTTTTGATTTCTCCCTTTACGGTTACATGGTAAATTTTCTTTCTCATTCTTCAGAGATGGAAACGTTCAAATACTATATATACATTTATTTATTTTTCCACTGCTCATCATGTTGCTTGTTATTTATTGCAGAGTCTGAGGCCAGACTAAAAGGGTGGCAGTTACTCGGTCTCTTCAGGCCCTTTCAATAAACCTTTGGGTAAAAAGTGGTTAGTCTGGTACTGGAAATTACTCACTAATCCTAAAAATCTTTGTTGGAGTTTAGTGTTCTCTGAGTTAAACTTATTTTCTACATGGGAGAAGTTCCTGGCAGTTGCTGGTGGGGAGGGATTGTTGAAAATTTCAGCCTTGTTATCATAACAGCATTATTAAATCCAAACTATTTGTATAATCTAAATTTTAGAAACCCTAAGTCTATTTTTGTCCAGAATCTTCCCTTCCTCTGGCTCCATACCTACTACTATGGAGCAATGCAGTACCTGCTATAAAGCCAAGCTAGTAAATATTGGACACCTGCCACCTCTCTTTTTATTTTCTGACTTTTTTTTCTTCAAGGTCAAGACAACCTAGGGGAGGGAAAACTGAGAATTGTGTATTGTATATGTATTTAGGTACAAATTAATCCCTATTCTTTACAGGTCATCTGTGAGAAGGAATAAAACATATATGTATGTGCTTTTGTTTCTCTCCCACATAAAAAAATGTGTGTGTTTCTAATTGCTAGTTCTTAAACTTAGAAATAATGAAAATGTCAAGCATGGATCACCTGTTTTTCCTGATGAAAATTTGAATGTTTTAAGAGATGCATTGGTGTGACAAACCAAGAGGGCACAAAATACTGACTCTGCCATAGTCATCTATATAAAGCAGT
This sequence comes from Pitta sordida, assembly GCA_013390025.1. Classification (NCBI taxonomy): domain Eukaryota; kingdom Metazoa; phylum Chordata; class Aves; order Passeriformes; family Pittidae; genus Pitta; species Pitta sordida. The sequence continues at coordinate 2,209 of WEKX01026009.1, forward strand.
AATTCAGCATTGACATTAAATGGTTCTCAACAAAGAGAGTTGCACAAGCTGAGGACCGATCTGTCAGTATGGTTAATTAGTTATGTTGTTCTGAATCAGATTAGTCCTGGTTTAATTCACATTGTTAATTATATTCTTATAGTCTGCATGTGGATTGCATGCTACCTTGAGTTAACTTAATAAAAATACTGAACATTCCTACTCAGTTTAAAGATACTTAATGGTAATGTAGTTTTTTAAAATCCCATACAGACTTGGCTAATTGCAAGCAGATGTGAATTAAAAAAAGTCTTATTTTGGTTCTAGCCTCCGTAGATTAATGTCTAAAAAATTACCTTCCATCTGCACTCCAGCTTTCAGTTCACATCATCACCGAAGACATAAATTTCATTTGGTCTCCACAGGCTTGTCTAGAACAAACAGAAATTTTAATGTAAAACGAGAAGAGGGGGATAGAGACTCATGTTGCAGTCATTACCTCCCCTCCTCCCTCAACCTTTAGAAGATGCTTTTTTCCCATTATACAGAACCAGAGAGGAAGGTGTTGCTCTATTTCTCAGGCTTGCCTTTCTCTGTAGGGGTTCTTTGAAGCAGACACAATACCCTATTCCTTCATAATCAGCTTTGCTGTTACACCCCACTCCCCCCTTTTAGTTCTTTGTGATATATTTCAGAGTTATATGCAGCTGGGCTGTTTTATTAGCCCCTGTGTCTTGTACCTTGGATTTTAATTCATTTAAACTGAAAACTTCTATGCTATTCTGAAAAAGAGATCAGCTTGTTATTTATATAGCTCTTTATTTATAGCTGGAGTAACAACATTATCTGAAGCTTTAGATTATTGGGCTGGAGCCCAAAGGAGTGCTCTTGTTGATCTCAACATTGCAGTACTTGGCTAAGTTCTTTTATTACTGCTCTTTGGGAATTGGGGGATTTTGTTAAAAAAAGTTTACAAAAAAACAAACAAAACCCAAACAAAAAGTCCCCTATCTTGTATTTTACAAATGTGTAATAGTTTTGTGCTTGCAACCTAGCTGTGGATTATAAAAGCCATCTTGTCAAATGGCTTGGGCCATTTAAGATTACTATTGTAAAGACATTTTAAAAAGCACTTGAGGAATAATGGCTTGCTTGTGTCTCATTGCTAACAATGCTTAGTAATAAAGATGCTCTCTATTTTTGGGGGTGTCCAGTCCATATATACTGACCCCAAGGTGCATGGAGGAGGCTGAGGGGCTAGCATATCATTTCCCTGACATACATAGCTGTAGATCACTCTCATCAACTCGGTCTTCAATTAACATCATGAGTTTCCATTGCATCAGATGTAAGCTTGGATGTTCTGCTCCTGAGGGTGTCAAAGCCAGCAGAGGTTACTCTCTGTACATTAAACCAATATTTGCTTTATAGCAAGCCACAAGAGCTAATCGCTTCAGTTCTTGAGATACCCTAAAAGCAGAATGCAACAATGTTTTTTGTTTGTGTCTGGTCTCTGTAATGGCATGAAGAGTATCTCGTCACACTTGTCTACTAAGATGCCGTTTATTACTCGTAAAAATCTTAATTCACTTGGTCATGTTGGGTCTCTTTTAATGTCAGTGCACTCATCTCTGTGGACGGAAGCATGGTCTCTTGGCCTGCCCTGCTACGCTACTGCATGAGTTGGCAGCAGCATGAGCATGTAGGACAGGCGTGTTGTGTGTGCCTTCATGGATGCAATAAACCTAAATTCGCCTAACTAAAGTGACATTTTGGCAGTCCATGAGCCTTTGTGATTGTGCCGAGCAGGGCATGTCAATTTTTCTGAAACTTCCTTGTTCTAACTGCAGAGATGTGTTGCTGTCCATAGCATAGAGGTTGCCACCTCAGAACAAAGCCAATGTGATGGGTAGCAGGCTGGGAAGGAGGCAGCAGTGGCTCAACAGTGTTAGGCAAGACCTGCCTTGACCAATGGATCGGTATTTAGGTGTTTAGATTTACAGTCAAGTCCAACACAGTACCGAGAGATAGGAAAATTTTGGAACAACCATATATGATAATCTACATCTTCACATTAAATAATACTTATTTGATGGTGCCACCTAGAAGCCCTGCTTATTTTCAGGGCCCCATGTGTCATTAGTGAAGTTACAGGCTTAGGAGTAGAGATGGGCTGTGCTCCGAAGAGCTTTCAAGGGATGCTTTGCAAAGAGCCCTTCCTCTCAACAGTGTTCTAAGGTAGGTAATTATTATTGTCTCCATTTTACAGGTGGGAAAAGCAAGGTTCAGTGTTTGATTTGCCCAAAGCTTCGCAGAATTCCTGATGCCAGCCATGAACTCAAATTACTGCTCGCTCTTGCAGAAGTTTCGCGAGAGAGCAAAGTGCTGCTCAGTGTCAATGTCCTGTACTGTGTCTGGGGTGGACGGGGCTCCTGCAAAGCATGCATGTTTATTAGCAGAGGGGAGAGAAGCCCTTCTTGGGTTTGGCCAGCTTGCCTGTGTTGAAGAAGGGTTTAGTGTTTTTAAGCAAAAAAAACCCAAAACAAACCAAAATGAAAAATAATGTCGAGTAACTTTGTACTTCTTTTTTGGTCTGGCCTCAATTGCTTTTATGTTTTCTTTTTTGTTTAATTACTCTTCTTATTATGATTATGGTTCCTTTTTTATCGAATTTAATTTCTTTCATTTATGAAACATGCATGAACCAACAATGTGACTCTAGGAGGTTATTGCTGAGTTGTGCTGATGTTGATTTCATACTGTGATATTTTTTCTCTATTTACTTAGAGATCAGTATTTCAATATATAACGATGTGCATGTTTTCCCCCCTTCTCCCGCTGCATGCAGGGATTCGGGTTCGTAACTTTCGAGAATAGTGCTGATGCAGACAGGGCCAGGGAGAAATTACACGGCACCGTGGTAGAGGGCCGTAAAATCGAGGTGCATGTCTTCAGTAATTCAATTTCTTCTTTATATTTATTCTTTTGATTTCTTTTTGTGTCTTGCCTCACTTATTTCACATTTGGATCCCAGTCTCGTTGTGTGCGTGTGTGTTTGTGTCTGTGTCCTTCACCTCCCTGCACTGAAATGTATAGAAGTTTACACCCTTTACAGAATATTTTTGTTGTTTTGGGTATTTTTTTCTTTTCTTTCTTCTTTTATTAAGTTTTATTCCCACCCACTCCAAATTTTTGCCCTTCTGCTGTCTTGATTTTTCCTTTGCTTCAGTTTGCGAGGCTACAATTTCCTCTTACCAAGCCTGAACTAAACTAACTGAAAGAGTACTGTCCAATTTCTAACTCTGTGTCCAAAAAAGAAAGCAGGGGGCCAGCCAGTATCCTCTCTTTCCCCCGAGGCCAGTTCTCCTCCATGCAAGTGTGAATGATGCCTGTAGTGGGACGGGGTGGGGAGACATGGGGGCAGAAGCCCTGAGTGGGCTGTGCAATACACACCGCTGGTTTCTTGACCTGCCCATGGTCAAAAGTAGGCTCAGTGAAAGCTAATCCTTAAAGTTACTAGCTCTCACCTCAGGGGAGGAAAGGGTTAATGTTGGCTGGCCAGTATGGCCATATGTTGGGCATGCCTGCTGTTGACCAGTTCGGTGTTCCACTGTGTTGAAGGCTAACTGGCATCATCCCTCTCTCCCTTTCTTAAAAAAAACCAAACCTCAACAAAAAACGAAACCAACCCTCCCCCCCTCAAACAAAAGTGCAAATATTGAAACGCAAAAAAGCCACCGTTTTTGAGTAAGATGTCTGCATATTTTGCCTTTTTTTTTGTTTTGTTTTTTTTATTTCCCTTTCCGATGGTTTAGCGTTTAGGGCCCTTCACTTGACTCACTCTTTCCATGGTAACTATACACAATGCTGGCGATGGTACGAGTTGGCGGTAAGTGAAACAAAAGCGCTAGAGAAGAAGCTTTTTTCTTTTTTTTTTTTTAAATTTTCTTAAAATTACAAAAAAATTAAGAAAGAAAAAATCCATCTGCCATCTCACATTAACACTACGAAATGTGATTTGACTTGTTGTCCCCACCCACCTCCTTCCCCTTTCTCCCCCTTTTATTTTCAATGCTGTTGAGTAATGCCGCCTGGACTTTGGATGTACATATTGTTTTGTAGCAGTCTGAGCTGTTTGATTACTGACTTCATGGTGATTTCCCCTTGCACATCTTACTCAGAGTTACTGAACTCCAGTTTGGCTGGTTTTTATTAATGCACCCATTTCCTCTTCTCTCTCTCCTGCCCCTTCTTTCTGCTGCTCTTTCTATCTGAGACCTGTTTGTAGCTGTTACTGTTTGTTTTCTCTCTTTTTCTTTCTCTCTCCACCCCAGTTTCTTTCTTTACTAAGTTAAATGCAGCTGTTGGTCTCTGCTGACTGGTGGTTTCTGATTGGTTTTGGCAATTTTTCCTTTAAGTGCTTGTGTTGCACTTTGCTGTAGCAGCTGATTTCAGGCACTTGCTCCATCTAAATGATTGTCTGTGAGACCCTGCCCCCTCACTCCTCCCCTCCCCACCCTCTGAATCAATTGTGGTGTTTTTTTTTCTTTCTTTTTTTTATCTGTGTGTGTTTAACTGCATGCTCTCAGTCTCATCATTGTTGTTTTCCATTCTTTCTTTTTAAATGTATAATGTTTCTATTGTTTTGTGGCTGCAACAAGAGTAAAATGTAGCTCTGAACTCCTCACCCTGTGTATGCTCGCCATCCATACGTCTCAAGGGCTTGAAGCAGCTTTTATTTTTATATCCATTTTTTCCCTTCACCCTGGCCTCAATTCCCATTTGGCATGGGTTTTGATACACTCTTGATGATAAGTAAACTTCACCCTCCTTGCTAGAACTTTGAGGCTGTCTGACACAGGGCTGCAGTAACTTGGCTTCCAAACTAGTCCATCTTTTCTTTATCAGCACCATCTCTGTGGTAACACCCCACTTGCTTGAGCAATCAATTCGCTTGGAACTATGCAGAGCTCTGCAAAGAGGGTGGAGGAGCCAATAAAACAAAAAAGGGCCCAGGTCTGCTGCTATGTGTTTCTTCTTTTTGCTCCATGAGATTTGTGATAAAAAAATAATCTAGAAAAATATCTTAAAATTATGGTGTTCCAGAGATTTCCTCAAGCCTTGGGAGTTCAAATCTATAGCCGATGGACTCCAGGCTACCTTTTTCTATCCAAAAGTGTGCCTGCCAGCAATCTGCTGGGCCCTAATTCTGGCGGTGAGCTTGAGAAACAAATCAGTTTGTATGTCACCTGGTTCAGTTCCCCTGCCCTGGACTGCAGAAATTATTGCTGCCTCTCAAACAGAACATGGAAAAGCATCTAGAGTTTTGCCCTTTTGGTCACTGAGCTGTAAATAATCCTGCGCCAGGGGATGGCAGGGTGGTGGAGAATCTGCACTTTACTCTCGTTGGCCTTTTGTTTAATGCATAATTTTAAAATGCCACATTTAACTGTAACTTTTATAATTAAATGGCAACTGTTAAAAGTAATTTAAAGATTGCATTCATGTAAAATTAGTTGTTTAATTTTTTTTGCTCAGAGAAGTATAGTGTGTGTGTGTGTGTGTGTGTGTGTGTGGTATCTGGGTTTTCCACCATTTTCCCTAACGTCCTGTGCTTCCTTCCCTCTCCTCCCCCTCCCCTTTCCTACTTTTAGGTTAACAATGCCACTGCACGAGTGATGACCAATAAGAAGATGGTCACACCTTATGCAAATGGTAAGAGAGACTGTTTGTACTAATGATGAGCTGAAACGTTTGAAGAAAGACAAAAGGGGAAAACCATGACCTCTCCTCAGGACCAAAAGAAAAACCCCACAAACCCTAATTTGTGCCATTATTCTTCAGTATAACCCTAAAATGTTTGTGGAGGAATACTATTTTCCAGATGGAGAAGTGGGGATAGAGAGAAATTAGGGACATGATCAACGTGGCCATGCTGGGTAAAAATGCCAAGGAACTATGAGTTCCCTGCTCTACTACTGCAAGCTGATACTGTACAGTGGGACCTGCAGCACTCCTGTGTCACATTGCCATCACATCACCTAAATATGAATGCAGAACTGTAACTTGAGAATTTTAATTAGTTGTATCTCAGTTTAGATTCTGTCTGCAAAAGTACAGCTGTCCCCAAGCAGCCAGGAAAACAGAAGCTTTGTGCTGCCTGTTCGCTCACTTTTTGTTACAGATTGTGCCTGTGTTCAGTAATTTCACAGTGAACCTAAACAGAGAAAGACCAAGTTGTTTGGGTAATGAAGAATCCTGTTTCATCGGGCTATCTTGGTAGTTCTCTATACAGTAATTTTATTGCATAGGCATATATAGCATAAAAAGTCATTCTCCCAGCAGAACTAAATGCTGCTTTGATAAAGATTTTGAATCTGGGTCTTAGCTGTGAAACAGGCAGAAATGTCCTTTTTGGACTGAAAATGTTTCTAAACAGCTTCAACAAGGCAGGAAATTGTATACAGGTAGTTGCTCGTGTGAGAATCTAATTTGATTGCAGCGTAAGATTCCAAAGTCAGAAGATAAAAATTTTATATGTGGCTCTGCTACTGACTTGTTGACTGGCTCCTGACAAATAAATCTCATTTTGGATACAGAACTGGGGAAACGAGGCCAGGCAAAAGGACTGGGATATTCTGAGTCTCAGTAACTGAGAGGAACCAGGAGGTTTTGTAGCAAAAGGCAAGGCAGCCATGTTATATTGTCCTGGAAACAAGGGCATAAAATATCATGCATGTGACTGTTTGGTAACAGAACTTGGCTTACTTGTGAAAATGATAACAGGCAAGAATATTTTGCTTTTCCAGCCGGCAGTTCAAAGCCATCTTTAAAGCTATGTAAAAGTATTTAGTATTAGACCAGGCTTAAGGCATACTGACAAATGGTTGTACAACTGTTACTAAATTTGAGAGTTGATCCCAGTTCTTTTGTTGCCATCAGTAGAGTATCTTGCCATCAAGGTGGGCAGTGCAGCAGAAGCATGCCTGTTCTTGTGGAGGGAGCTTACATTGCATGTCTTGTTGATACTCTGCCAGCAGATGCAGGGGTGGTGTTGATGGGCTGTAGTTCAGAAAGTTGCTTATACGGTTTCTAGGGGTGTTAAAGTTCAGTAAGTGAACCAGGGCTCCAAAACAGGAAGAGAAGATTTATTTAAATAAAATCTTGGTGTAATTGCTAGCTGAACAGCTGAGATCTTTCCTGAAAGGAATGCTTTGTGGAAGGTAACCCAGATCACATTGTTAGCTTTACACTCCTTCTCTCCCCCCTTAGAGAGATGGAGGGTAAAGGACAGATAGGTTTCTAGATCTGACTGGAAATATGTTCCTCTTCATACCCATACTTCTTTAAGCCCTATTCTCTTTTAGATTTTATGTTGATGATTTGCAGTTCTTGCCAATTATCCCGATTATATTAAAATCAATTCTCTGTGAAGGGTTTCACCTGAAAAGCAGCACAAAGAAGGCAGGAAATACTAAAATAACAGAGAGGAGAAAATGTCTAGAATGAATTTGTTTTATGAACTAGAGTTGTGTAATGTGGTTAATGAGGAAATTCAGATACTGTTGCTTTTTAGCAGATCTCTAGCAAATAAGACAGAAGGGTGTTTTGAGAATTCAAGGCTATAAATTGACTTGTCTGAGATGGTGGTCTGGGCTGGTTGCTTTAGAAAGGGCTTGGATCTGCAGTGCTCCTGGTGAAAGCAAGGAGGAGTTGGCAGCAAGGTTCATGCAGGTAGTGCCGGGTCGCATGGTGCTCATGGTGAATATGCATTTAAGGTAGTTGGCATTCCCTCAGCAGTGCCTCTGCCGTGCTGCGGGCCAGCTGATGTTTTGCTGTTCCCTCTGATACAGCGACCTGTACCTAGAACTTGACATTAGAAAAAGGCAGTTGGCCTCCATCTACACCAAGGGGAATTGAGGCAAAGCAGAAACTGGAAGGAGCTATGCATGTGAAGCTGGGGCGCATGCAAGAGACCGTTCCCCCTACCCACGCTGCCCGTTCCTTCTCTTGGTGTAGATTTTGGCATTCACTGCAGTCTTTGTTGTTTCAGGTTGGAAGTTGAGTCCTGTGGTTGGAGCGGTGTACGGCCCTGAGTTATATGCAGGTAGAGCTTAAGTAGACACTTCCACTTCTGCCATTTAACTGCAGTGGTGTTTGTTTATGTTCTCAATCTGCTGTTTCTTTATAACCTTTTTATGGTTTTGTTTTGTTTTGTTTTTTATTCTTTTTAAAATTAAATTAGCGTCCAGCTTTCAAGCAGATGTCTCGCTTGGCAATGACGCCGCAGTGCCCCTGTCAGGAAGGGGGGGTATTAACACTTACATTCCTTTAATCAGTAAGTAGCCCCCGTTGGCCCCTGTATTGTTAATGTGCTTGAGTTAACAATGACCTGTTATCCTTCTTCTCTCCAGTCTGTATAATATATACTTGAAAGGATGGGTCTCACTGGGAGTGAGTTTACCTTGAGCCAAAGTATACTGTACAGTTGCTGTAACTTGTTTATCTGCCGTGTGTTACTGTACTGCTGAATGGGTCTTTCTGAACAAAGAGGAGGCTGCAGAAGAAGGGGAGAGTGTGTGTGAGCAATAGGCCATTTCCTTGCCCCCCTCCTGCATTTGAAATCAAAGAAACCAAACTGACAAATCCCTAAAGTACATATTATACAAGCTGCTAAACCATGAGTCTGCAGGGCCCCTAGTGGCATGTAGCTGGATGCACGTTGGGTTGGGTTTGGTTTGTGCCCTGGGACTCGTTCCCTCTTGGTATCTGTTTATTACGTGTTTGCAGATGCCTCCGAGGTTTTATGTAATTTCATCACAAGCCAGTTTACTCCAGTTTAAAGTGTAATAATGAGGCATCACTATATGTGGTGCCGCTTATTGGTCACACTTGTTAAATGAAGGTGGGCTTTCAGTCAACTGGCACTTTGAGAAATTTCTGCTGCTGTTATATGGGCTATCTTGTCTTTCAGGCTTTAAAATGAACATACAGAGGATTGGGTGGCAAAGAGTGGGAGGGGAAAGGAGGGAAGAGACTGATGTAAGTTGGTTGACTTTAAGGGCCTCTTGACAAATTATTTTAAAGAGCCTCTGCAGTTTTGGAAGAACTGCGTGCTGTATTGATAGTAACTCCCTGTGCTTCTCAGACTCTAACCAGACTGCATGGCGGTGTCAAAAGGTGGGGGGATTTGAACCCTATTTGGGGTGGGTAAGGCATGCCAAAACATTAACCTCTTGCATGCCAAACCTCTCTGCAACCCTTCTCCCCCTGAAGGCCATGGTGTAGCAGGAAGTCTGTATGGGATGCTTGCTGGGTTATAAGCATGTCCCTCTGCAGGATTGATGCAAAATGTCCCACCGCTGTGGAGCTATTGTGTCACTTTGTTTGAAGCAGGTAGTTATTCTCTGAGAAAGCGCTCGGATCCTTTTCACCTTCCACTTTGTCTTTCTTTACAGTTCCAGGCTTCCCCTATCCCACTGCAGCCACCACAGCAGCCGCATTTCGGGGTGCCCATCTGAGGGGCCGAGGAAGGACAGTGTATGGGGCAGTCCGGGCGGTACCTCCCACGGCCATCCCTGCCTACCCAGGGTAAGCACTGGTCACAAGAGCACAGTGCTCTGCACAACTGTGTCAAATACCTAATCAGTTAACAAAATCCCTAAAATTGTCTGGATGGTGAGAGTCAAGATACTGCTAGTGCCAGAGCATTCCGCACATGACGGTATCCAGTGAGGGCAAATCTAAATTTTTCTATGCTAAGTTTTTTACTGAAATAATTTTCAGCATTTGCAACAGTTTAAAGCACTGATGGATTCCTTCTCATAATTTCTCAATTTGTCTATGTGGTATTCATCATCCATTGACCCAATATGTGCTACTGAGAAGGACACAAGGAGAGAAGATCTAAAATTTTTGGGAAGGTTCTGCTCTTTGCACTCTATTTGCAATTTCATATCCAAGAATGAGGAATATTATCCATTACCTTCATGCCTCACCATCTGGCAGTAGGACACAGAAGAGCCAGTTACCCACAATGGATTTGCTTTCTTTGTTGGAGACGATTTAAAAAGGTTTAAAACAAAGATTAATCAAGTCCATTAATTTAAAGTTGGGAGGGTTTGGGATGTAGGGAGAAAAAAAATGCGGTGAAGCCACAGTGAATGTGTGGCCTTAGCATTCTTTGCCCTCAGACTTTTCACGAGTAATGCAGTGGAATAGATGCTGTTACTAAAGAGTATTCTGCTGCTTAGAGGTACAGGGAACTAGGTCTGCATGTGAGTTTTGTTGGGATTTTTGTTGGTTTGCTTAAGTGTAATGGAATGACAGCTAAATCACCAAAACCCTTCCAAACTGTCTTTTTTTTTTTTCTCGTGATTTTGAGGAAGCTTTATTGTATTGTCTCTGGAGTTTTACTTGCCATATTTTCTAGGCAATGTTCTCAGAACAGGAACGAGACCTCCAACACAGAGAAGTGAGCTGACCCTTTTTTCCTTTAGACTAGGCCCAAAAGCAAAGAAAATAAATCATAGATCTTTTATTAAAAAGGCAATGGAATCCACACACATCAGTGCATGGAGCTGGCCTAATACATGCTGGATAAACTTACAATACATTCCATAGAAGATTAAGTGGTGAGAAAGCTAGTGTTGCTCTTTGTTTTTAAAGTGCACTCTGATATTTAAAGTGGAGCTTGAGGAATCAAGCAGCAGTGGTCTTATATCTGTCTTGTTTTGCTCTCTGACAAATCTAGCAGTGTTTGTATTTAATGCATCGGAAGACTTTAAATTAAACCCATTATCTGAATGTTGGTCTTCTGAACAGCGTGTTTCATCTGTATTTTCAGATCCACTTTTTGCTACCACTCCTAGTTCACATTCTATATTCTCTCACCATAGCCTCTGACCTGCAACTTCTGTTGCTCTAGAACTGACCCAGTCCAGTTTTATTAGGAAGTGCTTCACAGCTGTGCAGAGAAGCAAAGCTGAGCTAAGCTCTGCTATCTAGCAGAATATGAAATATTTGCACTGGGGAGGGGGAATGTGCTCTTCATCCCAGGAACTAATGGCTAGAGAATTCCTAGCAAGAGACTGTCACAAATGGGGCCCTGGGAGGGCTTGTCTTTGAAATGAATCCAGCCCAAGTCCCTGTAAAAGCTTTATTTCCATTTGGAATGTGGGCCAGCCTCCTATGATTAGCCCTTCCAAATACTGTCTCATGTCTATGTTTACTTATATGTATTACGTTGAGTTTTTCTGACCCTGATGGCTGACTCCATGTCTTCATGGGCAGGACACTAGTAAATATTTACAGGGCAGCAGTGAGGAAGGCAGGTTCACAGATGACCCAGAACTGTCTCTAGTCCAAGCACTGGGGTCTTATTAACTACTGCTGGTGTTTCTTGTCATCACTGTCTGAGTCTTCACAAGATATTTTATAGAGCAAATTTGATTCCTAGAGGAATAATACAAAATGTGCTATTCAATTCCATGTTGCAGTCACCACTCCATGTGGGTACTGTTGACCTCCACAGGGTCACAGGCAAGCACATGTTCCTAACACTTTACCGTACATCAGTTAGTTTCTTCCTGTCCAGTGGAAAGATAATACCATAAGATCAGTCAGCAACACAAGTGACTAAGACATAGTGAGTAATGTGGAAGAAGACACTAAAGGAAGCTGCAGGCTAACTCAAACCTGATAGGAGTTGGTTTTCACAAACCTCAGTGGTGTTTAGGTTAAAATACTTAATGGTATCACTGCATTTGAGAGCTTAGCAGAATTTAAACAATACAGAATGAAGATTAATGAAATCTCTTTGGTATTGCCATACTGGATCAGACCTGAGGGCCATTCAGATTAGGATAAGTTTTGACAGTGTCAAGTGCTAGACCAGAGGAAGGTGCAAGAAATCATAGTCATTAATAGTTGATTATTTATTTCAAGAAGTCAAACTAAGATTTATTAATGTGCACGTGGAATGCTCATACTTAGGTGTGGCCATGGATGTATGGGCTATTAATACCTCAGAAAGCAGTTGCCTAGACTGTTGGCAATGGTGTTAGATAGTCACCTGAGCCTGACTTCAAATACACATGCAACTTTTGGTTTACAACTGAGGCAGCACTCACTAGAAATAAGGAGACCTGGGATACATAGCATGAATATAAGCTGTACTGGAATATTGGCCTGATTTGCAGCAGCTGTGCTTTTTATGTGAGAATGTTGACAAATTACACTTCAGACCACAAGAAGTAAGAATTTAGTCTGAAAAAAACCCTTGCTTACTGTAAAACTCTAAAAGCCAAATAAACTTGATCAACTTTATAATTAAAACTGTAAGTTAGTCTTTGACTTGCTTGTGGTCATTAAGTACCTATTTGAAGAGTAGACTTGCCATAATAAAGAATAATTTAGTCTAGGAGTGTAAATACATAGAGGATTCACTGACTCAAAGCCAAAGTAGATAAAAGACTATGTATAGGGCAGCAGGGAGGCAGGGAGCTTTGGTGTGCTTTTTTAGTTCCTTTTACAACACAGTCAACTGTTGGTACACCTAAATGGTATGCTGGCTGGTTTACAAAACCAGAATATTTCTTTTTCCCCGTGGATGTGTTTTAGCTCAGTTAGTGCGTTTTTTGCAGATGACACTGAAATTTGATGGACTACTGGACTGCTTTATGCTTCTGGTCAGGCTACATTGCCAGAATGGCCTCTGTGGTTCTCAAAGGAAGGCATTCTTTCAGTTTTTACTAACATTAAGAATCACAAATATGTTTATTGTAGCATATAAATAAACCTTACTACATTTCAGCCCTGGGAGTTGATGTCCGTCAAGCCCTAACTAAAGGAGAGACAGAGGATGCACGTGTGCTTGATTGGATCCAGGAAGTTTTACTCTTACCTGTTATTAGTGTTCCTTGCAGTTTTCTCTGGAGAGCTGACAGAAATAGTGGCCTGATCCAATGTGGTAATGCTTTTATTCATCCAACTGATTGTGTTCAGAATAACTGTTAAAACTGCTAACCTGTTCATAAACCAAGTCACTTCCTCTGTCATGCGTTTGCCTTTCCTGCAGGAGCAGGTGGAGTATCACTGCTAAAACACTCCTGGTCCTAGATAGAGAACCCAGCAATGTAAGTCACTGCCCCAGGAGCCAAATTCTTTGTTATGTGGTTGTAAAAATTTAGCTTCGACAAACATGATCTTATGGCCTGCTTCTCCCTGCTGAAGTGGCTCCCCTCTTCCTCTAACAAGGGTCTCTATCTTCATACCTGCTCCCAGCGCTCTTGGAGACTACAGTAACTTTGTCCATTGGGAATGGAGTGTACTTTTCCTTGGGAAGACAGCAAGACTAAATTATTCAAGCAGTAGCTAACACAGCAAGATTTTTTTTAATTTTATTTTATTTTTTAGTAATAGCATGCAGAATTTTTGCAAGATCTGCTGGGCTTTTTTTGCGTGTGTGTGCCTTACAATAGGTGGGTGTCTGAGGGTGGCAGGCTCTTGGCAGCATTTCACGTTTCATCTGATGAGTGAAAAATGATAGTCAAAAGAATAGCTAGTGTTCCATACCTCCTTTTTCCTTAATGTTACGGGTAAGTCATACACATCAGATCCATGAACATCACAGATGGTGGGACTAATGCTTTTTAAAGCCTTGAGCAAGTTTGTGTGTAGGTATTCGGAGGACAAAGGAGGAGGAAATTCCTTAGTATGTGAAGCACACGCTGAATTCAAATGGGTGGGGGGCATCCCCTGTCTTCCTTCCTCATCCTTCCCCAACCCCTGTCCCCGGAGCGAGCTACGTAGTCTTATTGCTAGCAAATGCTCTGATAAGAGCAGCTCGTGGGAACCCCAGGCTCTGTTTAACAGTTTGCTTGCTGAAGTTCTGAGAGAAAGAAAACCATGGCTTAAAGCAGAAAAAGCACTATCATGGAAACCCTTCCAGATGCTCCTCTCTGCTATATAATAGGTCATTACTACCAGGGACTCCCACTGCACCTTTCAATTCTCGGACCTTGGACCAGTCACCTAACCTTTTTAGCTCATTATCTCTGCTTGTGAAAGCAATGCATTGTGGGTATTTTTGGTTTTTTCTTTTCAATTACATTTCTCTGTGTTTACTTTGATCAGAATTGATTGACTTGTTTTCCTGAGGTGTTGCATCGGTTCTTTAAGATGCTGAATAATAATACTTTGCATGCTTGTGTGATCAGCCAAATCTTATCGCATGTCTAATGTGCAGGGTGAAAGCAGGTGATGTATGGATGTCAGAAACAAAGTCATGCAGCCCTGTGAAGCCTGAAATACATAATCGGGCTCAAGTCTGTGAACCACAATTCCTGACATAGGTGATTCCAAACCCTGTGGTCTGCCTTCTGAGGGGCTCCTCAATTTCACAAGCCCACTTCATGAAGCCAATGTTTCCACATGTTTAGGGGGTAATTAAAATTGTTCCAGGAGAATAACTGAGAGTGGAGGTTTCTAAACCCTTGTTTCTCTTCTTCAGGACATCAGATCTTTTTGAGTCTGTATTTATTGTACAAGATGGTGGTTCCCCTCCCTCTCTCCTTTGCATACTGTCTCCCCCTCTGCCCGCCCCTTCCCCCTTTGCATGCCATGGAAGATGACTTGGAGCCGTCTAGCGTGCGTGCACACACACATTCTCTTGCTGATTTGCTCCTGCCAAAAGCCCAGGTTGTGGATTCATACATCACCTGCCTGTGTAAAACGCATGTGCATGCTGCCGTCCTCAATAACCGGAATGTGTTTTCTGTTCTTTTGTTTTTTGTTTTGTTTTTTTGTTTTTTTGTTTTTGTGTGGATTTTCTGCAGTGTGGTTTACCAGGACGGATTTTACGGTGCTGACCTCTATGTAAGTACACACACCAGAGCCTTCTCGTCCCCAACCCCTGACAAGCCAGCCTTTTTTTGTTTTATTTTATTTTTCTTTTGGTTTGTTGGTTTGGTTTGGTTTGTTTTTTTAAATATCATTTACTTTAATTTTCTTCTTCCTTGTGGATATATATATTTATATATTTAGGAATGCAAGCATGCTTCTCTGTCACTGCGCTTGCCCCTGGGTGCAAGACCTAAGCCTTTGGGTTTCCTGATCATTGCCAGGGTCAGTTCACTGGGTGTCCTGTCCCCGACATGCACACTGGTACTAATCAACCTGAGAGATGATTAGCAAATTAAAATTTCTCTCAACACTTCTGTCATTTACATAATTTGGATATAAAAATAACAGGACTGGTTTAGCCTCAGACCTTCCCTTTCCTTCTCCCCCTTCACCCTCCCCTTTCTCTTCCCTCTTGGGGCCCTTTCAGGTTTGATTTGTGCAGCCCACACTAAACTGAACAAGCTGTATGTTTAAAAATATTCATGTGCCACTGGGATGTGGAGATTATCCCTTTGGGGAAGACACTGGGACTGATTAAAAATGGAGGCTGAGATGCTAGAGTGAAAACTGACATCTCATTTTGCTGGTAGAAATGGTACCTAAATAGCCTAGATTCTCTCATCTCTTTGGGGAATTGTAAAGTACAACTATGTGGAGATGTTCAGTTACAAGGGTCAGAAGCCTCCTCCTGTCTGGGAATTACCTGTGGTACCACAGGAGGCTTTGTCCTGTCATTGTCTTTGTCCTACCCAGTTAGTCTGTATTGCAAATCTCCAGGGCATTTGTGTGTACCTAGGTGGGTTGCGGATGGAGATATTCAAACTGGCCAGTTAGAAAAATCGTTTCCTCTCTGTTGCAGGGCAGGAATATGCCTTTCAAAGGAAGTGTTCAGGTCCACTACTGCCATCACAGCTCACGGCCTGCCTAGCTCTAGTGGAAGTTCCCTTTTGTGGTATTGTAGGTCATCGCTCTTTGGAGCTGGGGAAGTTTTGTATTGGGTAGTGGCACAGTTGTCATCTATTCCCAACATTTATAGGGAGGACCCTGGGGTTAAACTCAGGATAATGGACAGAACTAGGTTTTGGATTTTGTTGACTTACATGGAGGATCAGGTCTTGCTAAAGGCGCTTTTCCCAGCCCCAGTACATCAGTTGGAAGACGTGCTCTCTGAGCATAGAGATAGTGGATTAATTTCTTCAGTCTTGCATATACTGTCATGTGTGCAGTCCTTTAAAAACTGATCTGCCTAGTCAAGTGTTTCTTCATAAACTGTGTCAAGGACTACAGAAGATTCTGGGTTTTCCTACTTCATGCCTAAAACACTAGCTTTACAGACTGTGCTACAGCAAGTAACCAAGAAAATGAGTGATGCTTAGTGCTGCTTCCCTCAGTGTGACATGTAAGATGCTGCCATGCTGAAAGGAAAGACTGGCCTTTCTTTTGAGAAAGCTCCTTCAGAGCTTCTGTTGCACATGGGGAGGAGAGGCTTACTTAACATGTTTTAAGGATGGAAACTTTGGTAATGGAAAATATTTAGAAGCACTTGGTGCTGCAGTGCAGTACTATCATGTAACACAAAACCAAGCCCCCAAATCAGGTTAGAACCATTGGGTGGACTTCTGATGATTTTACTATTGGTGGCTGTGGTCTCGATGTCAGAAAGCAGGATGAAAGAAGAGGGGACTCCCATCAAAGTAGATGGCAATGCTTTTTCCTATTGTATTGCTGCTGAAAGCCCTCCAGTGGAACTCAGGAAAAAGTTTTCATAATCCGAACTTGAAGTTGTCCTTCCAAACAATTTGCTAGTCACAAGTAGAATGATTGTGGTGCCCCTGTGCCCCACTGATTTGTTGTGCTTTTCACTGCAGTGCTTCCATCCCTCTGGTTGCTGTGATAGGTTTGTCCAGATTCTGGAAGGGACGGCAGGGGATACTTCAGCTAGGACTGGGGGGAATTTTAAATTGAGGTTTTCTAAGGACCTTTGAGTCCATAGGGTTGTGTGAAGGAAGGGTGTAAAAAGGAGCTGGGCTGCAAGGTTAGTCACAGGCAAGATGAAACGGAAGTGTCCCAAGTTTGGGCTGCTTTTTCTGCATATATGCTATGCACCAATTTCTCATTTTCCTCCTCCTCCTTTTCCTCACTCCTTTTTTCTTTCCTGGGGCAACCATCCTGCTAGCCATTTCTTCTGTGAAGAAGGCATTCCATCTGTTGTTGGATGCGTCCCACTCTGGCAAGACACCTGAATTGATAAAACAACCTGCCCCAGGATGCAGAGGGCTTCATTTCGGATCATAAGAAAGGTTATCTTTCTTCTACAATGGGGTCAATCTGGGTGGTGGGGGGGAAACCCAAACAAACTCACCCATGCGAAGACTGCTCCTGCCTGTGAAAAGCGTGCTTGCATCCACTGGAAAGAAAAGGCTGGTGAGCCCCACTGTGGGCTGTTTGTATGATTGTTTCTTTCCACAGCTGTGTTTTTTTGAACTGCTCTTCCTGTGTTCTGTTATAGAATAGTCTTACAGGAACCAATCATTAGCGCTAAAATACCTCAGGTAGGAGTGCCAGTGTGACCTGCCAACCAATCAGATTGTGGATTGCAGTGGAAAAAACTGAATTATACTAACCATTCCAGCACCACATTAGAGATGGGAACAGAGGCTTTTTAGGGCAGCGCAGACTCACGTGTGATCCAAGCCCCCGCTGTAGCAGGGTGGCGTGTGTCCAGATTTCATACTGAGTGGTATTTCATTCAAAATAAAAAAAAAATCCAACCAAAACAACAAAAAGTAAAAACCAACAAAACATAAATTCAGTGGAAGGGTTAACAAGGTCATGCTTGTCCCATTACCATGTAGAAGCACCTGCTGCAATGGACACTGTTGTCCTGTCACCCCTTTTAATTCATTCATGCTCATTCCTGGTACACATATGCCACCCTTCTAATACAGAAATACCAGGAAGGGTTCTAGCCCTTTCTGCTTCTTAACTTCTGTTATATGGCAGTTTGGGGGTGGAGAAGACACATTTGAGAGATGACAAATAAATGATCCTAAAATTGGGCTCGCTGCCTAAATCTGGCAGGTGGTCAAACATATCTAACTAGTACCATGAGTTACACATTTCTCCAGGGTTATGGCACACTTGTGTTTCGGGGGTTTTAAGGCTCTTTGAAGTAAAGAGGGCCAGCAACATACTTTGTGTGCATTTGTGTCTAGTGCAGGAAGGGAAAAAGAAAAGGGAGGCTTATACACTGGCATAGCAGGCTTTAGTATTTGATTTCCTCGTGTTCTCTTTGGATTGATCACCTAATGTGGACCTGAAGAGCGGAAGAGAAGATGGACTTATTATTTTGAGTTAAACTGTGTAGTGCTTCATTTATTTACATTAACATGTTCAGTAATTGGAATGCTGCTTTAGTTGGAATTGCAGCTTCCTGTATATGTTGTTTTTCCATGTTTGTCTTATTTCAGAGAATATAAGACAATACTGAAAAGCTCTCATCTAAAGCTAAAGAAGGAATTAAAAAAAAATTACTGCTTTGTTGATGAGCCAAGGACAGTAACATCACAGCAGAATCATTCTAAATTTGGGCTTTTGTGAATGTCTGACTAATACAGACAGCTGAAGTCTGTAGGCTCAAGTGCTACATGGAGAAGGGGGTTCAGCACAGCCCCATCAACACTGGCTAGATAACCAGAGAAAGATAACTTGAAGTAAGATAAGCAACATTTAGGCTTGTGTTCATCTCTCTCACATGCTCCCCAGATAATCCAAAAGCCTGTACCAAAAAAAGCTGATCTTGATTTACACAGTGTTTTTAGTTGTTACCTACTGCCCAGTAAAAGTGCATAGGCCTTCTCATGAATTCCTGTTTCCTTGTTGAGACAGTGATTAAACTGTCCCATTGATACAAGTGTCTCTGACTTAACGTCTTCACAAGAGGCTCAGACACACATTTCTTTTGGGATGAGTTCAGTTAAAAAAAGTGAACCTAGATGAGTAACCTGTCTCTGTGGAATCAAATAGATGGAGTGGGAGTTTTCATGGCTGTCCTGGGTTTCAGGCCACTATATCACTAAGTGTTGTCTTCTGCTGCAGTTTGGCTGTGGCACTGGAGAATGTGGGGAAGCTAGCAAGGGCTTTTTTTTTTTTTTTTTTGATAATTCTTTCTTTTGTTGGGAAACACGATTGTTCATCTTTGTTGCAGATGCTCTAATCTGTTATAGTTTGCATTTTACTGGAACACCTGAAGGAAGTGGCACCAGAAATCACTAGGGGTGGTAGGACTGTGCTGCTGAGGTTACAGAGGGCCTCTACATATGAGTTAAAAGTTCTATGTGAACAGGAGTAGCAGGAGAAAATATCTGGTGCATTGGACAAGCTGAGCACGGCTTTAGATGCATTTATAGAGTTATGTAGGTGGATCCTGGGTTATGGAGAACAGGAGCATCAGCTGGGTAAGGCGACTTGTACAGTGTCTGCTTTGCTCTGTAGTGGTCCCAGAGCTTGGGTAAAGGATTTGTGGGATAATGAACAATAGTTTCAATAGTTCCTCCTCTTCCCTTCACCCTGTTTTGGTGGTTTTGGACCTGCTGGTCATGCTAAATACATCCCCGTGTCAGAAATCTCCCAGCTGTCCACATTCATTGCTCCTATGACAGGAATGCACCATGGCCATTATAATCCCCATTTTTGGTTTTATTTGAAGTACACATAAGTAGACTTTACAGATCGCTTTGAACTGAGCAGGTCTGCCTGTACGTGTGTACCTCTACCCTGAGATTTTTTTTTTTCCTTTTTTAAATAACCAGTAGCTTCAATTTTGCATCAGTGCATGGTTAAAAAGCAATACACGTCAGCTATTTCTTAACTTCATTTCTCCAATGAATTATTTCTCCTGGTTTTTTTTGTTTGTTTGTTTTGTTTTTTGTTTGTTGTGCAGTTGACTGAAGAAATGTTAACATCCCGCTCTAAATCTCTCAGTGGAGTCTCTGTTCCCTTCTCTGATATAACAGATGGGTTATTGCTTGTTATAATTATTAACATTGTGGTGTGGGACAGGGCTAGGGTGGGAGCCATTTTGGGGGGCGAGGGTGGGAGGCTTCGGGAGTTGTTGAGGTTGGAATGTTAACTCCAGTGGTGACTGACTGTTTCCGTAATAGCAGGTTGTTGTGGCTGCACGCTCTAGTACTTGAGGCTGTGTACTTCACTGAGCTTGTGGTAGAGCCTAGGGCGAACTGCTGTCCCAAGAGAATGCTGGGATGGATAGAACTAGCCAATATGAGTCTGAACGTGGTGACTTTGCTGGTTGTTCTAGCTCCAGATGTCAGCATGCTTAGTTTTTAATTTTGATTAATAAATGTTACGCCATTCCCCCTCCCACACCTGATTCCAACCCTTCTTTTCTTCTTTTTTTTTGTTTTGTTTTGTTTTGTTTTATTTTGGTTTGGTTTTGTTTCATTTTCCTTTATGAGAGATACGAGTTAAAAGAGAATTACATGATAAGCCTTTTTGGTTTCAAACTGCATCTTGCTGTCATGTTCAGAGTATGTGCCAGGCACATTTGAAATGGCTTCTGATCTGAAATGTGGCTGGCAAGTGTGAGGCAGAATGGGACTCAGGAGCATGCTGATGCCAGCTGCCCTGCAGAGGGTAGTGCCAGAAGGAAATTCTTCCTACAGTGTGCCCAGGTAACAGGACAAGAGTTCAGGAAGCTGAAAAACCTAAGGGAAAACCACAATAGCATTGATATGAAGTTTTGCCTTCTTTCATTTGGTGAGGTTGATGAAGGTTTGATTTGGATTGAGGTTGCACCACATTCCTCTTGCCTCCGTCATGCTTTGGAGGTGGGAATAGTGGTGCAGTGGTACCATGGCAAGACCAAGCTAAACGTCCCCAAACCATCAATCCGAAATGCAGGGTTTGAAACAGCTAGGTGAGATTAAAAAGGCGAAACTGTAACATGACATCTCTTTGAGGTCGTGTGGTGATGTTCCACGGGTGTAGATCTGTGTTGCTTTTTCTTCTGGTAACTAGAAGATTGAAGAGACTGCAAGTCCCTCTCCACTGGAGTGGGAAAGGGTTCTGCAAACATGTTTTAGGTAGCATGATAACCTTCAGGGGGCTAATGCGGGCCCCATAAAAGCAACCAAAATTCATTTAAAATGATTAGTTCTAATTTTAAAGCTATCTAGCCCTAAACCGAGCACTGCTGAGCGATCACAGTTTTGTGCTAGAGCTGATCTCATACTCTTAGTTACATATATGCCAAAGATACATAGAGAAGTGGTAGAGGTATGTTGAGCTGATTCTGGAGGTGAAGAGCATAACTCCGCCTTCTTCAAATTCTGAAATGTCAGATGGAAGAAAAAAGAAAAAACCAGAAGGAATCTAGAATTTTCTGATTTTTTTTTTTTTATGGCTCGTGTTTTGAACAAATCAAATCCATGGTTCATTTACCATGGCCCTCTCTCCCTCCCCCACCAAGTTAACAATAATGTGTTCAAAAGTGTACAACAGACTGAGCTAACCAGAGCTTCAGACCCCTCTTTGCTCCCTGCTGTGCCACCTGTGGCCCTGGTCTGAAAGGTGGCTGCTAGTCTTGGTCCTTCAGTACTGCAGAGTGTGCAGAACCCGAGCCAGGCCCTGCTCTGCCCCAAGAGCTCCTGGTGGGAGTTCCAGGAGACTCACAGGGTCCTCCTCTGAGTCAGGGTTCATGCTTTGCCAACACAGCTGTAAGTAACTACCGCTGCTCAGTGTAAGCCCCTTTGCTATGAGTGTGTAGCATGGGCAGAAATGCAGCAGCAGCAGAGATTGCTCTGGCATAATTGCCCTTGACCCGTTTTGTTTTTACATGGAGGGGAGAGGAGAACAGTTTGATTGGCCTCCATGTCAGTTTGCTTGTTGACAGCCCTGAACCCGCCAGGGACTGTCTCCTCTGACCATCTTTTCCTGATTGCTTTTTGGCTTCTCTGGCTATTGATTCCTTTGCACATGTGGACCAAATTAAATTCTAGCTTTTTGAGGTTTCCAGACTTAAAGAAAGAGATGGAGGGAAGAAAAATAAAAAGGCAGAAATTTCTCTGAGTGGTCCCCTTTCTACAATCCACACTCCTCAGCTTAAGAGAAAGGTGCCATAATAATTACATTACATGCAAGATTTCAGGTCTCTTCTGATTTTCAGTTTTTCTATGCCAAATTACATTTTCTGCAGGGTTATAACCATGCTATCTTCTTTAGTGTATTGCTTCTGCTAAACAGGATAGTGAAAGAGCCTCCCTGGTCCGTCTAAGGAAAGGAATATGTATGAGTTAATGGGTGATGCTTGCGATAGACATGACATGGGAGCTGATGCAGTTTGAAACACTTCCTCTCCTTGTGATGTGTGTGACTTTTATTTACATTTTATTTTTTATGCTCTGCATGGGTGGACAGGTATCTGTAAAGTCAGTTCTCTTCTCTCCTGCAGGGTGGATACGCAGCCTACAGATATGCACAGCCTGCTACTGCAACAGCAGCCACAGCCGCTGCAGCCGCTGCAGCAGCTTACAGCGATGGGTATGTAAGGGAGAGGAGTCCATGGTGACTAGCTTGCTGTGCTCAGGAATTCCAGGAGCATCGATCCATTACAGAACTTCTATTTCTTTCCTCCATTTTTTAGTCTTCTTGCACTCTCATGCACGCACATGCATGGACAACCCAACACAAAATACTTGAGTGCACGGTTTGTCTCTCTGCTCCTGGACACTGTTGCCCTCCGGTGTATGTGGAGCTGGCAAAAATCCTAGCCTCTTCCCCGTCCTTGTGATTCTCTGCACAAAGGAGGCAGTGTGGTTACAGCCTCAGAGTCAGAGATCAGGCTTTCCTTGCTCTGTGACTCTGGGCAGGTTGCGTAAATCACTGGGTGCATTTCTCTCCTCATCCATCAACTAAAAATTACTCCACTCATGCAGTACTCTAGGATGCTTTAACATGCAACTCTGAACAGATTGTCATCATCAGAGTGCTCCTCTTAAGATTGTTCATATCCTGTACAGTGAGACCATGTTTTCAATCCCAGCACGTGTAAGACCATTCAAATTTGCACTCTCCTTTCATTATGGAGAATCCCTCACCGCTTTCCATGTAGCGACTGTTAATGTGCCAGTAGCACTAGCACCAGCGGTCACCCTCCTCCCAAATTGTTACATCACACAGGATAAGGGATGCAGTAGCTGCCATTTCAAAGCTGATGACCTCTTTCCTGCAGGTCAAGCTCATGATTTCTATCACCATCCTCCTTGCAGGCCATTCTCTTGCCTATGTCATACAATGCATGGCAGCATGCCCATAGATCTCTTCACAGAGGGGCTGCCTGAGTGCCTGTGTGTGCATGAATGCATACATGTGTGTGGAAGGGCATGCTGCTTTTTCCATTACCTGGCTATTTTTCTGCCCCTCCCAAGTGACTTTTTTTTTCTTTTTATATCTTTTCTCCCTTTCTTCAGTTACGGCAGGGTGTACACAGCAGATCCTTACCATGCCCTTGCCCCTGCCGCTAGCTACGGAGTTGGCGCTGTGGTAAGTGGGATTTTCTTTCTTGTGCTGTTTCTCATTTCCAGCATGGGGAACAGCTGGGTAGCAGGCAATGAAACTTCACCCAGAAAAACTTTTTTATTGAGGGAGGAGACCCTTAGCTGCAGTGCTGGGTTCCCAGTTTTTCTGCCTTCGTATGTATGCGTGCAATAGGAAAGGAACCAGGTTGTATGAGACCAGTTATTACTTGGTCTGATACATCAGCTAGTAGAAGGAAAAATGAAAATAAAAAATGACCAGAAGTGCCAGGAGCCAGAGCACTGGTGGTGAATCAGTAGAACTGTATCAAGGTGATACACAGAGAAAAAATCTGCAATAGTTAAGAGACTCAAGACACTCTTGCCATTTTCAGTCATAGGAAGCAAGGGAATAAGTTGTTCTTGTAACATCTTGCAGCAAAGCTGCTTCACTTAGTTCCCTCTTCCACTAGTGGAAGGATGCGCTGTCCTGCCTGCCAGCAGTAGTTATGCAAGGGCAAGAATGAGGTATGCTGGCATCTGAGGGGAGTGGAGCAGCTTGCTGAAAACACATGCTTGCCCATCTGCTAGCCAGTGCAGTATCTAAGTTGTTGCAAAGGCTGGAATACAAATGTGCTCTGAGAAAAACACACCTAAAAATAGATATCTGCAGTGTAGCACCTCTGTTTAAGCCTCAGCTCATCATGTGGATTCTCTTTAGAGTCAGTGAGGGAAGAGCAGGTAATTCTAGGATACCTGGTCATCATATCTATTTTAGACCTTTAATGAGGTCAAGAGCGTCCTAGAAGTCCTGGTCTCTGCTGTCTATCTGTAAAGGCAGCCTAGAAAATGTTTTGGGGTTAGGGCTGGAAATCCCTTCTCTGGTACTGAACGCCCTTCCACCAAGTCTTGCCAAACTTCACCTCCAGCTGCCTGGCCATGAGCATGTCCTCCTGAGCCATGTCTTTGGTTTTGCAGGCAGAGTTCTCTCTTGCTTCTTAGAGGTGCTGCTGGTGGTGGGTCAGTGCCAGGGCTGACAGCATTTGGATGCATTAAGATGCTGTCCTGCATCTTCACAGTTCTTCTAACAACCTTTTTTTTTTCCCATTTCGTTTCTACAGGCGAGTTTATACCGAGGTGGCTACAGCCGGTTTGCCCCCTACTGAAGTGACGTGAGCCCCCTGCAAGTGGGACAGCCCCCCCAGTTCATGAGGCCTGGCTATTGCAATATTTACTAGTAGAGGAACTCTATAGCAAGTTGAGGAGGAAAAACAGAAAAAACAAAAGAGAAAATACTTTTTTATACCTCACTATGTTCTTTGAATATGTATTTTTTCCTTTAAATTTCTGCCTTTAATTCTTTTGTTCCAAAGATTGTGCATTTGTTTTGTTTTGTTTTTTGTTTTAATTTTGGTTTTTTTTTTTTTTAACTGTGGTAAAAATAATGCATTTCCGTGTCTGTATGTTGGTGCATAGCTTATCCTACCAATCACGGAAAAGGCAATTAGTGATAAGGAAAGCAGTTAGAGACTGATATCATGCAATTAATCAGGAACACGCAGACAGAGTTACTTCCCTGGGTCTGGTGCTTGGTGCCTGTGAGACAGAAGGACGTGAGGGAGAAGTCTCCACCTGCTGTGTTTCTGGTCTGCAGAAGGAAGCGCTCTTTGGCTGTGGCTGGGACTTAAATGCTGGTGGGAAATAGTAATTTACATTTGGAAATGGGGGAAATGCAGAGACTTTCCTCGTTTCCATCACCATCTGACACACACAGGTTTGGGACAGTTTCAGCAGTGTCAGAATTTTAGACTTCACAAGAGAAGAGTCCCTCAACCTGCTTTAAGACTTCTGCTGTTATCTTCTGTATGGGAGACAAGACACTGAAAGAAGTTTTTGATGAAGATGACCTTTCCCACACACACAGGACTTGTACTAGCTGATTGTTGTCCACTGCTGGTGGTTATAATTATCTTAGTTTTCATTCCTCCTTTTCAAGGTCTTTCTCTCTTGCTGTCCCTTCCCTCTGCTTCGTTCCTCGAGAAGTGGCAGATAAAGTGCAGGATCAGGCAGAGTACCTCTGTTGTGGACAGCAAGTGGTTGAACTTGTGGAGATGAAGCACATGCAGCCTTGCAGAGGAAGAAATCTAGCAGAAGAGTTGAGCATGGCAGACACTCTGAGGCCCAGCATGCAAGGTCTCTGCTCCTGTTCATCTTGAGTTGCATAGGTGCTTCTGCAAGTAATCTATTTCAAATAACATGAGTGAGGAAAAAACAGTCACGTATAAGCTACTTGAGATGAGGGAAAAGCCTGTGGGTTTGTGTGGGGAAAGAGGATCTTTTTTATCTAAATGTGATCCTGAAGTAATTTTGTTTCTGGCAGAAGCAGGTTGTGCAAACTCTGAATTCATAGGAACTTCCTACCACAAGCTGTTTCAGGCCTTTACATAGCTGCATTGGAGCCCCTGGGTTTGTTTTGCTCAGCCTCTTGTAGAAAGTTGTGCCGCTGATCTGCTGAGTCCATATAGACACTACATACTAGAAGATGCATAGACACTCTTTAGCAGAAGGCTCCACAAATCCCAAGACCATCTCCCTTCTGCTCTCATGTACAGCAAATTTGCTGCATTTCAAAGACAGCACATTCAGATGACAGTGTGAGTTGTGCTGTGATGGGGAATTGCTGCTCTCCAGACCTCCCTGCTCAGCTACTGGCTCCAAGAGTGCTCCCAGGAGCCCAGTGGTCAGAGACATGGCTCTAACCATGTGGTAGAGAGAGGAAGAAGCGCAATTTTATTAGGCTGCCTCCATCAATTGGTGCTGGGGTGAGCCTCCACCTCCAGAAGGGCAGTTTGGAGTGTGGGTGTATTGGTGAAGCCTCTTCAACTCCTGTACACCTGCTTCTTCATCCACCGCTGATACAGAATAGGAAAGTTCCTGCACTTAACACTAAGCGCCATCAACAAGCAGAGGTCCCGCTCCTGGGGAGGTGTCATGACCCAGCCACACCACATGTGGTTTTTGCTGTTCCCCAGTGACACATAGACCCTTTCTGTGTGTAGCAGAGTGGAGGTGGCTCTAATGGGAAGAATGGGGAAGCCATTAGCTAAGCTAGAGACCCTGAAGCTATTGATTCTGTGGAGGAATAGCTAGATAAAGGGGACACCAAACTGCCAGCCTTTTGGCCACTTTTTTCCCTTGTTTTGTTGTTGTTTTTTACTTTTTTCTCCCCCAAGCCAAAGTTTGGTTTGTTGCTGTTATGACAATTTTTTTGTTGTTTGTATATAAATATTTTAGCTTGAAAATGGGAAGCGGGGGGGAGCAAGGTGTTGGGGCTTTCACAAAATCTAGGAAATGAGGGGGACTCAGGGTGTTTGGAGGCTTTTACTACCTGAATTGAGGTAGAAGAGGGAGGACTTGTGGTAGAAATAGTCATATTCAAAGGGAGCCATTTCCACTGCAGGGCAGCCAGGAGACTTGTGGAGCTGGGATGCAGCAAAAGCCTCTACTGGACTTGTTCTACCCCCTGTGGATGGAGGGCCTGAGTGAGGCCATCCCTTCCCTTTCCCACAGGCAGTTCCTCAGGCAGCAGGTCTGCAGGCTGTGAGCAGAGGAGCACAGCTTCCAGAGCCCCACTGGGACAGCTGCTCCCCCCACTGCCCCTCTCCCATGTTCAGTTCAGCTGGTTCTGACTGCAGCTCCTGAAAAGCTGGGTTCTCCCTCCTTGAGTGCCCTCCCCAGCCCTGCAGTGCCACCTGCAATCCCTGCCTGCCACTTGGCCTCTCAGGGAGTAGGGAGGCCAACCCCATTTCTGCCTCTGGGCAGAGTCTATGCATGGCAGCTTCAGCCCGCCCAAGTATATTAGGAATGTGAGGGGTTTAGTGCAGAAGCACCCAGCCTTCGTGGGGCCATAATCCCCCTGATCTCCAAGTAATGCCTGCTCTTAAGACCATCCAGCCTGATTACTCCTGTATCCGAGCCTGGCCTGCTCTGGGCACTCCGTGCCAGAGGTGCCAGGCTCCTCTCATGCATTAACTAGCCAGTGTCTCTGTGACTCCCCAGTTAACGCCACAAGATTCCTGCTGAGGGAGCTTGCTGATAGCCCAGCTTCCTGCTCTCAGCAGTGAGCTGCAGATGGGACACTTGCATGGCTGGGTTCCAGAGGTAGCTTGCTGGTTCCAGGTGTCCAGAGCACCAGACCTCCCCAAAACTTGCTTGCCAGCTGAAATTTTGTAGCAAGGTTTCTTGAGTGAGTGTTGTACCATAACAGGAGAGCTCTTCGGTGTTTCTTCCCTGTTGGCAAACAACAGCTCTGGTTTCATTCTGATATGTTATGAACTGGCTAGAGATGCTTTTGGAGTAGCCAAGCCGTGGCTATATGCATCTTCTGAAGAAGTGAGGACAAAGCCTATATCTCCCTATGCAAAATTAATTATGTTTAATAAATTAAACTTGGCCCTGGCTTATTTGAATGATGGCAGCTAGTGTTTGTCCCTGTGATGGGTCTGCAGTCACAGGTCCCTTGCAAAGCAGGGTTTGGCTTTCTGAGGGAAGCCACAGAGGCAACCTGGCAAATAGCTTGCTGTTTGTCACCTTCTAGTCTGGTGACATCTGGGATTCCTCTTGATGCAGAGTAAAAAATGTTTCTTTTAAGCATAGCTGTTTGTACTGTCTTGCAATAGGTCTGGCCAGCACATGATGATACGCTGATAAAATTTTAGTTTGAAGAGTTGATTTCTTTAATGTGCTGGTCTGTATTTCCTTGGGGGTACAGTTGTGCTGGTACAAAGATGACTTCTACTGGTATAGC
The DNA here is from genome assembly GCA_013390025.1 of Pitta sordida. Lineage (NCBI taxonomy): Eukaryota > Metazoa > Chordata > Aves > Passeriformes > Pittidae > Pitta > Pitta sordida. Next base: position 30,430 of record WEKX01026009.1, read on the forward strand.
ATATTCTCTACTGGGAATAAGTTGTATTAGTGCCCAGCACATTAGCAAACTGTTGTCCCGTCCCCATGTTTGGGAGGCTGCTCTGTTGTAGGTGGGTTAGCTTTTCTAAGAAAAGCCATGACAGGACCTGGAGGCAGTGGAAGCTCACTATGAGCCTCCTATAGCCAGCTTTTCCCAGGTTAGGCAGTTATGTGGATCCTGTGTCATGAGTTCAGATAAACAAAGCCATGTTTAAAGATAGCTGTGGCTTGGCTGTTTCAGTGCCTGAGAGGGAGCAGACTTGCCCAGCAAGAAAGAGCACCAGCTCCAGAGTCTGAAACTGTATTTTGGGCAGGGCTCTGTCAGTGATCCTCAAGGGTCACCAGGGAGCAGTTGTGTTGCTACTTTAGACTTTGCTTACCTGTCCCTAAAGTGAGGTTGGAAGTTTATCCCCTGTTCTTACCTGTTCTGAGATCTGTGGATGTGAAGTGCCCGGCAAGAGCTGGGGAGGGTTTTCTGAATAGCTGGCTCGAGTGCTAGTCATGGAACGGTTAATGAAGCCATTCCCCTGCCTGCAATTAATCACTGGCTGCTGGGCTTTCAATTCCAGCTCCAAAAGTTCCATCAGTGGGGAATACAAAGCAGAGCCTCCCAGTTCTTACCCATGTTTTTCCCTCACCATGTTCTTCCCATCCTGACCGCAAAGATGGAGGCAAGTGGAGAACAGGTTTGGGGAGCACTTAAGAATTTTATAAAGGGAAACCCAAACAACAACTCTGGGGAGTGCTTTTGCTGAGTCTAGCTCCAAAGGGAAAGCACACGGGCAGTGCAGCCAAGGGCCTGCTACCTGTGCTCCTCCAGCCTGGGAGGGTGGGGGAATGCTGTTCTTGGTGCAGAGGGTGATTTTTAAAGTGTTTTACCTGTTTGCACTGTTTTAAAATAGGAGGGGAGGGGGGGAAAAAACAACCTAGTGAACAAGATGAACATCCAATGTAAACTTTGTGTTTTTATTTTTGACATGCTCTTGGATAATGTCAAACATTTTGTAGTATACACCAGTGAGACTTGATTCTTTGTTGCATAAAACACTATTTTTTGTGATGTTAATGTCTGAAAAGCCTGTTCCCTCCACTCCCACCTTACTGATTGCCCTCTCCGCCCTGCAACCCTGGTAAATTTCTCTTCTACAATGAAAACTCCAGTCAACAAGTCAAGCAGGAGTCTGATAGCCAGAGTGTGAAATGGGGCCCTTTACAAGTAGGCTCTGGGGTTTCTCCCTGGTTATGCTTCACTCTATCCAGGAGTTGAAAGGATAGCTCCCGTCCCTCTGCAGTGCCTCCATCGATGGCATCCTAAATGGGTCTTGGGATGTCCCGAGTCCCATCACTGTGGCCACTGCTGACCCTGGAAGGCAACTTCTTGTGGCAGCTGCCAGCAGTTGTCCTCTCCAGGTACCAGGGTGCAGGTGTTTCAGGCTTGTGCAGGAGACAAGCTGCCCATGCTGCCTCTCAACTCATGGTGGAGCAAGAATGCATCAGCCAAAGATCTTGCCTGATTTCACCACGAGACTGCTGGTGTCTAAAGCCGTCCAATCAGATACACATTTGGCTGGCAGTTATTAAAAATGCTGGTTAATCTTAGGAATGTTTTTTCTTTTTGATTCCTTTTTTTTTTTGCTGTTCTGAAGTGGGTCAAGAAATCTCTTGCCAGATTCCCAGTTCTCTGCTACTGGAGGGGCTTGTTGATTCCCAAAGGAGTAAATTACAGAAATCAGGCCTCCCGCAATAGTAGTCTCAGTTCTGGTCAGGTTTTTCTATTTTTTTCTGTTCACAGTATTTTGTGTGTGCACGTGTTGTAGTTTTGGCAGCTCAATTTGGCTGCATTATCAAGTGACAAAACCATCCTCTTTTACCCCAGGGGATATGATTTGGTTTTGTTTTGGATTTTTAAAAATTTTTCTTGGGTTTTTTGTTTGTTGGGGTTTTTTTGTTTGGATTTTTTTAATATGATAAACCCTGCTTGTAAATAGCTGGAGCTAAAACCTGGGGCTGATAGCAAATGAGAACCAGGGCTGTAGAACGATACAGAGCTGGTGGAGTATTTTACTGACCTCACAGGCTGATCTACTTGAGATTTGGAGATTTTCAGTGCAAGAATGAGATGCCACAGCACCTCCAGTGGCAGTGACAGACTTGCCCCTTCTCGCAGTCTCCCCAGCACCTCCCATTGCCAGGTACCGCTGGGGAACAGGACGTGTCCCAAGTGGGATGCGTTCCCTTCCCCTGGATCATTTCTTAGGACGCCCAAGCCGCTTGCCCAGGGTCCCATTTCTCTGCTGACTCTGGAGAAGCAGTATCTGCATCCCAGGGCTTTGTGACAGCCTCTAACTTCCCGCCCTCCCTCGTTAAGTATCATATTGTATAGTAGCTTTCAGACCATACAGTATTCATTGGGTTATTCCTATTATTATCAAGTAGCTGGAATTGTGAAGGTTGGAGTAGTTAGATCTTTAGCTTTTATTCCTTTTTTTTGTATTACTATCCATGTGTATAAATTATTGATCATGTTGCTGGCTTTTATAAACTCTAAGCAAGGGGGGAACCCTTCCTAACCCTTTGCAAATGGTAATGAAGCACTGTTTTTAAATAAAAGAGAGAAACACCAGTCTGCTGGCTCCCCTGTGTTGTCTGTTTTTCAGTGCATCTGGATGAATTTTGCTGGTGCATCTCCCTGATGGGTAAAAAGCAAAGAAGAGAAGCTGGTGTGAAGAATGAGCGGGGAGATTGGATCTTCTTACAAGTGATAAAGGGAAAAGCCTTGACAAGTCATGCTGGCAAAATCCCAGCCCCATCTGTTTGTACACTGACCTGAAAATGCACACCTTTCCCTGCCATTCTTTCTCTTTGCTACTTATTAGCAGAAAAGGGCCATTTGTTTGGTATTTGATAAGGAACCTTTTTTTTTCTCTCCCCAAGCCTAATCGATGTTTGAACCTGTTGGTGTGAAAGGGGAGACAACCATTTCAGGTTACGATACCGGCATTTCCTACATGCCTGTGTAGCCAACCTCACTCCATCTGTGTTGGCACAGGTTTAGTAGTTAACATACACAACTGGAAGCTGGTGTTCCTGTGTTTGGCATAAATTCCCTCTGGGAGTTTGGACATGTCTTTTAATCACTGCTTCTGTTTTCCTGCCTATAAAAGGAATATCACTGCAGACAAGCAGAAATTCATTCATATTCTACAAAGTATTTAGAGATCCTCCAGTGAAAGATGCTGTGCAAATAGAGATCCATATAATCAGATGCCTCTTCAACTGAAATGATCCTAAAAATAACAAATCCCTGTGTCTAATTGGAAGTAATTATGGAAACAATAACAGAAAAATGATACAGCTAAATATGCCTAGAACAGTTGAGGCTGCTGTAGGATTTTATTCCTTTTGGAAATGCAAGGTACCAGGCACAGAAAAGGTGGGATAAGGTGTGTCCTCAGGTGATAGGTTGTCGATTATGATGCAGGAAGGCGTGCGAGCTCTGTTAGTATTCCCTCCCAGTATTTACCAAGGATATGTTCCTGTCAGATGATCCTCATTTCATTCTAACAATAACTCAAGAGGATGTTCAACAGTGATGGCTAAAATTAGATGCCTGGAAATGAGGGCTGAATAATTGTTGAAGAAGAGCTGGTTAAGGAATGCAGCATCAGTGGAACTGGGAAAGGTCTTGAATCTTGGCTGTGCTGGGAGAAAAGTAATGCAGAGGCAAAGCAAAGGAGCTCTAGGTCTTCTAGCCTACCTTCATTTCAAGGCAAAGCTATAAAACGTATAATCCTGAAACTCACTAATAAGTCATTAAAATTGGTGTAACAGCATTTCTCAATATGATTTATCAAAAGTAGAGCTCAGCAAAGGAGGGAGAGGTTCTTTGAATGCATTGCATGTTGGTTAAGGGACCAAACATAGCTTAGGAAAAGGCAGAGATACTTAATGATTTTTTTGCCTCTGTCTTTAATAGTAAAGACAGCTGCTTACATAAAGAAAGGTCTCTTCAAGTGTCTCTTGATATAGTTGACACAGATGAGGAATGGTCTAACCCCTCTTTAATACAGGAGGAAGATGTAAGGGACATAC
>WEKX01026009.1:35054-83820 GCA_013390025.1 Pitta sordida
TGAGAGAGCTGGGGTTGTTCAGTCTGGAGAAGAGGAGGCTGAGGGGAGACCTTATCGCTCTCTACAGCTACCTGAAAGGGAGGTGGAGCCAGCTGGATGTCGGTCTCTTCTCTCTGGCTACAAGTGATAGAATGAGAGGACACAGTCTTAAACTGCATCAGGGGAGATTTAGACTGGACATTAGAAGGAACTTTTTCACAGAGAGGCTGATCTCTCAGTGGAATGGGCTGCCCAAGGAGGTGGTGGAGTCACCGTCCCTAGAGGTGTTTAAGAAAAGGTTGGATGATGTACTTGGTGGCATGACTTAGATATTAGGGTAGTGTGTTATAGGTAGGATGGTGTGTTGGTAGTAGGATGGCAACAGGTTAGGTTAGGTTAGGGAACAGGTCTGACTAGATTAGATTAGGTAATAGGGGTTAGGTTAGACTTGATGATCTCTAAGGTCTTTTCCAACCTTACTGATTCTGTGATTCTGTGATTCTGTAATTACAGTAAATAATAGACAAATCACAGCTGGTCACAAATCATGGTGCTCATGTCAACATGTGTAGGTAGCATCAATGGATTGTGAGGGTACTGCTGTCCCATCAGGCAGAAGCTGGCAAGAAAGTTTGGTAACAGCCTGGTCTTGGGCTCTGGGCTGTTGGGTTTGGTGCCAGCCCAAGGTCCACCAGCGTGGTTGCTGAGTGAGAATCCCTGTGCCACACGGCTGTGCTTGGCAGCTGCAGGATGAAGATATAGTCAATAAATGGTAACATTTGCTAGAAAGCCTTTTGAGCATGTTGAAATGATTTATGAATTCAAACTGAATTTGCAGAAGAGCTGAAGGGTTAGGTTGGTGTGACTGCTAAGTTTGTGTCTTAGGCTGGCACTGACAAGCTGCATCAGGAGATTTGACCTGAAAGCTTGGGAAGAAACCCTGATCCCCATGCTAGTGGCAAAGCTGACTTCTTGTCAGGATCTTGCTGCTGGAGTTCTTTCGACTGTACTGGTTCAGAGATGGCAGCCTGAGCACCCTTTGATAGGAGAGCTTAGCTTAGTGGCTGGTGTAGGAGGGAGTTATTTGCATGCCCTCTTTCTGTCTTTATACAGAAAATTGCAAAGTTGTAGAATGATTTGGGTTGGAAGAGATCTGTTGAGGCCATCTAGTTCTATGTCTTGCTCAAAGTTCAGTTGAGTTTATGTAACTTTAGCATCTTCAGCATGACCTTGAAGGTGAAATACATCCTGCAGTGCTAACAACTTCAGTGTGTCCTGGGAGGTGAGAGGTGACCCATGGCCTCCGGTGTGTGCCTGCAGCCATTTCCTTCGCTGTGCAGCTGAGGTTGGTTGTTACTTGTGGCTGTTTCACCAGTGTGGAGAAGAAAAACTGCGATGGGCTAACTTTGATTTAGACAAGATGTATTTTTGGTGGTTGCTCTCAGTTTGCCTGAAACGTGATCATTACTGGCATAGCATGTCTAGAGCTGGCTCCTGCTGGGAGCGGTTCAGTGAAGGGCTTCCAGTGTGGTTCAAGGACTGGAACTGGGTGGGGGAAGAGACAGGAAACTGGGAAACAACTGCAAGATCTCATCTATTATTTGTCAGGAAGAATAGTTTGTTGCTTTCTAGAAGCACCTTGCAAGGATCAGAGAGCTGACTTTTCCAGTCTTTCCTACCAATTGATGGAATGTTCCCCAGCGCACAGTGGGTGAAACCAGGTGACTCCAGCTGGACCTGTGCGCTAAGGAACTTGCTGCAATTAGTGATTTCTAAAGCATTTCTTAGTGTCAAATCCTAATCCAGGAGTTTCCAGTGACCCGCACCATCCAGCCCCATTGCTCACCTTTTTGGAGATGAACCGCCCACTGTCCTAGGTGCTCTCTGTTCACCCTGGGCTCACACTGACCCTTCAGCAACAGCCGAAACCCTTTGGGTGCTGCTCCTCCTCCCCTTACAGATTGATGGAGGCAGCCCCACAAAGCAAGCCTTAGCCCATAGAGCCAGCCCAAGTGTGTCAAGACCAGCATTGCCCCATGTTGCCTGTGGCAGAGGTGAAGGGTCTGGCTTGTGCAAGCCCTATAACCAGGGAAGCAATGAGAGTATTGGAGTCAAGACTGGAGGAGTTTTGTTTCTGGGAAGAGGTAGTTGTCTCCTGCAGGTCTCTGAACATGGAGAGGGGACTGTTTGGCTCCTAAGGTGTAGTAGCCACCAGCCCATGACCAGCCTCTAGAGTCAGTCTTCCCACTTGGAGAAGCCTCCTTGCATTTGGCCCCTTTCCTGCTGCAGCGAGTATGCCAATGCCGGGAGACTCTCCATGTGCCGAGGGGATGCACGGAGCCGGCACCAGGGGCAGCTGTCCCAGTTTGTGGAAACTTTCTTGCCTTTTTAAGGACATGCAGAGTGCTGTGCTCTAACTTTAGCACAAAGGTATGGTTGACTTGGCTTCTTTTATTAATGGATGAGTATAAATATATCTCCTCTTGGTGCCTGTCTTGTTCTTCCATGTGTAAACACTGAGCTCTGTCCCAGCTCCTTTTGATGATAAATTCCTTGTCTTTTGAATCACAAATCACCTTTTTGTGTGTCAGGAGGAAGTGTCAAAGCCCAAAGTCACTTTGTTTTTTATAGCACCAGCGCTCTCCAGCTGAACTCTGCTCCGACATCGCTGATTTCATGGAGCTCTGCAACAACAGCAGATCTGGCGTGTTTACAGTTAGAGCGAAGCAGCCTTTGAGCTCCTCTGCAGCCCTCCTGCCACAGAGCACTGCAGTCCTCTTATTTTTTCAGGGATGTCACCCGTCCTCCCCAGCAGGAGGCTGGGAAACCTCGCTTTCCATTTGAGACACCAGGGCTTTTCTTTTTCGGTCAGTGCTCCCGAGTTCTGCTACTTCTGCTCTGAGAGAAGCAGCTCTCCAGAAATAGCTCCTGCTCTGGGCTGAACGCAGCTCATATGGGCGAGACGCCTCTGGCTGTCCCTGGGCTCTCACTGAGCACGGAGACAGGTTTCCCCCCAGCGAAGGGCAGCTGCAGACACCTGTGCACAGAGTATGAGGTGCTGGGCGGAAATTTTGGCTCACCCCGGTGTGAGTGTGGGTGAACTGCCTGCTCTGCTGTCTCACTCAGATGTAGAATCTGAGGGTGAGAAAGGAAGAGGGAGAATCGGTGCCATCCATGCAAAGCTTTACACAGGTGGTAGGAAGCTTTACACCTGTGTTGTGGGGAGCTGATGGAAAGGATGAGGAGGAAATGAAAAATTCAAGGTTGGGAAAAAGCTGTTGTCTGCTAAGCTTGCTCAGTGGCCTTGAGGAGTGAGGGCTGAGATGGCCACAGGGCTGTGACCTGGGGATAATGCTCTTATTTCTACTCTGCAGACCATCAGTGGGGTTTGTGGTGCAGGAGTGGAAATGACGCACCCGTGCTCCCCACTTACACTGCGCCATCACCAGTGCTGAGCCAAGAGCTGGTGCAGCCAGAGGTCTGGAGAGATGAGTATGACACACTTCACAGGGTCACATTGGGTGAGATAGCTTGAAGCATCCAGGATGACAGCTAGTTGTGAAGCCGACTCATCCCTAGTTAAAGTCCAGGTCCTGCTGTGGTTGAGAGCATCATTATCTCTAGAGGGGATGCCAAGCAGAACCCGGCTCAGCAATTCAGGTCACTGAGTGGCTGTGCAAAACATCTATTCAGCTCTGGGCTCTCAAATAGCTTTGACTTGAAAGGAGCAAATACCTGGACCTGCAGGGCTGAGTGAAACATGCGATTCCCACAGGGTTGTTAATGACATTGAATACTTGCAATATGGATTTGGGACCGGCCAACACCAGCACAAGTAAGTACTGGGGCCTTTCTGCTGAGTAGCATCGATACCAGCAAGTCACTGGTTCCCACCATTATCCATGAGCTGTGGGGGATGGTGAAACACCTCACCACCAGCCAATGTCTTCATGCCAAAACTGGGCAAACCCCCCATGTGTAGAGCTAAGGGATCTTACTCTAGTTTTCCCTCTGAGGAACAGCATGCAGGAGGCTGCTGTAAGGTATCCCTAGTACCAAGGAGGATCATAAATAACCCCAGGGATGGGATGCCAGACCCTGGTTTTCCTCCAACTGAGCCTGAAACCTTCCAAGCTCAAAAATATTTTGCATTTTTCTGAGAAATGGTGCCCTCAAAACAAACAAACAAAAAATGAGGCTGATGCCAAATTTCACTCCATGGTCTGTACACCTTTGTACCTGGATGGAGCTGCTTGGTTTGTGGGAGTGGTGACTGTCCTATGGTTCCCAGCAATGGCCCAGGGTGCTTGGAGCCTCTCTAGCCTCCTGTATCTCAGGTGAGACATCCTGGCACCTGCCAAAAACCTACTGTGATTTGCAGGCCAGATGTGACCCAGCACTGCAGCAGAGAACCAGGGAGATTCCCTCTCAACAGCAGTGCACTGCCCCGCTCAGCATGCAGGGAACTTGGTTCACAATTTTTCCTTGTCTGTGTTTAAATGTTTCTCATTTTGGAGGAGAAAAACCATTTGAAAGAGTTGCACTGTGGAAAGGGGTAAGTTGCAAATTCCCTTCAGTTTCTTTTACTGGGAAAAGGCAACCAACACTCTTTCCTAGCAAGTGGGCAATAAATCCACTTGTAGAAAAATAAATGATCTGGAGCCTTGCCTGTCTTTGTCATGCCCTCATCCTGTTTGCAAATGCTTGGCAGCTGCTTTTCCCTATGGACTCCACTAGAAATGAAACACCCTGACAAAAATGAAAGCGTCCTGTAAGCAACACCTTGGCTGATCATCTCTCTCCCCACTGATGACTGATGGCACTGGAGACATCTACCGTGGGGCTGTGGTGCAGAGCCAGGAGCCAGTGTGTCCACGTGAGACAGCAGTGCCTGGCTCTACTTGGAGCTGGGGAGATACACAGTGGGTTTATACTCTTTTCTCCTTGGGAAAATGTAAAATTCTTCTGTGCCTTTTTATGGCTTCCTGTTCTGCTGCTGGGGACCCTCACAGCTGAGAGACCCCAGAGGCACATCCTTATGTGCACTGCCAAGGGTGAGATCTTGGTAAGCCTACCTGTGAAAAAGTGTGTCCTGAAAAACAGCTGGGTCCTGCCACAGTACATCCCTGATGTGAACCCTGGAGATGTCGCTCATCACACGCGTCCACCTCATTTCCTCCCTGCCACTGCAGCTATGTAAGTCTCCTGGGGCCACATGTTTCTAGACCAGTTGCCAGCACAGAGTCTGAGCATCTGTGCCCAAAATACAATGAGTTGCCGGGAGGAGAAAAGAGGCAACGGGTGAATCTCCTCTTTTCTGCTTTGCAGACATTTAGGTCCCAAGCTTCGAGCTCTGCTATGCTGCCCTGACTGCTTGGTTCAGTAGTAGGTGGCTGCTCAGGGAGTGCTGCAGTGCAGGACAGGAGTTATCTTTTCTAAACCTTTCACTTCTGCCCTCTGGCATCTAGGCAATTTCCATGGGACAAAATCCTAACATGACCAGAAATGTTGCTGGCCACAATTTCACTCCAGGCATTGGAGAAAATAAGAATGTTTTTAGAGACTGCCATCTCCTCATCTTAATTCAGAGAGACCATATGCCATGAATGTGCCCAAGGAATGACCCATGGGAAAATCAGGGCTTGGGCAGGCAGGATGTTCCAAGGCAGAAAAAGCAGACAGGCAGATCTTGAATGGTATTTTAGTAGTCTGATCATGTGGATAAAATTAAAAGGAGAACCAGGACCAATAAAGTTGGGTTTAGCCTGCACCCCAGGACGCACCATCACCTCTTGACTTGCTCTGTGTGAGGCTTGCCCTGGACATGGCTGCAGGACTCTGCAGCACTGTGAACATCCACTAGGGTGTTTTACCCACCAGGGCAGTCAAGGTCATGATGTTTCTGAGATTCCTCTACCCAGGACAGTTATTATTCCACTTTATTTTACAATTAATTTTTTTTAACATCTCCTTTCTTGCTCTAGTGCTTCTGCAAACAGGCTGGAAAGGTCCCAGATCTTATCAGCTCTTGCTTCCCAAAATCATGGTAAGGCATCAGAGTCTGTGATATCGCAGGAATCTTCTGACTCTTCATGTGCAGAGCGAGAGCTGTGCTCATCTCTGAGAGTCTGTAGTCACACAGGGAACAGGACTGACTTCTCCTCTTTGGCCTTGCATGTGTCACAGACCAATGAAGAGCAGCAAATCGAGACCCAGTCTCAGACCTGGAACACTGGTGGTCTGATTTTACAGCTGCTTCATGCAAGCAAAAGACCCTGTCTGAGAAATGTGGAGTACCAAAGGATTGCCAACATGGTCCTACTGCTAAAAATCAGGTCAAAGGGTTGACCAAAGGGTGAAGGGACTACACACCCTGGCAAGGGTGGCAGGGTAGCCCTGGGGGGATACCCTGACACTGGGCCTTCAGGAGGAGCAGGAATAAGGGGCTCAGTGAAGTTTCATCCCAGACACAAGATAGCAAGGATGTGTGAGGGGTGTGTGACCCTAGGGCTATTTCTCAACCCCATTCACAGTGTTGGAGTCATGTCTCCATCCACTTCTGCTGCAATGTCAGGGCTACCTCAGGAGCACCAGGGTTTGAGCCAAAGGTTTCAGAATGGCTTAGTCTTCAAGCATACCTTTTGGGCTTGGAGCTGGAGCTGCTAAGGGGTGCAGCTCTTCCTGTGTTCCTCTGTTCCTCAGCATCTCTGGGGTGTGAACACTTGGACATGAGCTCCTCAGCATTAGAGGGTGAAATGGTTGTTTTCCCCACACTACTTGGCTTCCACCTCTCATCTGAATGCCCCAAAATACGTAATTGAGATGTGGCAAAGGTAGCAAGAGTCACTTAGGTCTCTCCCAGCATGCCGAGAATTGGAATTCAGGTCACATACATAGGGACAAGAATTTACCCTAGGTTTCTGGAAAACGCTGGGACCTAGTTTGGGGTCCCAAAACTGGAGCAGTTGGACGAGCCCTGCCATGGTAATTGTGTGTTTTGCTGCAATGGTGTTTACATGGGTTTAACACGGCAACACCCACAAAGGTAGGTGATGCTATTCCACTGCCACTGGGTTCAGCTGCCATGCAAGTCACTGATGGCATTTTACAGGAGACATTTGGCTGTGTGGTGATGTTTGTGCTTAGGGTCATGTCTATTTTTGCTACCATGCCATGTATTTTTAAATTGGGTTTGAACGGCGTATAATGCCTGCAGGGCAGCTCCTTTCAGATCATCCGTCATGTCAGAAAATGGTTTGGATTATCTGTCTGCTCATTTCAAGCAAAATATTTATTCTGTAATTAGAGTGTTTTGTTTCAAATGCTTAAAAAACATTATGAATGAGAAGTCAGTATTAGATTGCCTAAGTGGATGGGAATATGCAGGTGGAAAGCAAAACACTTCTGCAAAGTTGGCGTGGGTATTTAGCCTTCAAAAAGTGTCCCTCTGTTTCTTTTTTGCCCTGTGTTCATTGCTGTGAAGGCCTGCTCTATTAGTTTCTGTGCCAGGACGTATTGGGAATGTGTGACCATGAAGTATGAGGGAAAAGTCTTAAGCCCATCTTCTCCACTCTTGACCGGGCTCCTCAGTGTTGTCTCCTCAGCTGGGCTCTCATCCCTGTGGAGACATGGATCCCTGTTCTCTGCCTCCCTCCGGTGTGGGTGCAATGCAGCTGGTGTGCTGTGGCACTGCTGGAGGCATCTCTGTGACACAGCACTGCACTCCGTGTCATGGCCTGTGAGCGCTGTGTGGGGATGAAAAATGATGGAGAACTGGGGCAAATATAATTTAATGTTTTTCTGCTGCCAGAGTACTAAAAGTCATGCTCTCGCAGAGACAGAGGGCTCATGCATGCACATGTGGGCAAAAACAGAAAGGAAGGAGCAAGTTTCATACTTCAGTGAAAGCATTGCTTTCATTGAAATTGAAAGCATTTCAATTCATTGAAAGCATTAGCTGCTGTTGTAAATTTACTCCCAAGATGTCCAAAACCATGGCTTGTGGTTCACATGCAATTTCATAGGAGGGGAAAAAAGAAAGAAAATATTTATGTCAGTCTCAGGCTGAAAATATTTCTTTTAGGTTCCTGGCAAGCCAGTATCCTGGCAGTGTGTTGCATCAGGGCTAATAAGCCCAGTCCTACAGTTATAATTTGGAACAGAGCAATTAAATCTTTGGCTTACAATAAAACTGCCATAGAATCACAGAATGATGCAATGGTTTGGGTTGGAATGGACCTTAAAAATCATCTAGTTCCAAGCCCGTTGCCATGGGCAGGGACACCTCCCACTAGACCAGGTTGCTCCTGCTCCAACCTGGCCTTGAACACTTACAGGGATGAGACATTCACAACTTCCCTAGGCAACCTGTTCCAGTGACTCATTATCCTCACAGTAAGGAATTTTTTCCTAATATGTACCTAGTTTAACCCTACTCTTTCAGTTTGAACCTATTCCCCTTTGTCCTGTCACTACATGCTCTTGTAAAATTCCCTCTCCATCTTTCTTTTTGGCTCCCTTCAGGTACTTACTTGAAGGCCACAATTAGATCACCCCAAAGCCTTCTCTTTCCCAGGCCAATCAAATCCTGTTCTCAGCCTTTCCTCATAGGAGAAGTGCTCCATTCCTCTGATCATCTTGGTCACATCTCTCTCCTCCCTCAATGTTTTCTCTTTGCATTTCCCTCCTCCCTCTCAATGTGCAGTGTCTTTCTTGTACAGCAGTGTGGATGTGCTGCAAGGCAGGTCATGCGGGTGTGCTGATAAATCTTGTTTAGGGCATGGTAGGCCTCTCCTTGCCCTCTTTGCCCAGTGCTGCCAGCTGGGCTGTGGACTATGCTCACCAGTGTGGTGAGCTCTTTGGCTGCTGATCAGGCTTAGGAGCTCATATGTTTTAATGTCAATGCTGCTTTCCAGGACAGTTTTGTATACAATGCCTGACTTGTTAATAGCAGCAGTAACAATGTGCTTCAGAGGAAGCATCCATGCCTTTATACCTTGGGCTGGAAATCCATTTCCGTAGAGGGAATCAGCAGCTTCCCTGCCTTGTTCCCTTCCTCTGGAGAGCTGATATTCTCCTACATGCTTGCAACCATGCCACAGACATTCGGGCACAAGCAAGGCTTGTTCTGACAGTTGGAGGTTAATGGTGTCCAGAGAGTGGCCAAGATGCCAGGAGTCACAGTTGGGGGTTGTGTGGTGATCCTGGTGATATGGTTCATGTACATGTCCTCTGAAGGCATTTTTTAAAGCTTTTGGATTAGGAAACTCCCCAAGGTATGCTATGAGCTTTGCTACAGTTTTTGGTAAATCACTAGCCAAAATCACCAAAACGTATCTTGAAAGTTTTTTGACCTGGTGGTTTAGAGATATTACTTGTGGAGCCAGTGGGAAGATCCCCCAAGAAAAGTCCCACTGATGCTCATCCTGTGCCAGCACAAAGGAACATCTCCAACCACAGAGGCTGCAGAGGGGCTATTTCCACATCACCAGCATCTTTCAGTTCTTCCTTACAATAAGCTTTGTCCTGCAGAAGCTCAGAGATCTCTAGGCTTTTGTTAGAAAAATGGGTTGAAAATCTCATGCCTCAGTGGAGTCTGTTTTAGACCTGGGGTGTCAAGGCTGAGCAGAATGGCTGATACTTTGAATGTGTGGCCATGGAGGATAACAGGACTCCCCAGAGGAGCAGATGTGGCATGCCACCTCTGAGCCATGAGCTAGGCAAGAGGAAGGGATGCCTATGCTGAGGCTGGCGTGGGGTTGCCCTTCCAGCACAGCACTATGTGACCGGGAGAAAAAGGAAGCAGCACAGCAGCAAGAGCAGAGGAATCATCCTAATCACAGCGTCTTTCCAGTGGTACCATGCCTAGTGCCTGTACAGTGTGGTCTCTTGGCTCATTCCATGCAAAGAAGATGAAATACCAGGTATCTGCAGAAAGAGGAGGAGGAGAAATAGTGTGGAAAGGGGAGTCTCCAGGAGAGGGAAACATTTCTGCTGGGAGAAGTGAAGCAAGAGGAATGGCTCTTCTATTGCCAGGTAGGAAAGTGCTGTTTGCACAAAGCCACCATTGAGACTGGCACCAACTCTCTCTCTTGTAGGCGTTCCCCTCTGGTTTGTATAGAGTCTGGCAGCTGCTGGTGCTGCCAGCAGCCCTGAAACTCTGATAGGTTCATTGTAATGAGATTTAATTTTAAAAACTGCCTGTGTTCCCACCTGAACCCTGATCCCAAAGACTCCTTCCTACCCCAGGTTATTCTCAGTGGGTGGGAGATTTTTAATATACATTTTTTTTCCACAAAAGGTCTGCCTGCTTTGTCTGGTCTATCTGCAGTCCCCTTTCTTCTCCCAACCTTTTAATCTGTGGTCCCACTGTATTTTCTTATTTGTTTTTCCTTTGTGATTGGGACCCTTTCTGCCCCAATAAACAGGTGAGGCTGGGTCTGTCTTGCTCTGGGGGCCAAGGTACCTCTCTCAGCTTCATGAGTTCCAGGTCTGCAAGAGCGGCAGATAAATGCTGGCCTTTTGCTCAGGAGGATAATAAGTCCTGTGTAATTTGGCCCTTGCTGTAAACTCATAGGTAAGACAACAAATTAGCACCAAAACCCGGGAAAAGGTCATGGATTCATTCAGTGCAAAGAGTCACTATGCAGAGCAAGATCTCTAATGCAGCTGATGGGGAAAGAAATAAAGGGACCACAGGCTAAGATAAACAATTTCCAGACAGATGCTGTGACAGACCAGCTGGATCCAACCAGCTGAGCCACAAGCACTAGAGCACTTAGCAGGAAGAGGAAGATCAAAACACAAAACCATGGCGTGTGAGGATCTTGCAATTAAAAAGATACCAGAGGTGGGAGCTCTGCATGTGCAGAGATCACAGTATCACCGTATAGATAAGGCTGGAAAGGATCTTGAAGATCACCTAGTCCAACCTATAATCCAACTAACCTATCATCTACATCCAGGTCATATCGCTCAACACCTCATCCAGCCTACCCTTAAACACCTCCAGGGTTGGCGAGTCAACCACTTCCGCAGGCAAGCTATTCCAGATCTTTGAGTGTAATGGAGTTTCCTTTTTATGATTTTTTTAGGTGAGTTTGGGTTGGTTTTTTTATTTTTATGTGTTTGTTTGTTTTGATTTGTTTTTTTAATATTCGAGGGATTACTGTATAACCTTGAGGAGTCCTTCAGCCTCAAGTTTCTGCACTGGAGTAGAACTGTTCCTGCTTCTTACACTTCCCCTGAGCATCTGCCACTAGTGCTTTTGGAGGAAGAGGCTAGATGAGCTTCCAGCTCTCCATGGATCCTGTGTATATCAGATGCATATGGGTGGGCTTTCCAAAGGTGCCCTGCCTGAAATATCTGTATATGCAAACCTAGGCCTCAAAGAGCTGAGAGAGACAGCCAGGCTGAGCATGTGGCAGGGATACTGTGTTACACCTGTACCACTGTCAAAGGAACCATGGGACCAGGAGTCTCAGCAGAGGTGAAATCTTCCAGTTCTTGTGGGAGTTTTTGTGCCAGTATCTTGCAGCCAGCAGCAAGCCCCACCACTGGGGTTGTCTTACCCTCACGACCCTCAAGTGGACAAAAAACTGATAACAATCACAGCAATGAAAATAACAGAAAAGAGATGCAGAACAGAGACATGGCCCTAAATTCAGTGGTAAATGGTCTCCTCAGGCAGCCAGGCCACCAGCACTGTGTTTAGGGTGCTCACTGCTGCCTGGTGTTGATCTGCTCGAAGAAAACACTGGTTTTTTTTGCCAGGTTTTTTTTTTTCAGAAGGATCAGTTTTCTTGCAGGAGTTCTCCATAAGACCAACAGAGCACAGAAAGCTGTACTGGTTTAGGGGTTGCTTAAATTGGTGCTCCTCCTCAGAAGAGAAAAGGCCTTGTTTTTTAACTCTCCTCCCTAAGGGATTGCTTGGCATTGGAACGATAATGCAAAATGAGACCTTGAACTTTGAAAAGAGCCAACTGCAGCTGGAAGCAAGAACCTGCTGGAGCTCATTAAAAGGCAAGTGTAAACATCAATACAAACTAGGGGTAGATCTTGGCTTCCCCAAGGGCTCTTATCTTGCAAAAGCTTCATGCTTTGTGGATGAGAGGCTGTTTTGCAGGCAAAGGGAATAAAAAAGTGTGTCTGTTTTCTCACTTTTCACCCCGTGAAACTCAGGAAAAGGGAAATCCTAATCTGTGTGTGCTGTTTCACTAGTCAGACAGTGCTGCCTGGGGTTCTGGAGGGTGGCTCAAGGGGCGTTTCTTTCACAAGCAATGCCTTTGTAAGTAGCTCTGCCTCCTCCTACTCAACCTGCCAACATGTGTCAGTCTAGCCATGTGATGAACCAGACTGTAGAACTTATCTAGCTCCAAAATAAACTCTCCAAAAGATAAACACAGTTACTTTCAACTCAGACCACTTCCTTGATCCAGTTCATTTCAAGCCCTCATAAAGAGCTGCACAGGCATTGTGGGGTGGGGGAGGGTCTGCAGGCATTGCCTCCCCATCCAATTTAAAACATGGTGATGAGGGAGGAATTCCTCTCTTGCTTCAGTACAGTGATCCCCCGGAATTCACTGGGGGTCGGGTCTGGGCAGGTCCCGCGAGTTATGAAATCTGTGAAGATACTGAATCCATGAATATTCAACTACTCCCCGCCTGTAGCCACACACCCTCCACTAATAAGGTCTGGAGGGGCAGCCCTGGGAGTGTGACTTGCACTGTAGCACCTCACTAAAGCACAGGAAGCGCCCTTTGGTGCTTCCCAGCCATGAAATCTGGGGGCCGGGACATTCTGCGCACATGCGTGGTCTCACAATGCACCGAAAATCCAACCGCGGTTAATTGAATTTGCGGGGATCACTGTATTTCAGCTTGTATGTAGTACACAAATCCCTGCGTGCCATTACAGTGTTACAAAGTAATCCACCTGAAGGGATTGTTACATGCCATATTTCCCCCTGGGTCCTAAAGATTTCCAGGGTCTCACTGCTATAATCCATGTTCTTACCTCTAAACAGTAATTTCCTCCTTTTGATCCTGAGTGGGCGAGGCTTTAAAATCTGCCTGTTGTTCTCTAATCATGCTCCTCTTTCCTTTAACTGCACCCACAGTTTCCCCCACAAAATCCTCAGTCCTTTTGTGGCCTGCATTCCCAGCCCTTCAGAGAAGGTTTGCATCCCCAGGGAGAGCTCATGCAGACGGAGACAGTTTCAGTTTCTATATTGTATCCTAAATATTTTTGTCCTGGATTGCCCTGCTGCTTTCCTGCATGTTCTCCCACTGAATTCAGGCACTGGTCTGCTATAAGTCTCCTGCTTAGCCAAAATAAGTATTTTGTCCAGGTGCCACGCAGTGTCTCATAAACTATGAGATGCCTCGATAATTGCACAGGAGCTGTAGGTCATGTGTGTGTTATGTCTCATGGCCACCAAAGGCTGGACCCTGTGAGCACTGAAGCAAAGGTGAAGCTACCTCTGACTTTATGGCACAGGGCAGGATCCCTGAAAGAATCCACGCCCACATACTGGTAAGTACTACATAGCACAGCTCTGCAAACTCACAGCCCAGATCTCGTCCTGATGCTGAAATCTTCTCCTAATCCTTCCCCTCCCTTTTAAGCAAGCAGGTTGGGTCACCTCTCAGCTGCTGAAATGTGTGCGGGAGCCCTCCCTGGAGGCGCTGCTAAGAATAGCGTCTGGGAGCAAGGGGAAGAGAGGAGCGAGCCTGAAAGGAATTTGGCCACTGCCACCACCAGTTACGCTCTACCTATTTCCTACAAGCCCTAGAGGCCACGTAGTATGTACACATATTTTCGGATGGTGCTCTTTCTTACCTGACAGTCTTCTGGTCCTCTGAACACTGGAGCCAATGGCACAGCTGCAGAAAACCCAGTGCTCTTGCCCTGTTATGGCTATAAGGTCCCATTACTATATCCCTTATCTTTCCAGCTGAAACTGCTGTGAGCACAGGGGTCTCACCTGTCTGTCTGCACGGACTGAGCTGCAGGCTCTTGAAAAAAAAGTGCAAATTCTCTTAGAAGCAGCCGTGTTTCAGCAAAATGCCATAGAAACCACAGCTGCGTTGTGGAGGGCTTTTTCCCTGGCATTATGCAATAGGTAATTATGTAAGTTGTCGTTATATAATATTCCCGGCTTTTTTGGAGTGCCAGCCTCCCCCTGATCACAGCAGTGTGTATTACTTACGTCACGTCATGCTTTATACAACCCAGGATCACAGCAGAGCTACTGTCACTGCTGCTCTCAGCCACGGAAGCGTTGCCTGCTCTCAGGGCTTTTAAACCATCATATTGTGGGGGAAAAAGCTCACTGAAAAGGAAAAAAAACCCATTTGATTAAAATGTCTCTTTTCCCTCCGAGATGTTTTACTGTGTAAGCACACAAGATGATTTGTGTTGCTTCTTGAGGAGGAACTGTCTTTTGGAGCATTTCTCTCTCTTCCTTGCTGGAAAGTTTATTTCACAAACTTACTTCAAATGAAAAAGAAATCTACAATTTCTTCCAGTGCCTCTCTCTTGGGTGCCCATTTCCCTACTTGCAGCAGGTCTGGCTGCAGAGGAAACAGAGCTAGAAATCTGCTCTCTTAACCACTAAGGTAATGAGGGGGGGGACTGCTAGGCTCTCTGATGTTCACTTTACAGGCTGGAGTTTGATTTCTCTCTTCACAACAGCGATATTCTAAGAAAAAAATTGAATGCGGCCAAACAAACTTGGATTTGGTCCATCCCTGTGGCTGGTGTGTGATTCCTCTGTGAATCTCAGCTCCAACTGGGTGGCTGAGCTCCAGTGTAATAACCACCCAACAGCTGGTGTTTCTAAAGCCATACCCAAGAGCCAGCTCCCTATAGTATTTCACTTGGGTGTTTGTGGGCTCAAGAAAGTCACAGAACTTCTTTGATCCCTCATAAATGAGGAGAACAAGTGGGTTTTCCATCCACAGGATTGTGGCATGGTCTAAATTCGTTAATACTTTGAGAAAGGTCGGCCACATGTGGAGAGAGGAGCAAGGCAGACACCCTGAGTTTTGCCACCCTCTGCTGCACTCGGTATGTGGAAGGACCTTTCCTAAGCACTTTTTGGCAACAATTTTCGGTAGAAACAAGCTCCACAAAGTCTCTAGAATAGCCTTGCTCCTCAGCAGCACCCCGAGTCTGGGCTGTGGCTCTGTTGCTGTCCCGTAAGATCTTTTTCTGGGATCCATTATCGAGGCTGTGGGGGGAAGGAAGGAGGTACAACATTCCAGGTGACCAAGGAATACCAGCATCTCTACGTGCCACACCGAAAATGAGCCCACACTCTCCTTCCTCCAGAATACGAGGGATACCTGTTGGCCGCCTCCCCGCGTCTCCAAACCGCGGGCAGGGGCCTGGACGTGGCCTCCAGTGCCCGTGGCTCCGCCACCCGCGGCCACCAGGTGGCAGCAGGTCCTGGCGAGGGGCCCCGGGCGCTGCGGCGGCTCCTGCCGGGGCCGGGCCGGGGGAGCCGCAGGGACGGACCGCTGGAGGTCACCCCGTCCACGCCACTCTGCCCGGGCAGGGTCTGCTAGGGAGTGTCCACCTGGGGGGGCTTTGCAACGAGACACCAGGGGACAATGCACCCCAAAACGTTGTAGCCAACCCCCCCAAATGGCCCAAAGATGGTTTATCGAGCGTGCCTCAGGTGTGGGCGCAGAGGAACAGTTACAGGTGCCAGCACGGCTCTGGTGCGGGCAGAGTGGCTTGAAATAGGCTATGCATTTTATCACCTGCTACATTTTAAAGGAGGCAGCCAATAAGTTGGCTCCCTGTATTTGTCCAGGTGATTATTCAAGTGAGAGATTTTGCCCCAAGGGGAAGAAAAGAGGCTTGTAGATACTAAAATATTATGTCCTTTTCACAGCTGTAAGGTTGAAGGGCTGTCTGGTGCACTATAAAGCTTTTAGTACTTCTGTACGCTACTTATTTATTTAAGCTCTAGGGAGAAAAGCTTGTGATTTCATTACTACTTTGCTTGCAAAAAAAGCAATATGAAATCTCATGCCCATTTTAAGTCTTCTGACTATTTAAATGTCCATACCAGGACTTTTGGCTTCATAACCCTGGGGAAAGCCACAGAGAGAGAAGACTTGACCGATGGCAAATTAAGCTATTACAGCAACTGAGTAGTTTCAGCTTGGGGAATATGACAGAGCTTGTTGCATAGGCTGCAGCCTCTTGTGTGCCAAGAGCGTGTTTCTGGCGTGTTTGAAAGGCGTGTAAACCAGTAAGGTCAGTATTCAGGATCCTACCCAAGGCCAACTTGGTAGGGTACGAATGCTTGTTTACTGCTGTGAGTGCTTGGGCAGTGAGACTGCAAGTATGTGATCTCTCCTGTCAGCCCTGTGCTGTGAAGAATTGTACAATGAACAAGTTGGAGGAGTCCTATGTACTATTCTTTAAGCTTAGCTTAGTTTGGGTAATTGGAGCAACCTGGTATTTGCACAGACAAAGCAGGAGGAAATCTTGGAATTGAAATGTTTAGGATGTGGATTTTTGGGTGTGAAGCACACTGGCATATAGGGGAGAGGAAAGGGGAGGATTTTAGAGCCACAGGTTGACTAAGTTTGCAATATGTAATGTTTTAAGTTCCCTTAACTCTAGGCATGGATACCATCTGACATCCATTTGGCTTTTGCCACCCTTCTTAACCAAACTGTTATCTTTAAACCTCTCTGTTTCTGAGGGATGTGAGGCTCTGTGCTTCCATGATCCTTTCTGCTTGATTACCCTTGCACGTGGGCACTTCTCGCCCCTTTCAAGGCTGGAGCATGAAGTTTTTCCTGTGTTGTAGAGAGTGGAAGGGTGCAGAGGCAGCGATGCACCTCAGGTTCTGCAGCAGTGTGGTACAGACCATTGTGCAGGTATCCTCAACCCTCTGTTGACATTTCTCACCTGCTTGCCTTTTGGAAGCATTTGGGACACATGTTCCACAGGGTTCAGGACAGCAGTGCTAGCTGGGCTTTGTTATCAGGCTGTGCTCCAACTACAGCCAGCCCCTGGAAGGGACGAGTCATCCCACTGGTGTGTCAGGCTGTTACCAGTCCTGACAGGGAGGAAGGAGAAAGACTGAGAGGTAACCCAAAGCATACCCAGGTGGTTTGCCAGCCCAGCAGCTTTTTCTTCCAACACAGATATTTGTTTGGCTTGACAGAGGTAGACAGAGACCAAAACTGCTGGCTGGGTGGGTGTTGAGTGAAGCCTTGCTGTGTCCTTGTGTCTCTGGCCTGCTACAAATTACCCTCCTGGTGCAGCTGTACATCTGTTGGCTCTGATATCCAGGCTCAGCCATCAGCTAATCCTAGGTGTTTCCCAGAAGGTCGGGCAGCAGGACCCCAGCAAGCAGGTGTAGCATAACTGGCTCCCATACAGCTTTCCCCCCCCTCTTCTTCCTCCTGCACCAGCTGGGGAAATGACTGGGCTGCTTTGAATATGGTTAAGGATGTATCTCTTCTCTGTGTGCTTCTCTATTAGCAAATGGTGTGTTACCCCAGGAGAAAAGGACAGTGAGACCAACATAGGAAAGGAAAGGCCTTTGGGGTGATAGAGGCAATGCTGCTAACTGTCCTAGCCTTTTCTCCTGCCTGCCCTTGGTAGGTTAGGGTAGAGAGAGGCAGCGTGGCCTTGCAGATGACAGTGCTCTTCAGGAATCTCCTGGCATACAGCTTGACACTGTCTCTGGGTCCTTGGGAACCTGGGACAGGCTCCTGGCACTGTGTTTCGGCAGTGCCCTTTCTGTGCAGAGTGGGACACGTGCCAGTCCAATACGAAAAGCAGAAATGATGCCACCAGTGGCACCCACAATAGTACCTGACCCAAAATAGCTTCCTAGGAAAAAACAGAGATGCTGATTAGGTTAGACAAGCCTTAAAGAGAGCAAGATGTCCAGCTGATGATTGACAGGTGTAGGTCTGTGAGCAGGGGCTATAAATCCCAGGGGTGAGCTGTCCAGCCACCCTTTGGGGAAAGGCAAACAACTGCAAGGAGCACTCAGGATCTGCCTTCAGTGAACCATGGGACTCAGTGACCAGGAATGGCAGCAAGTCCTAACCATCTGGGGAAAGGTGGAGCCTGACCTTGCTGGCCATGGGCACGCAGTTTTAATGAGGTAGGCAAGAGGATTTGATTCTAAGAGTAAAGCTTTTGATGAGAGATGTGTTTGTTAAGGTTTATTGCAACAAGCTATTTTCTTTCTTGTAGAGTGGTGGGTTTTCCATTGCTATGGTTTCTGGGTTAAAAGTTACTAAAAAAGTTACACTTTTAGTTACACTAAAAGTGTAAAGTGGGTGTTATTCTGTCTCTCTATCTTTCAATGGGTGCAGGAGCAGGCCAGTGCAGCTTTTAAAAGGTGGTGGTGCTTTGTCCCTTTGCTTCTGGTGACTAAGCTCTGCTTTGGATCCTCATTTTTCAAGCACTATAGTGAGAAACGATGAAGAGATTGTGACATGGGTCTTCAGATGCTCTGCAGCAAGGATATGGGGAGGCAGGAAAGGAAATGAGAGGAAAATCACTTGTGACAATTTTATTGTAATCTATGATTTCAGTAAAATTAACTCTAAAGACCTGACTGTTTCCATTTCCCCACACTAGTGTCACCTGGCAGAGCCCTGACCATCCTGCTTTTTGACCAAAAATCTGTGTGGTAACACTTGTCTACTAACTTACGATGAATTTGAGGTCTGAGTGTGAAATGAAGCCCATCCTTCTCCCTGCTTCCCTCCTCTGGGATTCTCAGGTCAGAATGGGAGTGATCATGAGACCTCCATCTGAGAGGACACCAACCTCCATGCTGTCCTCCTTGAAATCCTGGCACCCTGATTGGGGAACAGCCAGATACTGCAGAGTGGGAAACAACATTAGGTGGGCATTGGAGCCTAGCTTGTCCTTAATGACCAACAGGGTTGGAGATTTTGAGGATATTCTCTTTAGATCTCACCCCAGACTGTGCACAGTACAATGTGCTGGAAGGGTATGGACACTAAGGACAGGAGTGGGAACATAGCACCTGCTCGGGGAGGGGAGTTCTACCCTAAGAATGGCTAAGGGAAGGAGCCCACACCACCAGGCATATCCACTGAAAAACTTTCAAGCTTTTCAAAGATGAACCAAATGGGGGGCCGTTTTATTTACCTTCTTTATCACGGCCCAGTCTGGCTGACATCTGAAGGGAAGGGAATGGAATGGGAATGAAGTGAGTGGCCATGTGATGGCTTTTCCTTCATGCGGTCCAGAGCAGGCACACTGGAGTGGTAACAGGAACCTGAGCCCTCCTCACCCATCAATCTCTGTGAGGTGCTCCTTTGGCTCTAAATTTGCCACATGACAGTAAAAGCAGTTACAGATGGAAAGGCAATACAATTTTTCTCACAAATATTTTGGGGTGGAGCATGACATTAAATAAATAGATGGCACCACTTCCCCTGTGCCTTGGTGCTCCTGAGCCAACCCAGGTTGTTCCTTGTTCCTCCAAGGAGTTTCTGAGAGAGGAGAGAGGCAAGGGAAAAAGGGTGGGAAGAAGAGTCAGAACCAGGTTCCTCAGTGTCTGCAATCATAGGGCTGAGGGGCACAACAGTGACATGGTCTAGATGGTGGGTGGCNTCACTTTACAGGCTGGAGTTTGATTTCTCTCTTCACAACAGCGATATTCTAAGAAAAAAATTGAATGCGGCCAAACAAACTTGGATTTGGTCCATCCCTGTGGCTGGTGTGTGATTCCTCTGTGAATCTCAGCTCCAACTGGGTGGCTGAGCTCCAGTGTAATAACCACCCAACAGCTGGTGTTTCTAAAGCCATACCCAAGAGCCAGCTCCGTATAGTATTTCATTTGGGTGTTTGTGGGCTCAAGAAAGTCACAGAACTTCTTTGATCCCTCATAAATGAGGAGAACAAGTGGGTTTTCCATCCACAGGATTGTGGCATGGTCTAAATTCGTTAATACTTTGAGAAAGGTCGGCCACATGTGGAGAGAGGAGCAAGGCAGACACCCTGAGTTTTGCCACCCTCTGCTGCACTCGGTATGTGGAAGGACCTTTCCTAAGCACTTTTTGGCAACAATTTTCGGTAGAAACAAGCTCCACAAAGTCTCTAGAATAGCCTTGCTCCTCAGCAGCACCCCGAGTCTGGGCTGTGGCTCTGTTGCTGTCCCTTAAGATCTTCTTCTGGGATCCATTATCAAGGCTGTGGGGGGGAAGGAAGGAGGCACAGCATTCCAGGTGACCAGGGAATACCAGCATCTCTACATGCCACACCGAAAATGAGCCCACACTCTNGCTCTCCCATCCAGCTGTTGTTCAAGAACAACTGAGCTCTAGATATAAGGGGCCTGTGGCTGGGAAATGCTCCAAGTGTGTGTGTGGGTTTTTTGTTTGCTTGCTTTTAGTTTTTGTTCTGTTTTGTTGTTTGTTTGTTTGTCTATGAGAAGTTTCTAGACCTCTCTGTTCCTGTTCAATGAATGATGGGCTGGGAAGAGAGTAATTGAGAGCCAGGGGTCTGCAGGTTGGCTCCTCAGTAACAGTAAGTCAATGAAGACAGATGGTTTTGTTTGGTTTTGGTTTTTCTTCAGATGAATGCAAAAACTCACCCCTCAGTATTATGACCAGCCTTGGCTCTTGTCTCTGTCTTCAAATAGTTGACATAATCCAGGGAATTGGTGCCAAAGAGTTAGCAGAACTATATGAAAAAAATATGGACACTTGCTCTGTTGCTCTGGTTGTACGTGCTCAGGGCAGTGTCTCTGTCACAACCAGAGGGAATGGAAATAGACAATGGTGACCAGTGTAAAAGGATGTGGCTAAAGTAGATTCAGTACTCAAAGGGAGGTATGTCAGCAGCTTCTGCTCTCTAAAGACAAGTCCCTCTCCTTTTGTCCACAGACTGTTTCAGGACCACCCTGAGACCCTCGATCGCTTTGAAAAGTTCAAAGGCCTTAAGACTCCTGATCAAATGAAAGGCTCTGAAGATATGAAGAAACATGGAGCTACTGTTCTCACCCAACTGGGCAAAATCCTGAAGCTGAAGGGTAATCATGAGGCAGAGTTGAAGCCCCTGGCTCAGACCCATGCGACCAAGCACAAAATCCCTGTCAAATATCTGGAGGTATGGAAAAGGGCAGGGTATCTTGGTGCCTGATGTATAGTGAACATCTGCAAGACAATTATATGAGAGTTGTACTTTTATTTACTGATGGCTAATTGAATTTCAGTGAGCTCTCCTTCCAGTTCAAGGTCTCCCTGTACAGGCAGCACAGAAAGGGCTCATGATATGTGAATATCCAAGTTTAGATTTCCCACTCCGAACACCATGTGCAGTCTGAGCAAGTCTTGACAACAATAAACCAACCCATGCTGTCTCTGCATGCCTGGGAAACTATATTATATAAGACCTGTTAGTGGCTGGACACAAGGGACATACAATTTTAGAGTAAGCCCTGGAGGAGACACTGGAGACCAAGACCCATAAAATTAAGTGTTATACAAACACAGGGAGTGCATTTTTGGTCTTAATGGATAAGACAGACAAAAAGTGGGAAGGGCCATGGTCTACTCAAGGTCATGAAGCAGATCAGCATCAAAGCTAGGAACAGAGCCCAGTCCTTCTGCCTAGCCCAGGCTCCTTGCATACTAGACCTCACTGTCTCTCCAGGGACTATGGGGAGGGCTATTGAAATAGCTCAGAGAT
The DNA here is from genome assembly GCA_013390025.1 of Pitta sordida. Lineage (NCBI taxonomy): Eukaryota > Metazoa > Chordata > Aves > Passeriformes > Pittidae > Pitta > Pitta sordida. Next base: position 56,749 of record WEKX01026009.1, read on the forward strand.
ATTTCCAGGCTCTGCAACCTATTTCTTAGTCTGGCTTTTCTGAAAATAAACCTTGAGTGTCCCTTTAGTTTTTTTCTTTCTCTTTGCTTCCTTACAGTTCATTTCTGAAGTCATTATCAAGGTCCTTGCTGAAAAACACGCTGCAGATTTTGGGGCTGATGCCCAGGCTGCAATGAAGAAGGCACTGGAGTTGTTCCGAAATGATATGGCGAGCAAGTACAAGGAGTTCGGTTTCCAGGGTTAGCACATATGCACAAAGGTACACCACGATGGAGGCCTGGCCACGCATCTTAAGAAGATTCCCCAGCACTGTTTTGGACATCTCACAATCGGCCATCCATGATGTATGGGAAAGCTTTGATGAGAGGCCAAGAGTCACTCCAGGCAGCATAGAGGCACTCAGAGTGATATCCATGACAAACTGTCATTTCCCGGCTTCATGTATACAAAAGAAATATGTAATTTTCTTTCTTAGAGTAAATAATGTTAGAGACTATCTGTGAGCTTCTGCCTATCCTATCTCCTTTATCCTTCTCCCTCCCTGAAACTCAGTCTCATCTGAGAGGCAAATGGCATGGCCAGAGATGATGGGACGTGGAAGAACATGGGAGGTATTGAGTATGATGAATGAGAGTGAAAGGATGACCCAAATGAAAGTGGTGTGAGGAGGGGAAACAAGGACACAGATTCCCATTCCTCCCACAGGTGAGAATGTTAGCAGCTTACTAGAGAGAGTTTCCAGCACAGTATTGCTTTGCTTTGTGGGGTTGAATGCAGCCAGTCGGTCTCCAGGCCTTGCCAGCTCTTGGGATGTTTAGTTGTTAAACTTTCATTAGCAAAACTATAAAGAGCAGTACTCGCTGTGGTCTGTAGGTTCTGGCAGCCATCACTATGCATCTGAAGATCTGTTTCACTGGGAAGTAAAATATGTGTTTCTTGGAAAATAAAAATCCCTGCACCAGTGTTTTGTGTTTGCTCCTGGCTTTACAAACACTCCAGCGAGAAGTGGAGGAGGAGTAAGTAAAAAGGTGTTTTGCCTACGGATCTGGCTGTGCTGCCTCCTGCACGGTCAGTCCATGACCCGAGCGGCGTGTGGCATCTGTCTCAGCCGTGGACCCAGATGTCACCATGGGGACATGACCTGCTTACCAGACCTCACAGCTCAAAACAGCAGCTCAGGCTCAGTGCCTGGGAGCGTAGAAGTGCTCCTTGACTAAAGGCCATGGTCATTGCTGTGCTGGCGGAATGTGGTGAGGGTAGGTCCTTTGCTTCTTTATGGGGAGGTGGCATGTTCAAGCAGCCTCAGCTCCCAGCAGCTGCACAGTGCATTGCTCCCTCCAGACACAGGAAAGGAGGGCTGATTAGCTCAGGAAGGCTGAAAGGCACATGCACTTAAGACCCAAACTCTGGTCCGTAGACTTTTGAATTTTTGCTGTGGTGCCTCTGCAGTGCAAGCTGCACTGTGTTTACAGAGGTACACCCATGACCTGCGGGGAATGTTAAGGGACAGACATAGTGGCAAGATTTCTCCCTCTGCCTGTTGCCGTCTCCCCTGATACCACTGGGTTGTGGCTAGAGGAAATGTGTGGAGGTGACAGGGCTGCTTTTCTTTGGTGTGGAGAAAGTAACGCGCCTTATCTCAGAGAGACAATGTGAGGGCAAGCAAAAGAAACAAAAAATATGCTCTTAGTAATAGGGACTACTCGCAGGACGTGGTTCAAAGTACTCCCTGCTGTACTATGTGCAGTGGAGACAGAAGAGGAGCCACCAGCTCCCTTAAAAGTCTGTCCTGAACCAGCATGAACTGCTGTGTGTTTAGTCAGGGAAAAGGCCACAAAATTTCGGTCCCTGAGAGGAGGGGGAATAATATATTCCTTCCTAGAACAGTACATTTCTGATCTCTTGCTGTTTACAAATCCTCACTTCACCTTGGAGCTTGCTAGAGGTTTCAACCTTTCCGAGAGAGTCACAAAGCATATACGTACTGTCACCTAGATGAAGTTACAGCCAGCTGGTCCCTGACTTGAGCAATGTGCTTCGTCTGACTCCAGTCTAGTCTGTCTCGTACTGTGGGGAGAGCAAGGTATTTAATTAAAGTCTAGGATTGCCTATCCAACACAATAAGATTTCCTGCCAGTGACAACAGACTCTGCTTTAGGATTAAAAGCTCTGCTATAGCAGCTGCCTCCGTCAATCTGAATGGACCTGGAGTTGTCTAGAGTTATCTACTTTTATGTAGGGCAATGTGGTGGAGGAGGGAGCATGTATGCTGTGCCTAGCTACTGGTTATTAGGTAGGTCGACTAAATGTCAGTCCACTAGGTGCACTGACCTTTCTCACTGCCTGCCTTACCCCACTTTGTCGGTGCTGGTCACATGTGGGATCTGATGTAGGTTTTGTGGTTGTATCTATGGCTCAGTGTAGACATACAAGCTGCGATGAATCAGTGAGTGGAGCTGTCTCCAGCAGGCTCAGTGGGTTGGGATGCTTGTCATGAAATCTACATCTTCACCTTTGCTGCTCTGGCTACTGAGTATGCCCTTGACTGAGTCCTGACATAATCGCAGTGAAAGGGCAGTAATACCCACACAGTGAGTATATAAAGCTCCTCCAATGGCCCCTGCTTTAGGGATAGGGGAAGTTTCCTAGTGCAAAGGGGATGGTGGAGAAAGCATTTTTTAGCTCCATGCAGTATTGTTTCAGAATCTTTGTTAGAGTCTCTCCTTCCAGTGTACTTCTGGCCTGTAGAGCTTTGCTGATTCATATATAGGACAAAGTCCTTTAGTGGAGATAAAGCATATCAGCGTAAGGACAAATATTTTCCTGCCTCCTTTCCAGGAATAGCTTTACATAAGGTAAATTGGTCTCGAGGCCTTATCCTCAGGCTCCCTGCCCATTAGCACGATGTGAGACATATGCATTCCCAGCCACAGGTTGGGAAGTGGATTGTGTCGCTGCCATCCTCCTTGCTCCAGCACGTACACACTGACTGCAGTCAGGTCAGGCGGCTCTCACTGCTGTGGTTTCCATTGCATGGCAGGGCTCGCCATGGCACCGAGCCAGTGCCCTGTCTGCATTCTCTCAGGCTTCGGTGTCAGACACCGGCCACTCATCAGGATCTCAGATGGGGGGAGCAGGTCCTCGCTTTCCAGACGCTGTGTAAGTGAGCTGGTCAGCCCCAACCAGGGTGCAACAATACAGCAGGTTCTGCTGCCAGTCCCCCTTCTGCCTGCTGATCCTGCCTGACTCCAATACGCCTGCCAATGTTAAGTGGCATCACAGAATAAGCGCTGGGGACCCTGCTATTAATCCTGTGATCTGTCTCTTGGTCACCTCAGTGGGAGAAAGGGATAGGGCTCCAATGATCAATTACGTTAAATATTTAGCACATTAGTATGAAGCTTGTGACATTCTTCATGTTTGCATCTCCCTGCAGGGCTAACATGAGGAAAGGGCAGGAAAGTTTCTAGTCCATGTCATAGTCACTGAACAGGTAAGTCTCATTTCTGGGAATTGAAGCATAAACAGTGCCTTAAATATGTAATATCTATATAACATTCATTTAACAAGGAGACTCAAATTCTTATTTACATCACATGCTTTCAGATGAGAATTATTTTTGCCATGATCCCTATGTTTTCTACCACCTGGCGAAAAGCTGTTCTAAATGTTATGCCAGTGAGTGAAGGAAATGGTGTAATCAGGTGTTTCTTTGTCTCTAGTCTGTGCTTGCCCATAACATTTTTTCCAGAATGTGCATGGCATCAGAACATGTCCTTCTTGGAACCATTCCTCTCAGGTTTGCTCAAGGCTGCACCCTTGCTTGTTCAGGCTGTGCAGGATTTAAGAATCAGAGTCTGTTCTGCCTCTCAGATTGAGTGTTCACACACACACACACATCTATACACAACCAGCAGCTTGCAAAACACATATCATAGCAAAGACCATCTGTTCTAATCCTTCAGATTCTAGTGTTCCTGTGTGCTGGTTCTTCCTTTGAGAGGATGATATATATGAGTTGTGCTCAAACAAAGTACAGATGTGAAATGGCTAAGGTTTAACTAGGTGAGAAGACAGACTATGCAAGGACACGAAACCTGGGGAATACCAGTAGGAGGGGGCTGTTAAATTTCATGAAGATGTGATGAAAGAGTCCAGGAAGACATCTGGAACTACAGCAAATGAGAAAAGAAAGTCCAATCAGTCTCTTTTATCCAATAGGCCAATAATTGGGCATTTATGTATATGAAAGAGTCAAAACAATGCAGCATTCTAGACCAGCACATAAATCCCTTCCTTCCCTGTGATCGTAGGCACAAGTCCATCTCTCAGTCTTGTGACTTCTATAAAATCCTTATCCAAATGTCAGTAAAGGTGACCTTGTAGCTTTTTAAAGCAGTACTTAATAGTCACTTGACTGCACTGTAACAAAGTCCTTTCTGAGTTTGGCTTTCATTCCCTGTAAATAAATAAACAGAACAGGCTGCCGCCACATTTCACCCCAGCCCTGTAGTGACCACCTGTGGTAAACTATGTCAGACAGGCAGGTCTGGGACTCGCTTGGGCAGGGCAAGGCAAGCCCTGGCATGGTGCATTACCAGCATACTTGTAGTTTTTGTGGACAAGGCAATGGAGAAGGAATATTTGGAATGGGGAAGGTATTGGAGTCTACATTCCTCCCTCCATATCCCAAGGAAAGCATCTCGTGCTGAGAGAATCAGCAGTTCAGCAGCCCTGAGCTGACCAAATGGTCCCTTGGGTAATGCTCATGTTCATTCAAATGCAAATGCAAATGTGACATTGGGGACAGCCAGGCTGTGAGGGGATTTCACTTCATTTAAGCACTGGCTTGGTTATGTGTCATGGGGCTATGGGGCTGGTTTACCGTATTTGCCGAGAGCTGTTGAGAGAAGGCTGTCCCTGGTAAGTATGGCTACTCTGCAATCCAGCAGAAGACATGACCCCAAAAGAGTTTTCCAGTTAACTACCTTAGATATTTGAAATTAGTACAACACAGACACTCATGTCTAGGAAATTGTGAATTTCCTCAGGTTGTAAGGCTGAGAATGGGGCTGTAGCTGTGCTTTTACTGATACCCAAGAAGGTTACTTTAAAGGTAATACTGGTGTTTATATCTTAGCCTCAGCCTCATGTCTGGAGGAGAGCTTAAACAAAATTATGCTTGTTTCCTGTTTCTCTTCTCCAAGGAAAGCTCGGTATGAATGCAGCTGTTGGGTACCCGATCTTATTTTAGATTGTCCTAAAAGCAGGTTCAAAGGTTCAAGTGACAGAAGAGCTTTGGGTGGAAGACCAGGATTATTAGCACTTAGTTCTCTATGTCTCTATGCTGAGCTTGGATCTCCTACTTCCCAGTGTGTTTATTTAATTGTGCTTTTTTTTTTTTTCCCCCCTCTCTCTTCTGCCCTTCCTCAACATGTCTGTTTCCTCATTCAAGCTAAATTCCAGTGTCTGAGTTCTCACCAAATGAGTGGAAAATTCCTGGAGCTGATACCCTTACCAGGATCTGGGATTGTTCTGCCTAGGGCTTGCATGACATCAGACTTGTTCTCTTGGTGAGATTTTGGGTTATCTGGAGAGTTAGCTGATACAGTGTCAAAGCAAGTCTGGTTTTTTTCACTCACTTCTCAGCTGGATGAATAGTCTGGTGCTCTTTGAGAGATATCATGGATTAAGTGTGTGTTGGTTGGGGAGAAAGGAGTAAAAATACCACAGAGTTTTATCTAAACCAACCATATGATGTCCCTGCAGAGTCTGCAGGAGAACCTTCATCGAGCAAAGGGTTTGTAGCAGATGTGCTCAGACAAGCTGTACAGAGATGGAGAAAAAGCAGACAGGACACACCATGTGCCATACATGGCAGCCCCCACTGAGGGCAGATGGATCTGTGAGGTTGGTAAGGGAGAGTGAAAAATGAAATACGGGTGAGAAATGGAGACACAACTGCCTTCCCTCCAAGGCTATTTACTGCTATTAGTGTCTTCTGAAGAGCAATAGCATAATTCTGACAATCACTCTCCTGTAATGCAATGGAGAGTTTCCTAATTCCAGCTGGAAATCCATGTGCTTCAGTACGGGAAGAAAGATGGAGTTTACTCACTATGGATGTGATGCTTTCACAAATCTGGCCCATGAATCGTGAGAATGGAACCTTTCATACATTTTGGTTTTGCCTTGATAATGGGACGTATTGCTAACCCAACTAATTAATCAGCTAATTTTAGCCTGTCATGTTTAAGCTGCTGTCCCTACATCTTTTGCTATGTTCCCTCTAGAGCTGAAATGATCCCTCAGTGCATAAAGTCATCAATTTTTTTCTTTCCAAAATCCTCTGTCCTGAAATGGAGTTCTCTGTAACAGTCACAAATTGGTAGCTCATAACAGCAAGAATGATTAGAAAATAATCCTTAATGTATTTCCTACTATGGTTTTTCTAGTTCAACTGTGCTGTAGCTTCCTTGTCTGTTTTAGATCAGAAACTTGTTGACTGTGAGTGTCATCTGGGACAACTTCTGTTCTAATTTCTAATGGTAATTAATATCTCTGTTCCATCCACTTTAAAACTCTCTGTCTACAAAATACTAAAACAACACCCTTCTTATGCTACGCCTGAGCTGTTTGCTGAACTATTTTTAGCCTAGACCTTAGTTAGAGGCCTATTTATTCTTTCTATCTACGGTACTGCGCAATTACCTTCATTTTATAGATGGTAAACTGAGGCAGAGCCAGGCACCAGCACATTGTTTCATGCTTTCGTCATTCAGCTGTTCACTAGGCCAGGCTGCTGACTGCATTTCAGAGGTTGTTTGTGAACTTTTTGTGTAGGAAGATGTGTGAAGTTGTGCCATCTTCCAGTAAGCAGGTCTCACTTTGATGTAGTGCATTTTAGCAGTTGTCGAAGGACGTCCTGTGTGTACAGGCACAGTTGAATGGTGTAAATACCCAGATAGATTACAGAGGCTGTGAACAAAGAGAAGCAGCTTAGTGACTTTGGGGCTGAACTTAGAATGAAATTCTCTGGAGATTTGTGTTCTCCTGGTATCACTTCAGACATTGCTAATCTTCTCAATTCCAAAGAAAAAGACTCCCAGACTGGAAGTCTGAAGGACATGAACATCTAAAACAGGTCACTGACGGAAGTGGGGTGTACGAACCTCAAATCTTCTTGTGTAATTATTTACACACAATTTCATCTGTAACCCCCTCCTTGATTTCTAGTATTTTGCCTCTGCTATGCCCTGATTTTCCACCAACTTGGGTGGGTCTGAGCCATTCAGTGTTCATCTGCCTACCTTTATTTATAATCCATGGACAGGACCTTCCTCTGCCTACTCTGGCAGAAACCAGTCATATTTGGCCAACACCTGGTCTCCAAAAAATGTCATTCCAGCTACTTCCATCTAACAGTATGGTTACTGAACAAGCTTCAGGTCCTTGCCTCTTATCACATAGATCACTCAGCTCATAATACTTCAGTCTTTTAAAAATGAGCTGTACCTTGCACTTTGTTTTGGAAAGGGCTTGGCTTCAGAAGATCAGGTTTTGGTGATTGATAGATACTTGCCTGACTTTTGTGCCCAGGCTCTAAAGGAGTAGGCTAGAAAACAACAACATACATACCAGAGCTGGATTTATAGCGGCTGGATTTCATATTTAGCTAGCTCACTAGCTCACTCAGCATGTGTCTGGCTGAATCCTTCTAAACAACCAAACTCTCTAGTGGTGTGCTGGAGTCCTGGGCAAGTGGCTTAACATCCATATTCTACTCGAGCAACCAGGACTGTTTAAAAGCCTTCATACATCTTTGAGGCTGTTATTATCTTAATGGGACAACTCCTTCCCAAAGGGATTCTCTTTAAAAAGTAAAATGGAGAGAGGAGGGAGAAAATATTTCCACACTTAGCATTAAATGACATACTGCAAAGCATGAAGTATCTGCTTGGGAACAACAGGCTATGTGACAGCCTGCTATGTGGTGTTTGGAGAGTTTGGAGTTGTTTTTCCTGCAAGCTATGCTTGCCACACCCACTCCCACCTCATTGGCAGTAACATCTGGATCCAGGTGCACTCACAATTCTCTCTTGGAAAAGAGCGAGGGCAAAGGAGAAAGAGGCTTTTCTTTCCTCATTGCTCTGCTTCAAGGATAGCTTGCAACTGGAAGGAATTTACAGATTTCATGTATGATGGTAAGAAACATTTCCTCTCCTAATTTCATCCCATCCCTGTTCATACACATAGTGGCTCATAACTGGGATGACTTCAGTTCCAATCCTTCTGGCAACATACAGTGTGAAAAAAATAGACAGAAATGGAAGCAATACTTTCCATCTTTCTTTCCATCTACGGTCAGATTGGAGATGGTCAACACTGCATCCACCTCAATAAAGGGGTTAATTATATCTGTGAAGAAAAGTGTGTTAGAGCCTCTCAACGTTAGAAATAGACCAAAACAGAGTAGGTGCTGCAGAGTACATCGTCATTTCAAGTACTTGTGTTGGCGAGATAAGAGATAATACATACTAGAGAGTGCCTTTTGAGAGAGAGGAGAGACTGAACACATATCACTTGTATCTTGAGGGCACAGCATCTTAGAAATAAATTTAAAGAATAACCTCTCTTTGGGTGTTTAATTTCACTCGTGTTGGAAGTGTTTACTACAATTAAGTCTGTGACAGGAGGGCATGTGTGTGGGTGTGTATGTATGTATGTACAGCACAAAGCCTACAGTTAGTACACAGAACTAAATGTTTTGTTCTGGAGCCCCAAAGGTACACACCCTCTCAATACTAATTAATTTCCGTGGGTGTGAGACCTCTCAGAGACCTGGATTCATACAGCAAATTCTTCGCCACAGGCTTGCAATCAGTGATTTCTTTCTGCTCATGATGCAGTACAGACTCGGAAATCAGCTCTGCTTCTATTCATCAGCTGAAGTATGAGCCGCTTTTATCAGTGCCTTTTGTGGCAATAGCTGTGATCTATTTAAAGTGCTAAGCCTTCAAACTGCAATTCCTTGCAGCAGATGTAGTAGAAGCAGGTATCTATGGAAATCAGTCAAAATGAACTCATGCTGCTGCTCAAAAGCTGGGCTTCATCTTGATCAGCAATTGTTACCCAGTTCCTGCCACATAGGCTTTGGCTCCTTCTTTGGTGGTTTGGGGCTTGGTAGGAGGCTATGTTTCCCGGGGAAGTTTTGCTGCCATTTATATTCACTGCTTCATATTCAGTCTGTTTCATTTCTCCTCCTTAGGGAGCATACAAGGAGTAGACGCTGCTGCTCCTGTGGCCTCGCTCTGCATGCTCAAAGACGTCATGGCTAAGTCCATGTGTTGTGACTGTGGTCCCCTGTTAACAGCGTGAAACTCATTCTCATCTCAGCAAGTGATCATTAAAAGGGAACTTTAAAGCTGTACGGGTGGGTAAGTGTTGCAGGAAACCATGGGGCTCAATCAGATACTTTTATTGGAGAAAATGCCGAGATGCACTACACTGATTGGTGTCAGAGGTGACCAAGTGCAGGGCTGCTCTGCTTGGACAGTAGCCTGGCAGGATGCCATGGATGGCTGATAAGAATTCTGGATGGTTTGGCTACAAACTGTTGTGTAAACCAAGGCTCATACTCATCAGAGTTGTTCCCTGTTAACACTGTTCTCACTTGAGTGAGAATGGAGCAAATGGAGAAAAGAGCAAAAGTGGCACCAAGTATGTGTGTGCTGTCCTTGTAGTGTGTCCTCACCCGCTCATGAGTGGTGTCCCTCAAGGGTCCATACAGGGACAAAACCTATTTTATATTAATACTATTTAATAGTAATAGCCTTGATAGTGGGATCAAGTGCATCCTCAGCAAGTTTGCAGATGACACCAAGCTAAGTGGTGCAGTCGACACTAGTGGGAAGGGAGTGCCATCCAGAAGGATCTTTATGGGACTGAGAATTGGGCCCGTGTGAGCATGATAAAGTTCAATAAGGCCAAGTGCAAGATTCTGTACCTGAGTTTGAGTATTGAGGGGCAATACTCAATGCTGGTAAAGACTGAGTGATGGACTGAATGACAGCTGCCTTGCAGAGAAATACTTGGGGGTACTGGTGGATGAAAAATTGGATGTGAGCCAGCAAAGCCAGCTTGCAGCCCAGAAATATAACCCTATCCTGGGCTGCACGAAATGAAGTGTGGTCAGGAGGCTGAGGGAGGTGATACCCTCTGTTCTTGGGAGACCCCACCTGGAGTTGTGTCCCAGGCTCTGGGGTGCTCTGCCCAGGAAAGACACAGGACTGTGTCCCATGACTGTTGCAGTGGGTCCCGGTCCCGAAGAGAGCCATGAGGATGATCAGAGGGCTGGAGCCCTTTTCCTATAAAGAAAGACTGAAACAGTTGGGGCTGTTCAGCTTGGAGAAGAGAAGGTTTTGGGGAAACCTATTAGCAACTTTTCAGTATATAAAGGGGGCTGATACTAAAGATGGAGGAAGACTTTATGCTGGGGTTTGTAGTGACAAGAGGAAGCAGTTTTAAACTGAAGGAGGGTAGATTTATATTAGATACAAGCAAGATATTTTTTACAGTAGGGGTAGTGAGACACTGAAACAAGTTTCCCAGAGATGCTGGGGGTGCTCCAACATAGGAAGTGTTCAAGACCAGGCTGAACGAGGCTTTGAACAACGTGATTTAGTGGAAAGTATCTGTGTCCATGGCAGGGCGATTGAACTAGGTGATCTTTAAAGGTCCCTTCCAACCCAAAACATTCCATGATTTTGTGACTCATTTCCCTACTGGGTTCTCAGTCTGCTTTCTCACTCTGTCCATCTGATCAGTGCTTGGATGAATGAAACGCTTGCTCAGGAGAAGTTACTGAAAGGCACATCCCCCTCATGAAGGAAAAAAAGTGTGGCTGAAAATCAAATTTTTAAGCCCCTGGCTTATGCATATCAATAGCTGGGTAGTTTTGTTTGGAAGAATTGTGGGCCACAGCAAAGAGAATAGTCACGTATTTTCTCAGATTATGTTCTGTATCTGGGTTTTACTGGTCCAGAAGGGCTTCTCTTGTGTTTTACCAAGCTTTGTGATGCCAAATCAGGAGATATGAGAGCCACATGGACAGGGATGGTTTTTCACTTGCAGCCACATTGCTGTATCATGCTCAGCTAGGTGGTGGTAGAAGAAACCATGCCGTTCATAAACAAATGGTGAACATTTTGATGGGCTCAGAGGGGAAGGCCGAGATCATGAGACCAAATTTTGCTCAACTTCTGAGGTGCAGACTGATATCTCTATGAAAATTCCTATTTATTAATGCAATAGCCCAGTACAGCCTAAACTCTTTGTTATGACATCATTTTTTTGTTTGTTTGTTTTTCCCTGAATAATTGGGATTTGGCCTGTAAGAGAAACAGAAATGGGAAGCATATTTGCCCACCCAGGCTGCAAAGAAAGCTTGTAAATATTACGTTAGTCAAGTAGCAGTTTGAGCTGTGCCTGGTACCAGAGCACAGCTGACTCAAGAAGCAGTCCTCTGAGCAAGAGGAACTGAGTAAGAAAAAAATGGGAAAGAAAAAAACCCCACTTTAATTAGCAGTAGTTCTAGCTCTTCTTTCTTGTCTTTATTTCCTTGGGATATTGTCACCTTAATTAGCAGTAGTTCTAGCTCTTCTTTCTTGTCTTTATTTCCTTGGGATATTGTCACCTGAATTACTGGAGGAGATACTCTTTGGCCCAACTACAGTGGACTTCTTCCTCACACCCTCTAGTAAACCCTAAAGTTCTTTTCAAACAAAGACAGCTATTAAGTTGCAAATCCTGGTTCAGACTCTTTCTCCCACTCAGATAACTGTTACTGTCCAATGACCCAGGTGTGAGACAGCTGCTCACACAGCAGCATCTAGCCAGATGTTGGAGATCTGATTAGACACTAAAATGAGAACTGGGACAGGGAAAATGAGATTTATATCTTCAGATTCTACCTTTTTTTTAATCACAGGGAGAGTAACAAGGTATGTCAGTTCCCCATTCACATGATGGGCTTCGTAACTTCATTATATAGCATCTTTCACAGCCTTCCACAAGACAGCATTTGAAAAAACATGAAAAAACATCCTTTCTCTATGCAAAGCTTTAGGTCTGTTTGAACCATTACCTTTATTATAATTGGTAGAGGGGTGACTGTGTGTTTGAACAATGCACAAGAGACTGAAGTCGTAGTCTCAGCTCCATAGAAAACCTTGCTGAGCTGACTTTTCCTACCAGTGAGGGCTGCACCAAGATCATTTCCCAATAAAATAAAATTAATCTTATTCACTCACCACAAATGTGAAAAAAATAAGAAAAGCACGACTATCATTCCTTAAGTCACCTGCCTGTTTTCTGTTAGAGGTCGACCTTTGCACTGACATCTTGAGTACTGTGTCCAGTTCTGGGCTCCTCAGTTTAAGAAGGATGCTGAGCTGCTTGAGAGGGTCCAGAGAAGGGTGACAAGGATGGTGAAAGTACTGGAGAACAAGCCCTGTGAGGAGTGACTACAGAAACTAGAGTTGTTCAGCCTGGAGAAGAGGAGGTTCAGAGGTGACCTTATTGCTGTTTATAACTACCTGAGGGGAGGTTGCAGCCAGGTGGGTGTGAATCTCTTCTCCTAGGCTGACCACACCAGAACAAGAGGACATGGCCTTAAGCTACGCCAGGAGGGGTTTAGACTGGAGGTTAGGAAGAGGTTTTTCACAGAGAGAGTGATTGCTCATTGGAATGGACTGCCCAGGGAGGTGGTGGAGTCACCATTCCTGGAGGTGTTTAAGAAAAGACTCGATGAGGAGCTCAGTGACATGGTCTAGATGTTGGGAGGCTTGGATGGATGGAGCGTGGTGCCCGTGGTTCCACGTATGTGGGCCTGATCCCTGGGTGGGTGTTCACTTGGGAGTTGGACTAGATGGTCCTGTGGGTTCCTTCCAACTCAGAATAACCTGTGAACCTGTGACTGTTACAGAAGACCACATGCAGTTTTCTAGGTCAACTGCAAGTATTCCTAAAGAAAAGCTGGGCATAAGCATAGATTGCCTAAAATGCAGTTGTTGTCTCCTTCTGTTTTTCTTCTAGGCTTAACCTGCTCCAGAAAAGGCCACTTCAACCAGAGACAGACTTTGGCTCATTTTCTTCCAAATGCTACCTCCTGCTGTACAAGGTAATGTGCACCTATTTCATTATATGACCTCATATACTAAACACAGCTTTAAACTGTACAGGAGGAACACCAGTCAGACACAAAATACTACTCGAATGGATCTACTTGTTCTTCACACAATTCCTTTGGGTAGTCCTGAAAGATAATGCACTATATCTGTAGGATTAGGCATCAAGACACAAAGGATATCAAAGAGTGATTCAAGCAGGTAGAAGGTGTCACGATAAGAAGCAGCTTGACCTGAATGCAGAGTAGCCAGGGAAAGGAGATGAACACTGCAACAAAACCAAATTTAGTTTCAGATAAAAAAAATATATATGCCATAGTTGACATGCACTCAATTGTGAGCTCAACTTGAAGTTTATGGTTGAATTTGATCTGAAAGGTCTTTTTCAACCTTATGATTCCATGATATTATGATGTGATAATTTCAAGGTATCAAAAAGAAACAGAGGTGACATTCCAAGACATGAGGCTCATATGTAGCTCTGTCTGAGTGTATATGTTTGTCTGTGTACCACTACACAGCACATAAAGCACAGAGGGTTCCTATAAAGGATCTTATCAGGACTTGTCCAGGACACATTTGTGCTGATGTCACACAGAACAGAAATAGAAACTTCAAAGGCTTCTGCTATGGGGAATTACAGATTAAATGTTGCAATTCCCTTCTTTCTCAGATTTTAAGGAAGCTTTTCATATGAATTTGAGGTGGGGAAGGAGAGACAACAGAAAGACGGATATTTTCTCTGGAGAGTACCACACCTGATGCCATGACATAGAGCAGTCCATACTACAACACTGGGCAAGGGGAACTGTAACCTCTTAGAGGAGCTCAAACCCAGACTGGAATCCCAGTTTTATAGGAAGCTGCTCTCTTGTTCAAAGTAGCCTTTTCTTTGGCTGAAACAGCAGCACCACCTGGGAAGTTATAAGCAGGAGGGAATTTGCTTTCTCTAAAAATTTGAAAAAAATTTCTAAGGAGATTAGGTGAAAGAAACTGCATACAAGAGTTTATTTTATGTAGGTCTTCAACTCTCTCATGTTTACTTTAGTGTACACAAGCAATTCCTTTGCAAAATCTGATTTAACTACATTACTGTTTTTGAGGAAAAGAACCAGAAAAAAAGATCCAAAGAAGATAACTGGACTTGTAAAGCACACCAAAGATGTGTGTCAAAGAGGAGTGTCATTTGAGGGGTGCTGAGCTATACATATGATGTTGTGGTTGGTACTGTGTGACAGACTTCCCTCCTTTCAGTAGACATAATGAGTTAGATTGCCAAACAGTATCAAACTATGGTCTGGGAAGAGAAACTTTCAAATGCAGGTAGTTGTATTCTGTCAGCCTTGAGTCATTACATCAAGTCCAATGACTAAGAAGGTCAAGAACAATTCATTCAGAAAAAAAGATGCTAGAACTTTCTTTCGGTTCTGCTGCTGTCCTTCAGGATCATGCCTGGAATAATGCTTGAGAACTCATTTTCACGATCTTCTTTTCACAGGTTCACAGGTTATTCTGAGTTGGAAGGGACCCACAGGATCATCTAGTCCAACTCCCAAGTGAACCCAGGGATCAGGCCCCCATTTTTCTGTGCTTTGGGATCCTCATTGTTTCTCTGAATATCGGCTGAGCACTCTGAGGTGAGTGCAGAGGACAGTATCTCCTGACTTTTATTTTGCCTTCCCTCTTTCTTTGACCAGAATTTCCATGATTGGTCATGGGAACCTTCCTGTAACACTGCCAAGGCAAACTGCCCATAGACGAAGACTGGTATCCAGTTACCCAGCTGAGAATTTTCCCACCTGGCATCCACAGCAAAGGAGCACTTACTGAGGCTTTTAGTTACCAGCACACCACCAGACTTCACAGTGGTTAAAGCACCAGGTTTAACAAACTCACATTTGTTAATTTGAACCGTGTTTTGTAAGAAAACGCCTCCCTAGTCCACTGGGAAAGCCGAAGCTGCACACAGGCTCGGCGGAGCGGAGCCGGCGGAGGGGCTGCCCTCGGAGTTTGCACAGCAGCGCTTCTCCGGCTCGGGGTGAGCGAGGGATGGGACGCACCTCACCGCCCCCCGGGGCTGCATTTCAACCCAGCTGCTCGCTGTCGCTAAAATGATGGAAAGTGCTTGCATGGCCTTTCAACTACCCCCATAAATATCCTAGTCTCTCGTCGCAGACATTTGCATGTTGGTGGCAGCCGGGGGGAGGACGGAGGCGCTCCCGACCGGGGGCACATGGTGCGGGGCTGTCACTGCCACGGAGCTGCCACAAGGTGGCGGCCTGGCGCCTCTCGCCCCCGCAGAGACGGGCGGCGTGTCACGGCCGAACAGGCGTTTGTGGGGTTATTTTACCCCCTTTTTAGCCCAATTTTAAGCCTTTCCGCCCCTAGCTCCCACAAACAATCTGCGGAGCTATGCAGAGGCCTCTGGTTGAGGAAGGAGGGGGGTCCCGGCTGGCAGCTGTGACGGAGGTGGTGAAGGATGCTCCCCGGGCATCCCCCGTGGTGCCCACACGTCCCAGCTGGAGCCCTCCTACCCCAGGCCGGGGAGAGCACCTACAGATCAATGCACCAATCTCTTCTCAGAATCACAGAATATTCTGAGTTGGAAAGGACCCACAAGGATCATCGAGTCCAACTCTTAACACTGTCTCCCTGGCGGGAATCGAACCCGGGTCTCCCACATGCCAGGTGGGGACACTTACCAACTTTTCACTTCTCTTGATCGCACTTAAGAGCAATTAAAAGCTCACAGGACTGGTTTTGGGTCTTCTGAGACTCTGTAGCTTCCCTTAAAAACAGATCTCAGGTTAATTGAATTAAAATGGAGTGAAAGGCTTTTGGGCAAAAGAAGGAGTGGAAAATCTGATGTTCTGCAATTAAAAAAACCAAAAAATAAATAGCAGAGTCTGTTCTTTCTACATGGGGAGTTTAGTGTATAGGAATTCTAACTCCGTTAAAAATAAACCAACCCCAAATTTATTAAAATGAAAAGTCAATTAAAAAGCAAAAAACCAAACAGGAAAGCTTATGAACTATAGGAAACAGAATGATTTTTGGAAACATATTTTCCCTTAATTGGACATCTATTTCTAGACAGAGTAATTTGTGCATGAGATCCAGCTGCATGGCTTTTGTTTGACAGTGAAACAATCAGTTTCTCAAAGTGTTAACGTCATGTGGAGAACCCTATCGCTGCCTTGAAAAATACTCCTACCCTGGTAGGTCTTTGTTGGCAATGTCAGAGGGTGCAGAATCAAACTGTGTTGAAGTCCCTAATTGTATGTCATAACATAATGGCCTTTTAATGGTACTGGTGGCTTTGTAGGTTGTAGTTAGAGCCCCAAGAAGGATGTGGAATCCTGTGTGCCAGATGCTGCAAAAAGCCACAGTGTCTGTTCCTTTTACAGGAAAGGCCAGGAGAGGTGGATCTGGGTATGGGCAGGACAGGCACTGAGCAGCAGTCCGCTGGGCAGGCATATGGCAGCCCTGCTCCTGAAGCTGGACTCGCCTCTGCCAGGGGTGCTGACGCTGACTGGGGCTCCTGACAGACTTCGGCAAGGGACTGATGACTAATGCTGGGAAGAGCAGCCACTGCTCCCAGTACTTTCTTTCCTCTGAATGACTACAAGAGCATCTACTCCCAGCCTAAAGAGCTTTCTCCCAGGTCTCCATCTCCTTTTTCATCCTCTGTTCTTAACTCTTCCCTTCCCATAGCAAAATTGATGTCTCCAGTCTCCTCACCCTGCAGATGTCAAAGCTCATGTCACTCTAATGAAATGGCTCTTTTAAATGTTCAGTCCAACCTGATTGCAAGACTCCTCTATCCCCTTCCTCTGCCCGGATCTCACTGCCATCAGTGGAAGTGGTGGGGGCTCACTGTTGTTTGACTTTCAGGTATCTCTTGGGGTGGGTATTTGCCCTGCGCTTTTGCAAGTGTTCTTAAGCCTCACAGTCTATCTCAGCAATAATAAAACCCTAGTTTTGCAGAAGTTGGAACTCATATTACACAGGTAAATCTCTGTCCCCCTGTAGATAAGTGCTGACTCCAAATGGACTGAATAACCACTAAGCAACACAGATATTTCTGTCACATCCTAGTCTGAGGTATAATTCCTGTTTTTTATCTTTAACTAGGTATAATTTGGGATCTTCCAACCACCCTCCCAGCTTCATAACATCCAAATTAATTTGACCATCTTCACAGAATGGTGACCGGAACTTCAGTTCCCAGGTATGCTCAAGTTTTGGAGAGATTCCAGTTCAGTTCTTTGCAGCTCAGCACCATTTCTAGCTACTGCATGTGCCTCTTCTTAGGTCAACCTTTGGCTAAAGGCTTCTGCATCGAACTTTCAAGATGTTAGCTGTTAATATGCAGACATACAATCCTGCCTCCTATTTCCCTCCTTCTTCCTTCCCTACCTCTCTATCATACTGCAGAATCTCTTGGGTTCCTGCCATTGGAACTAATCCCACAAAGACAACCTGGCTATCTCTGCCAGATGGATATTGATCATCTGCCTTCACAAGGACCCTCCACAAGTAGCATAATTTCCTGGTATATCACTCACCCCTTGACCCTGAATCATTTCATTGTCAAGACATCACGCAGTGCTCCTAAAAATCAATCTACCTTCTCTCTTCCCCTCTAGGAAACTGTTTCTTTTCTGTAAAAATTAAAAGCAGCCACGAGTACTTCAAGGCAAGGATGTTTTCCTCTCCTCCCTCCTCCACCTACATGGCATGAATCTTAGGCTGTATTTCACAGGTTTGATTTGAAGTAAGCTTCTTATTGCTGGCAGAGTCTGCCTCCGCGCCCTCTCTGCTCATTTGGTGAGTGACACTAATCAGTGGTGTGGGAGGTAGGGACAATATAGAGTACAGAGGTGACTGACAAGCCTCACTCAGAATGTATGTGTACCCCAATAGACATGTGAGGGTGAAATAGGGTGGATCAGTCAATCTTTTTGTATCATTGCCCATCACTGGCACAGTTCTTTGTTTAAATTAATAGTTCACTGAGTGAAGAAGAAACAAAGCAAGTTTTCCCCCCTGAAAGGCCTTTTTGGTGAAGGTTTTAGAGTATTCTTTTGGGATTTTGTGTGGAGGGTTTTTTGTTTTGTTTTATTTTTAATTTTTTTATTTCTGCTGTTAAATGAACAAATGCCTCCATGTTAATCACAATATGGAATCGATGTGAAAAATCAGGCCCTGCTGGGCAGGGAAAGATCCTCTGAATTATCTCAGCAGGAGAGCTGGCAGTAATTTACTGCTGTTGTGCTTCAAGTACTTCTCATGCAAAAGATGAATGGAGCTGAAGGTTTGTAACTTAACTTGCAAGTACATTTAGACTTTTTGAATAGCCTCAGCAGGGCAATGTAAATTGGCATGAGACCCTTGACTCATGGTTAGAGTCGGCAACCTAGTCTTGTGTGACCTGCCCTCACATCATGTTCTTTTCTTTTTGAGCAGTCTTCCTTCCCTCCTCCCCCCCAAATATATGTTTTGCTACCCCAGATCTTGAGATGTAGAAATGTACTGCTATTTCACCTTCCCAAAGGGTGAGTTTCATGCCTCTTCCAGTTTATTTCCATGAGTTTTCCAGTGGGCCATTTTGTAAACAGAAATAGAGATGAAGGAAGGAAGCATAAGGAAGCAGCCACAGCTCTTTTATCAAAGAGGTACGAAGGATGATGTTTCATACTATGATCAGGTTACACCAGAAATATTTCCAAACCCTGCAGCCTTTTCCACCCTGCTCCTTGAATGGTACTATAGGCCACAGTTGTATTAGAAAGCTAAATGCAGGATCATTCTCTGGTGCTGAAACCTACTGGAATGGAAAGGTCTTCATTCACATACATTAAACCTCAATACTCTCCAGAAATGGATGTCTGACTGCAAACTCCTTATGAAGAGTCATGCCTGGCCTGAGCTAAATCACAGACTGCTTAAAGATGTTCTCTGGTAGGACCCCTCCTTGGTCTGGGTCAAAAATATGACAGGGAATGTACAAACGATTTTAGAGTGGATGCTTCAACTCTGGAGTCTGGGAGCACACTCTGGCACCATGTAATTTTTTAGTATAGTCATGACCATGAAATCTCTTGCCTTTGAGCATTTGATTTTGTAAACCCTATAACACAACTGCACCTTCTTCTATCTCAGGGTGAGAGGTGACAGTGGACCAGAGAAGGAGGGAAGATGGAGACAGCATAAGTTCTACTGGAGGGAGCAAAAACTATCACCAGGTGGGAATGTCCCATATAGTATCTTCCTCTTTGAAGGGCAGAGGTTTGTGTCACTCCACCTCTTAGCGAACACTTGAGATTGTGATTTCCCAGGTGGGAAATCATCCCAGCTTCCTTGGTGGCTTCTGTTTTGTAGTCCCCTTTTCCTAAATGTGTATTTGCTGTTTCTGTGAAGAGGCAAGAACTGTGAAGTAGTGGTTCCCAGGTTGGGGAAAGAAGTCAAGACTTCTGGCCAAGGATAAGACTTTTGCTTCCAACAGATTAGTTGTCCCTTTAATCACTGTTCAGCCTCTCAGATTTTATATATACAAGACCAGATCTTTAGGGTATTAGGTTCCAGTGTGTTTGTTTAACACGCAGGATCAACACTTCCAGCTTTCTGGGTTTGCATCAGATTACATGCTAGTATGGGTTCCCCTGGCAACAAGTTCCCACAACTAAATTGGAGGCACAGGCATTTGTGAATACCTTGCATGGGCCGGTGCTTTCTTGTCAACCCAGCAAGTCATAGGCCATTGGTGTGCAGCTACTACTGCTGGCCTGGTGTCAAAGCCCAGATCCCAGGAGTAGCACTACTACTCAGTTAAAGAGGACATCAGACATACACATCTCCTTAGACATTTTTTTGTTCACTTCAGTTTGTTTCCCAAAGATTCCACTTTCCCTCTGAAATATTTCTGCTTAAGTGAAACTAAAGAGGGTTTTTTTTCTCTTTTCCTATTTCCTCCTGAGAAAAAATGAAACCTGAAGATGTCTAGAGCTCAAGCTCAGGAGCACAGCTCTGAAATGCCTCTCCTGGGTCAGGGTGTCCATTTCCTGACTGCAGTATCCTACCATGTCACACAAGGTCCTTCATAATGCGTCAAACTTATCTTTAAAAATAGTCAGACTCTTGTCTCTGGCCTCTGGAACAGAGGCAGAAAATGAAACTTTTAAAACTATCCCAAAGAAACATTTCCTGTCCACAGGACAAACTTCACCCGATGACAGCAATGTCTGCTTCATTTTTCCCAGTTCATGACCACTTTTGTGTGTTTTCTCTTGACTGCACCTTCCAGGCTTCAGAAAGTAAACTGGCTCTAACTGTATTGAGGTAACATGAAGAATTGACTCTTGTCACCCTTGGCCTGACCTTTTTCAATATACTCAGCTACTCACTCTCTGCCCCTCCTGGCAAACAGGAAAGCAGTATATCTCACCACAGAGCAGTTTCTGGCTAAATGCCCATATTCAGCTGGAGTCATGTCAAGACGTTTCCTGTCACAGAGGACAACTGGTGGACCAGTTATCATGCGTCAGCCCTTTGTGAAGTTACTGTCTTGCTGGCATGGTGTCAAAGACTGGTGTGTCCCCATACTTACCCTGCTTGTTTGTTAATGTGCTGCCAACATACTCTGGTCCCCCTGAGGCTACTGACCCTGAGCTCTGGGCTCAGCTGTGCTTTTCTCTAAGTACCCCAGAATCAAGTTGTTTGAACATGGCTCTGTTTATGTGAGCCTTAACTTACATAACTGCCCTGGCAGAGCACTGCAAGCCTTCCCCAGTGCTCTCTTTTGACTTCTCACTTCTGAAGTTAACATAATTTTGTCTGGCTGTACGCTTATTTCTGGCATGATCTGTGGCTGTGCTCCAGTATGGACTTGTTGGAGAACACCATGCATTTATTAGAGCATATCACAAGTCCCTTTTTAGGGTATTGTCCCTTTTTAGGGTATTATCCCAGGTTTCCTTTCTCTGCAAACGAAAACAGTCATGTCTGGTATGGGACAGAGAGGAAAAGCACTGTGGCATGGAAATTCAGAAAGATCCCAGTAATGTAGACATACTCTTTACTGTATAGTTTCTAATGCTTTGCCTGGCACCAATATTTATTTGTGTGAAGAGGGATGAGCCAAGGGAAATCCCTCAGTTCTGGCAGTATTTTGTCACTCTCTGTATTGTGGCTCTTTCTATAGCATGAAATGACATGTGATGACTTTCTGAGATAGGACACCACATATTTCAAAGAAGAATCACTGCGTTGTGTATGAAAACCCATTGTCTCCTCAGCCATCTTCCTAGACAGGGCAAAAGGCAATAGGCTCTAGAAACTGTAACTGTGGAGACCCTGGTTTCAGGCTTGAAAGTTAGTCCATCAAGATCATGGACTAACAGCCAACAAGAAGCAATGGCACAGCAGTATGCAACAACATGCAGGTTGTGAGAACAGTCAGAACACAGGACCTGACATGCCTCATGTAGAAATATCTGGCAATATTGACACAGGTTGATGGAGGAATTTGATTTGCTCTTTATTTTGGTTAAGCAGAAAAAAGAGGAAGCTTTCACCTGAAGTTTAGGAGGGATAACACGTACTATCTTTCCCTTCTGAACTTTATGTAAAAAGCTGAAGGGGAATGGACAGGACCTTTCTAGTTAAAAAATAGTGGCAGATACAAAAGATAGAGCTAACTTAGTTTTCTGACTCAGTTGCTCTTTAATCTGTTCTTGCTTCAGATTCTCCTCTAGCCAGTGAAGGAGAAGATAGAGGTAAGAAACCTCAGGTGAAAGCACAGATAACATATATTTTGGGCTCCACCCTCCCTTTTGGTTTAATTCCTGATGGACAAAAATATACCATGGGCAAAAATGCCAACCCAAGATTTCACTCTGGAATACACTCTTTTTCTCAGTTCATTTTTTAGCCCTTCTCTCCTCCCCTTCCCCCCCCTCCTCCCTTTTAATATAAATGTATGGGAAAGCGAAAGGAGCTCTGAGACTGTTCTTGTTTTGCTAAGAAAACCTTCACT
The DNA here is from genome assembly GCA_013390025.1 of Pitta sordida. Lineage (NCBI taxonomy): Eukaryota > Metazoa > Chordata > Aves > Passeriformes > Pittidae > Pitta > Pitta sordida. The sequence continues at coordinate 78,973 of WEKX01026009.1, forward strand.
CCTCAAGGACCTCTCAGTCAAAATCACTTATCTTTTCAGTTTTCTCTTTCAGTGGAAGTTCGGTTCAGAATAATATTTCCTCTTCATTCGACCAATTTGGATAAAGTTGAAAAAAGTACTTAAGTGAGCCTAAGCTCATTTCATTTTTGCAAGTCAATTGAGAGTCTGAAGTGTCATGGAAAAAACGTCAAAACTCAAAGCTCCTTAATTAATGAGGTGCTTTCAGACATTTTCCTCTCTGACAGAGTTCATGTCTGAAAAGAGAAAATTAATTGAGGAAGATGTGAAGTCCCAAGAAAAAGGGATAGAAAACATCCTTAAGGCTCTCCCTTCCACCAAGGGTGTTCATTTCCTATGCATCTGCTCACTGTCTAGCACAGTAAAATGTCCTGCTGCTGCTGGGGTCCTCTCCATTGGCTGGGTTCTGTGTCATCTGTGAGAGTTTTACCATCTCCAATGGTAAAACCATTCTCCAATGATCATGCTGTGAAGGGAGATATCAAACTTTTAGGATACTGTGGATTGTTTTGTCAAAATCTATGCCAGAGGAATTCTGCTTTAGGAGATCAAGGTCAAATAAGAGCTCTTGCATGGGCTGTAGCAGTATAAAGGGGGTACTGAAGAGAATCTCTGTCTTCTTTGTGCTTTTTCATTGCTTTCAATGTTAAATTCTATGGGTAGATAAACATGTATTCTGTTCCATCAATTTGTATTTCAAAAGTGGATATACACCCTGCTCCTAGAACTATGTGATCCATTTCTTTCTACTGGGAGCTATGGGAGGTCCTGACTCACAGGCAGGACATAAACAGACATTCTCTGAGCCATCATCCATCACTAAAGGAAAGGGCAGTCAGCAGGTCTTTGCCATGACTTGGCAATGTCAGCATGGTTGCTTCACTTCTTTGCCCTGCCCAGGTTCAGATTTCATGACAGCCATGTGTAAGACAGCGCTGCTGTCTGTCTCAGGACACAGTTCAGAGTTAGGTCTGAATAACTGTGGGCCATGGCTGGCTTGGGGGCTTGCACACCAACTAAATTACCAAATGGCACAAAGATGCTGTATCCAGTTATAAGATGTCTCCTTGACAAGACTGCTAGGAAGGATTGCAAGGAACCAATGCAAGAAAAACAAATAATTTACCCATCTGATGTGCAGTGTATAATCCTTATATATGCTTTCTCTGTTTTTCACAGAATTCACAGAATATTCTGAGTTGGAAGGGACCCACAAGGCTCATCAAGTCCAACTCTTAAACAGCACCACTGCCTCCCCGGCGGGAATTGAACCCCAGTCTCCCATGTGACAGGCTGGGACACACCACTGTACTAAAGTGGATTTCAGTAAGTCCAGCTGAAGAAGATTATTACTAAATTGTACTAGGTCTTGATGCTGCTACTGCCGCAATGTAGTAGTTTCAAGGTCTCTACTGAAATAATTCACTGCATTATGTTAATCAGGAAAGTGTGCGTACAGCAGCTTCTTCTCACTTTAGGTTGTGGATAGGATGCTCGTAGGAAAAAAGTAGAAGCCATCATAGAATATAAGACAGATGCTGTGGAGTACAGAAGTTAATGAGTAGGATTCTGCCCTGGCCTTTGTGTACATAGGGATTTTCTATGTGTTGTGCATTTGTATATTTTCTGGTACAATGGGATCCTGATTTGTGGGCAGGGCTCCATAATACAAATAAATACCACCATGACTGATGGCAGACCTTGTGTAACTGCCCCAAAGTCAGCAAGAGTTGCAAGCAGTCTGAGTCAGTGCCATTGTGTAAGGGGATAATTTCTGCCTTGACAGTGTTATGTCCAGCTGGAATTGTTCTCTCTCATAATTGCCAATCTGGATTTCTCCCACATGGCAACATCTCATAAAGAGTATCTGAGAAGAGCTCTGCTCTGCTGTCTAATAGGACTCCACAAGAGAGCTGTTCATCCCTGTCACCCCTTATCCATTGCCTCAGGCAAGTCTCCTGTCAATTTGCAGAACAAGTCGTTGCTCTGTGTTTATTTTTCCTTTTTATTTTATTTCTTTATAGAAACTTCTATTTATTACTTTGGCAATGATCCACCCAGCAAGGAACAAACTGTTTTGTGGCAGAAAAGATGAGACATTCTGCCCTGGACCAGCCAGAAGCAGTGCCACTGATCTTTCCTATGCCATCCTCCAGTCCCTCAGGTTGTGTTTAACAAGGCTGTGTTTTCCTAAGACACTTGTTTTTCCAGCAGAGAGAGGGTGAAAGAAGAGGTTGTGCTGTGCATCCACCCAAGGGTCCCTGAGTAAAAACCTTTGTGCAGCACACGACTGCTTAGCACACAGATACGTAGTGATCGAGGAACAGGGTCTTGCCAGTGTGTAATTTTAGTCCTTAAGCTCTTGGGACTTGCCAGCTCAGCAGATGCTGAGTAGAACAAGACTGTAGGTAGTGCAGAAATCGGGGATTATGCAAAATGTAATTGCTCTCCCACGTAGCTTGCACTGCAGCAGCTCATCTCCTGATTGAGATGATATTTGTTTCCGGTCTGCCTCTTCACCTTTTAAAGTGTTTATCCATCATTGTTGTACCCAAGTGCCTCGCAATCTAGAAGATGTTTATCCTCTTTCAGCTTTCCCATGAGTGCCATTGGCCCTCTATCAGGAACGGAAAATCAAGATGCTGATTTATGTAAGGAGTTTGGAAACTGGTAGAACTGTTCCTAGGGCCTGTTAGATCTCTGACCTGAAGTGTATGACAGAAATCCACGGTACTTAACATCCAGTTATTTTACCAGCTTGAACTTTAACTCTGAAACTCTTGGAAGCTTTGCAAAGACATTGAGGAACTAGTTGGAATCTGTCACAGTCCTGATGCTAGTGGGTTCTGAAATGCAAGATTTAGCTCCGCTGCTGAGAGTGTGTTTCTTGTCTTTCTGTGTGGATTTAATTCCCAGCGTAATACAGAGGGACCACAAGTCTCAATTTGTAGAGTTACGCAGTTTTCCAGATGAAGTCTCAATATGCGAAGGAATTGTTTGTTATAGCTAGAATTAGCCACCACAACTGTAGAAACTGTAGAAATTTTTGTTTTGTTGGGTTTTTTTATCTTAACCTCAAAATATGGACTCAAAACATATAATTAAACCCAATGTAAAATACTCAGGGGTCTCATGTGTGCATTGGTGTTCTATACTAACTGCTGAAAGGCAAATGCTTGCAAGAGGACCCTCTTGAATACAGTCCATCTGAATTGCCTCCTTCAAGAGCCTAGAGAGGAGGAATGGCCTGGAGAGAGGGAGTTGCTTCCCTCTAGATCAGAGAAAGGTGAGGACACGTATTCAATGTGTTGATGGATTTTTTTTCGTTTATGTTATTTTACTTTGCTACATGATGTCCTGAAACATAGTGACCTTATTCCTCCTTGTCTTCATGTTTAATCTGGACTAATCTTAGTTATCCACCCCAGTTAAAGTGCAGGACACATTTCCCTCAGTAAGTCATTAAATTCTTCTGAAAATAAACAAATGTTCAATAAACCATACATGGACAATTCACCAAAGAAGCTGTTTGCTGCAAACGGTCCAGGGATCTTTCTGGAAGTGCTCTGAAAAGCAGGGTCTGATATAAGAAGTCTTGTCTCTGTTGTTAGTGGTCTGCTGGGAAGGGACCAGTGAGCTACCAGCCCTCCACTTGTGGGGCTGAGAGCGCATAGTGAGGACAGACTGTCTGAGGAGATCTCTTTGAAGTAGTCTTGGGGCCATCACAGAAACAAGTGTGAGGGATCAAAATAGTCTACTGGCTCAGTCAGTCTAACCCACTGCCAATACCAAGTTACCCCTGCTGGCTATGTAGGTTTCAATGTTTTTCCCAGTATCTTTCTAATGGGACTTTCATGACATCTCAGAAAATTTTCCAGTAGGCTCCACCGCCCTAAAGTCTGCCCTGCTGTCTTGCATACATTTTCCTGCTTAATACTCCTGTTCCTACTGAGCTATCCCCCTGTCCAACTCTAAATAAAGGGCTGTCTTAGTTGTCATCTCCACCTTTCAAATGGATCTGGGTGTTTTCTGCCAGGCACTGTCAGACTTTGTTTGCCTACATGGCACAAGATTATCTCGAGTTTTCTTAGGCTTACTCAAGTCAATCCCTTTAGGCTCATAAAATGTTTTTCTTCTTAGTTCTTGGTCTCCTTCCAAACTGTCAATAACTTTCTAGGAACATGATGTCTGGGACTTAGGGTGGTTCTGCATACCAGGATGACCAGTGATGGTAGAGGCAAGAAAAAGTCTTTAGCTGATGTCAAGAGAGCAAAAGGAAATGTTTCTCCAGGAAGTCTCAGGCTGAGATTGTACCAGACACAGGTTAGAGAGAAGTTGAGCAAGGCTCACAGCTGGCCCTAACCAAATCTGAGTGCACGAGTTAAGTTTACAGCAGTTTGCGATGTGCATTCCCTGTATCAGGTATTGTGCCAGGAGCAATGCCACAGTTTGCAATCACAGCATGGAAATGGTGTTCTTACTTATGTCAGCATATCAATCCCACAGCTTTTCAAGACATATTGAGTAGTCTATGAAGCAAGTTTTGCTGGTGGTCTTCGTTTCTCCACATAATAGAATCTGAAGGGAGGATAATTTCCCATACCAACTCAGAGGTGAAAGATCTAGGGCAGAGCCACAGCTACTCATCTGCCCCCTGCAAATTCTGTGCTCTTTTTGAGTGTGGAAAAAAGGCTGTTGCTATAGAAACCAGTGGGGAAAATGTACATTATATCATATTTTACATAATTTTTCAAGTAGACCCTTTAATCTGAGCTTACCAACATGTAATTTTTCAGAAACTATAATGCTGATAACCCCCCCTCAAGTGTA
>WEKX01026009.1:83840-159114 GCA_013390025.1 Pitta sordida
AACCCCCCCTCAAGTGTAACAGTAATTTCAAATAAAATCAAATAATCATCAATTACTTCTAAAATACCTCTGACTGTAACCTTCCACCCTAAGCCAAGACACTGGGACAGGGCTAGCAAGGCAACCCATGCTAAGACACGACAGGTGAATAAATATAAGGCAGCAAAAGGCATTAATGAGATGTAGGGAGTGGTGAGCAGTTACCCAGTGGTGAGCAGCAGCTAACATTTAAGGAAGGACAAAAAATGAAATAAAATAGCTTCATATTTGACTTGTGTGTAGAGAGGTATGAAATAAAGATAAAAGGTAAATTTTATGCCATACATTCTATCTTATCTGTTTCTTTATCTGTCCAATCTTCTGTTGCTATCTTACATTTATGAGCCACCTTTTGAAGCTCTTTTCTGCTGCCCTTTTAAAAATTATCCCATCATTTCCTACTTGCCTTTATAAAAGCCCTTTGACCTCCCAGGCAATCAGACATATTGCACCCAGGGGTCTCAATGCTCTTTGAGAGGCTGCATCACGAAAGCCTCTTTCTAGCATCAGGCTGGCCTTGTAGCAGCAGTTCTCCTGGGGATCCTTCAGAACAGAAAGCTAATTTAGTCCTTTGGATGTCAAAACAGGCCTTCACTCTGTCCTTCCTACCCTCAGTTTGTTTTTTCCTTAATTCGCTATGGACCACTATTTCCTTCCTGGTTCATACTGACTCTGTAACTTAATTCGTTTTTTGCCAATATTTATGGTAGTTCCTATGCATTGACTTGTAATTGCATCAAGACAAGGACTTTCTTGCAGTGTTGATCAATATACATGATAAATCCCAGTCCTGTCTTGTTCCAGGGCTGTGACTGAACCTCAGTCATGTCCCTGCTCATTGTTCTGAAAGTAAGTATACAAAAACATCAGTGAGGCTTTGTATCACTAATGATTCCATACTACAACTTAGGACAAGGTAGCTATTGGAGTAAAGCAACTTAATTACATCAGGTAAAAACAATTAAGGGTATACCAGCTCTCAGCGCCTTTTCCAGACAGATCCCCTCGTCCAGATTTGTCTTTATTTCTGTGCATTTTCATGACTTCTTGTGTTGCAGTAAGTTCTGTGCAGGTGCCTTGAATCTCAAGGCAAAAAAAGGGATTTTTTTCTCTTTCCATAGTCTCTGAGACCTGGCTGTAGGTCTGCTCTTTGCTCTTTTCAGGGTCTCACAATTTCTGCACACACATAATGGTTTCCCATAAAGTCCTTCCCCGTTCTGTCTTACAGACAGACATTCCATGGTTAGCAGGGAAGACGTAATTCCCCTTGTCTCTTCCTGCCTTACTTTATGGACCCTGTGCGGGAAGACAGCCTTGCTCTCTGTTTTCCAATCCCAGCCTTTTTCACAGAACATAATGGCTGCTAACTGTGAATAAACAACTGATACACACACTGTCTGGTTTAGGGACTGTAAGCACTTCTAGAACCCAAATAATATATAAATACAGTATTAATAGAATGACTGTAATGCTATAATAAAAGAAAAAAATGTCCTCAGGAGTTTGATAATCTGACTTCAAAAGCAATTACCATCAGTGACAAAATGCAGTGAGAAAACTAGGATTACTTTAATAAGATTATCTGCTTATTGCCATTTGTTTCTGTGGGTGACTGTAATACTGTTTGACTTTCATTCTCAATCAGTTTCTCAGATGCTTCTTGCCCTGAGCATTGGCCAGCCAGGCTGGACTGTGAAGCTGGGGCTCACTGGCCTTCCTGTGGGATCCCATATATTTCTGTGAGCATTTGCTCCTTGATCTTCAGCCTCCCCTACTCTTGTACCTTTGTTGTCACTACAATGTTGTTTTTCCATTCCTGGCTGTCTTTGTATCTATGATGGAAAAGGCAAGAAAGGGTGAAGAAAGCTGGTATCTTTGTGGAGATGTAAGGACGGTAGGGAAAATAATAGTAAGGTCAGTGTTTTATAAAAAAGGCAGACACTTGATTATGAAGGCTTTTTAAAAAATTCAGCTGTACCCAGCAGGCCAGGGAGAGCAGATTTAGGCTCAGTAAGGAAGCACGTGGTCTAGAGCGCAAGGAGTTCTCATTTGGCTTCCTAAAGCCCCTTAGCCCATCCAATGTCCATGCTCATGTCCTTCTCACTTCATCTTCAAAACCCCTCCATATCCTTGTGGCACACGAGTCCCAGAGCTTGATCACTGGTACATTCATAGTCATGCACTTAGGTGAAGTTTGTAGAGAGGTGGGCATGTTGCTCAGGGGGACCAGGATTCAAACAACTGGGAGGTGCAGATGGTAAGATGGAGAGACTACTGAGATAAACAGTGATGTGTCTGCAGAGACCACATTAAATGACACTTGGGATGAACATATTAGCTCTGTACGTGAGGGACAGAACTGCTGTTCTCTCATGTTGAAGGCAGCATAGGGAAAAGTAACTGTCTGCCTCTGTAAATATCTCTGTAAGTTAATGTTCAAATACATGATAGATAGATAGATAGATAGATAGATAGATAGACAGACAGATGGATAGATTGACAGATGTCTGTTTCAAACGGACAAATGTGTAACCTCTAGTGTCTGAAGGACTTAAAAAGCTCTTCCAGAACTTGATGGAGATCGCATCAGGACTTGCAACCCAGGACTCACTTCCCTTGACACACTGTCACAATGTAAAAACAGGACCTTCCTCGTTATTCTTGGAGAAAGTATAAAAGACCAGGACACGGGTAATAAATAAATCAGGTTTAATCAGAAACCATGTACATATTTATAGATAGGGAGGGAGATGTGATTGGAAAGGTGCTGCCCTGGCAACAGGAATACAAGAACAGTGTATTTTACCAGTCAATATACAGTACCAATGAAGGGTGGAGCTGATAAATGAATATGGAATTTTGAGACCAGAGGCTAATTTTTATAGACAATCATCATTCTTGGTTTCCTGTCAAATTATAGCACAAACTAGCTCACAGCTTTGCCCAAGACACAGCAAGGCAGACACCGCCAAGAACAGAAACTGAGAGTGAGAAAGGGAGAATACATCTGAAGATCATTCTGAGGTATATATAACATATCTATTCTACTGTTGTGGACAGTTTTGGGACCGTGCTTTGCCCACAGATATGTTTGCACACATTTCATTTCAGCCAACCAGAGTGAGAAGTTCACATTTGAGAGTGTATACTGGGCTTTGAGAGAATACAGGAGCTCATCAATCAACAGAGCCAGAAGCAAAACAGGGAGAGAGCTGAAGATAAGGGAGCCTGTACTAGGCTGAGAAGAGAAAGAAATTAATAGATAGCCTCAGATTTATCAGACCAGTCAGTTCAACCCTGTTTGAACAGCCAGAACAAAGCTGTTCTGAAGGACTTCTGCAATGCAAAGGTATCCATCAAGGCAACCTTTATTAGACAAGAGGGGAAACCGTGAACAACATTACTAGAGGGATATTAACATAATAGGACTTGGCCCTATAACCACCCAGTTCTTAATTTTGAAGAGAAATCCGATACTGCCCCTGAAATGGTCTAAGTCTACGTGTGAATCTGGTCACTCCCAGCTGATACAGGCAGAGGAAGATGGCCATCAAGGCGAAGGGTGGCATTTGTACTATGGAACTCAGAGTTCGTGGGGCTGATTTGAGAAACTATCACGTCAGGCTTCCAAAGTAGTCAAATGTATTGGCTTTTTGCAGAAGAATTTCACTTTAAATCAATGTACATATTAGAAAGTTTTACAGAAGAAAACCACCTTTCACTAATAGAAAACAGACACTGTTCCATACCAAACACACTTGTCATCTGATTTTAATAAAAAGCCACTCTGAGACAATAATTAAAAAATCCCAAATAAAATCTATAATACAAAACAACATTTATGTTGATGTGAAATGACAACTGTCCCAACAAAAATAAAATCAAGTTCTTCTTAATGCAGGTGCCCTCAGAAGTGAGTGAGTCATGTATCCACATATAGAGTTCACTCCCAATTTGGGAAGCCTCAGTTAAGGCTGCTGCCCTTCGAAATGCAAGTCCCACTTTTTAAAAGGAGAGCTCCACACATGCATGCACACGTATACACAGACACACAGAGATACACACACATACATAACCTCCTCTCTCTTAGCAAGAGCTGCATGCTGGGTAAGTGTTAATGCCTTCTGTGCACTTTTGGCCTGATTTCTTTGTAAGGATAAGGTTGAAATGTCTTTAATTCTTAGGTCTCTATTCTTTAAATAAAAGGGGAACAAAGACAAACTACATTGCAAAGACAAAAAAAATGCACTCATATCTCAGGCATATGCTTCTTCTCAGTCATTTTCAAGGACGATGTTATTTACACTTGTGACTGCAGAATCCACAGGAGAAGTTATCCTTCCTCGTCACGGGTTTTCTCAATAAACCTCATGAGCCCGTTCCGTGCTTCTACAGACCACTTTTCTTTAAGGCACTGCACGTGGATGTTGACTTCAAAAAGAAGTTCAAGTCTCCTTCACTGGATTGTGCATTTCTCCCTCTCCCTGGACTGACCTTCCCTGAGAACTTTTGATTTGATATACTTCAGGTCACTGTTGACGCTTGGCCGGCGAGCAAAGGGAGATATCATGCCATAGGCATCCATGTCCTTGAATCGGCGCATTCGGAAGGATTTCTGTTGGAAAGCATCACCATACTGGATGGAGATTTTCCTGTGGAGGGAGGGGCTCATCTCATGAGGTAGCTTGGCCATGCTGAAGAGAACATAGAACATCTCATCCACATTGGTGTTCTTCTTGGCTGACACTTCAAAGTAAGCACAGTTTTCGTCACTGGAGACAAGATTCTCACCTTCGTCAGTGCGTACCTTGCGGAAGACTTCACTGTGGTCATTTTTGTTTCCACAGATCACCATGGGGAGGTCAGCTGATTCCTTTGTCTTGTTCTTCAGGCAGGATTTGACCTCAAGGATCTGTTTCTGGAGTCTCTTCACCTCATCAAAGGATTCTCTGTTGTCCAGGCTGAATACCAGGATGAAAACATCCCCTGCAATTAAAAAAAACAAAAGATAATGTAAAGATTTCTTGGTCACAGCCAGTGTCAGAGGAGCAAATTTTAATAAAGCAATAGGTTTATTTGCTGGCTCCTCAGCATGTTTTTTGTTTTATGCTTTGGCATCTATTCACTCAGCTGGACTTTAGTTCTAATTTATCTCTCCACACCTTTCTGTAGTGCTGTGGAAAAGACTTTTGGCTATGATGTTACTTCAGTGATATTTGGTTGCATTCCTAGTTTGTACTGGACTTGTAAGTTATTACATGTTTTGGTCTCTTTTATAAACACGTTTCTATTTCAGCTGTGCTGCATTGCTCTTGTTTTTTCTTCCTTTCATTTGTATCTCCATGCAAAACACAGTTTGTTCTGACACCAGAAGGGGTGGAGACCTAGTAGCCACTCAGCCTTGCCCTTTGATTACACCTGAAATAAAGATTTACAGCTAGTCAGTCCCAAACATGTAAGTCAGGAATGAGAGGGTTCTCGGTGTGCATTGCTTTGCTGTCATTGCATTTGCTCAAGAGAAACTAACCATGGAAAAATCGAATACATAAATGACACAGAATCTCTCTTTAGACATTTCCTCACTTACAATTCCTTTTGCAAGTGGAAAATAAGGCAAATCATTGCCTGTTGAATGATATTCATGTGCAACATACTAAGAGATCTTTCAGGGACAAAAGCTCACATTTGCATCCTAGAAACTGGTCCTAAGATCCCAATGAATGCAGATTCTAGCCTAGTCAGATGTGAAAGTCATGTTTCACTGGCCAGCTAGAAGGATAGATAGTGAATCCAGAAAGTAGGTTTGATGTCAATTGTGGCTGAAGATACATCTACTGTCACTTTTACAGTTAAAGAATTCATTTTAGCTCACGACAGGAACTTCTTGACAGTGGGAAAATACAAAATGACCCCACCATTTTCCTCCTTTTTTTCCCTTTAGCACATTTGATTAACCACAGACTAAGGAGAAATGATAGAGGTAGAGATATCCTTTTACTGGAATATCAAATCAAGGAAATCAGGCTGGAGATTTTAGGAAAAAAATTATTAGTGATTCTCTTTGTTAGAATTCCCTTCTTGCACATTTTACATTTGTTTTTCACGGCACATGTCTTATAACAACATGCTTATTTTGTCTTCTGCTGCTCTTTATGCCCTCAAGATTTTATTCAGGCATTTATTTGTGACTGCAAGTAAAAATATGGAGCAGGAGGGGAAAGTAGAAGGGACATAAAGTAGAGGAAACCTCAATTTCAGATCTTTGCCTAGCAAACATCTCCTCTGTGGCTAATGCATCCCCTGTGGTGCCAGGAGCATCCCAAATATGAATCTCTCTCTCTGAAAACGTATCTTGAAACAAAATCAAGCGGTCCCTTTGTCTACCTCCCAAGAGCAGTCATCTCCATGCTACACTTTTCAAGCCAAATTTTATCCTTATGATCTTTCACTTTCCACTTTTCTGTCTGCTAATTTCCTCCTGATTTTCTCACCTGTGAGGATGGAAAGCCTTCTCATAGCAGGGAAAGGGTGATTCCCAGAGGTGTCCAGGATGTCCAGCTGATACATGTCTCCCCGGATGTTGTAGACCTTGCGATGAAAATCCTCGATGGTGGGAGTGTACTGATCCTCAAACCGGCCATTGAGAAAGCGTGAGACGATGGAGCTTTTCCCCACCCTGGAGGCTCCCAGCACCACCATCCGGTACGAGTTCTTGGCTGGCACGTTCAGGTTGCAGTTTCCACCAGACATGGTCTTCATCATTGCTTCGTCCTGAAAGAGGAAAGAACAGAGCTGGAGGAAAGATCAGAAGCTAAATGGATGATGAAATATGGCAGCTCCTTATCAAGCTTGTCAAAGAGCACTCTAGAGCATAGTCCTAGGTAGTAAATGAATGGTCCATACAGAAATCTTTTCACTGGAAACACTTAAACTTTTATAGTCTCATTTCCAGGGAGTATTTTTTGTTGGTTCTGGGGTTTTTTGTTTTGTTGGTTTTGTTGCTGTTGTTGTTGGCATTTTTTTCCCTTTTCTTCTAAAGTAATATAAAAAATGAAGACATTTATACTGAAAATAGCATGCTTTTGAATTGTAATTTGCTGTTTCATTTAAACATTATGGGCTAAATTTATCAACTGTGCTTCAACTTAGACACTAGGTTCCTTCCTACCATCTGCGTCACTTACACATTACCAGATTTTTCAGTAGGGCTTGCTTCTCATTTAGATACATAAATACAGAGGTCAGATTCCCCAATATATTACATCCACTGCAGCTGCCATTAGAATCTAGATAACTTAATTTGGTTGCCTAAATAGGAAGTGTGCATAATACTTGTTTTCTGAGATCAGTCACAAGTCAGACACAAACAAAAATCATGTTTAACATCAGTGGCAGCTACACATCTCAGTAACTTTAAATAGCTGGTCCCATGCAATCTTCATTGCTGATGCAAGGAGTACGAGCTACAAAATAGCACTGTCTGGTGATAAATTCAAACATCTATGCTATCAGTGTCCTTTTAGAAAATAGATCTTAATCTTACTGTTTGGACTGGTAGTGTGGGAACTGCCTATCAGCAAACTATCAGCACTGCAGGAATGGGTGGCAATGGGTGGCAATGGGTCGAACTGCAGAAACTGTAGATTTTGTAGGAGTTTCAGTCTGTATACATACAGCTCTTGTGGGAGTCACAGTCTTTGCAGATGCTAACTACAAGCAAGAGAAAAGATGAAGGACAGCCATTTTAAACAGCTATTAGACAAGATTTCCAACCCCTGACATCTAAAATGAGTCTTGAGACCTTGGAGATTGCATTTTGACATACCACTCTGATTCAGAAACTTTGATAGGAATGAAAAAGTGCTGCTCAGACATTTTTCATGTACCAGTTCAAATGAATTGTGTGTTAAAAGAAAAAATACAACCCCTGTGTGGGGAAAGATGACTGTTAGAGGAAAGAAGGCACATTTCAGACAGAGTTTATTTTGGTTACTAGGATCTTATTAAAGAATAATCAAGTTCCCACTGTGCTGTTTATTTAACTTAGGTGCTGTTTATTTAATATCACAATGCAAGTACTTTATGTACACTGAAATAGCATTTCTAGGTCCAGATCTGGATTCCTATCTTCCATTAGTGAATTTTATCTCCCAAGCTTTTATGTGGCTGACAATTATCTCAGTCAAGGGCTTAAAATATTTTACTTTGTTTAACATGTGCTAAGCACCAGAGCAGCAGTGAAGACACAGTCACTGCTAAATAAAGAAGTCTCTGGAATTCTGATCTAGCATCATTCCAAGTGCTGTGCTGTAGCCCAAGGAAACAGCCAAACATGACTATTTATCATTATTGCTATAATTTGTTGCTCAACGATAGCATATTTAGCCCTATCTAAAGCACAAAATAAAATGCAATGCTGTCCTTGGAGTAGCTTAAACTCTGAATTATATTCAGTGGGTAGGACAGCATAATATTGAAGCCAGACAGTAATGCCAGAACATAACTTTGGGTGGACACACACATGCAGAGTTATGGTACTGTATGCTACTGCTGTGATGGGAAGGACAGCAAGGAGCACATTTGGTATTTGATCTGGACTCTGTTTTATTTACAACAGGACCTATCTACAATAGTGCAGAAATACCATATTCAGTCTCTGAAACACCACTGCCATGTACACTATATCTGCCCTTTCCTATGTAGCCAGTCCCATACGGTCTTTCATCCATGGGCAGAAAAACAATTCTTCCTTTTACCTGCTTAGGCTTATTTATTTGGCAGAGAAAAGCAGGGAGGTAGATTAAAGGGAAAACCGACAAACTTCTTTACAGCACAGGGTCAGTATCTAGAGTCAGCTCTTCAGTCTGAGCTGCACCAGTAAAGCTGCATGAGGGCAAGTGAACTCTGTTTGTTTACACCTGCTAGAGATCAGCTTTGTACAACTCAGTGCAAAAGCATCTGTGAGTGAGCACAGTTTTGCATTTTAAGCATATGCCTTATATGTCCTGTACAGAATATGCATGTTGAGGGACCTGATCACTTTACACTGTCCTTCCACGTGGAAGAAACATCCAGCCAAAAAAACTCTTTTGCTTTCTTAACTGCTTTTCGTTTCACTTGAAGTCAAAAGATGCTTTTCAACACTTTGATTCATGGAGTAGTTACTCATCACCTCTGCTGCAAATCTGACTCGGAGCATGCTGTTGAACTGGGAGCTTACATTTGTGTCTTGTGCCTTCTTTTCTCATCCCCTACTCCTGCTTTTCTCCAATTCAACACAACCCACCTTCTTTTATTTTCAGAAAAGGAACCATACTTCAGCTTTCACACCCAGAGGTGGCAGGGGGGAGCACAGGGACTCAGTTATACATTGAAAAAGATTAAAGACAGAAGAAAGGAAACAGAGAGAGACCACATGTTCACGTACTAAGTAAAGCAAAATCAATCAGAAAAGAACGAGGAGACAAACAATCTCCAGCTGGCTTTAATCTACATCTTTTCCTTCCAGTTTATTAAATTCTTAAGCATGGATTAATCCCCAGTGGTGCCTTCTGCTTTATGTACTGGCTTGATGCTAAAAACTTTACATTAGTATTTTATGTTGATACAGTGCAGGGATTTTGAAATGTCACAGAAATACAGGCAACTAATGTTATCTCCACTTAATAAAAAGGGAAAGGCTCATATGCCCAGAGAGAGCCAAAACAGTGGACGAAAATCAACATTAAACCCCATTTCTCTTGACTCCCTGTGCAATCTTCTACCTGCTAACCACCGCTGCTCTTTTCATAGGCAGGCATCAGGTGAATGACAACTAACCTGCTTTTGTATGCTCTGGAGAGTGCTTGTCTGAATTCTGGTGAGGTACTGACAAATATGATCCTGAGCACACAGAGAAAGACATGCAAGGAAGATGTTCTTCATTCAACCTATCTAGAGCTATTGCATCTTAGATTTCCAGCCTCTCCATCAGGATGTGTGCTCCCTATCACTCCCCATTCATGAACAGACTTGTGAACTACCTCTTTTGCGCTCCTTCATGTTCAGCTGCTGCTTCTCTCCCTGTTTGCCACCCCCGTGTAAATCACTACACTCAACTAAAAATGACATAGGCAAACATAAACTGTATCATGATAACAGACCTGTCACTTCTTAATCACAACTAGTGTCCCTGTAATTTTCATGCACATCAAAGCCACTCCCGCGGGATGTTTGTTTTCTACTTTCCATGCTGACTTCTCCATGCTGATTTCTTACCTCTCTTTCCTTGGAGGTGCAGTCCTGGATCTTGGTGCAGCCTGATGAAGCTGATAATTTTAATCAGAGGCAGCTGCTACTGTAAAAGGCTGTTGTTCTGTGGATCCCACGGTTCTTGTTCTGGGCTCAGTTCTTCTCCAGCGTTTTCCAAGAATTCAGCAGGATTGGGAAGCACGGCAGGGCTTCAGAGGGCGTTACCCCATAGATGGTAAATACGGGATCAGGCAATTGACATCGGCTAAAGAAAAGTCTCAGAACCAGTGACAGCTTTTCCCTTTGGTGAGATAAGCTCTTTTCTTCACAGACTCAGTTCGAGAAAAGGAGAGGCAGAGTCTCTCCCACTCTCACTGTCTTTTCTTGCAAGTTGCGTAGGCTCTGCTGGGGGGAAAGAATGTCAGGAGCAACACCTAGTTTTGCAGGGTAGTGGGTGCATGCAGCTGGCCCCCTCTGCCTCCACACTGCCTCAGACCCTCCGGGGAATGATCAGTGTGGGCAAGGAAGTTGTTCACGATGAGCCTATCCTTCCCTATGTCTTGTCCAGGCGCATCCCTTCCCATGAGCTTCTTTTCTTCTGGTCTGAGAGTTGCTTTAAAATATTCTCTTTCTAGGACAGAAGCAGCTTTTCTTTTTATTTGCCAATTAAGTGCTTCTTCCCTCACTGCCTTTCTCCCTCTCACTCTCACAACTACTGGCAAATTGCAGATTTTCCTACTGTAGGACTCTCAGATAATTGGCTCAACTCCTCCCTTGAAGTCAGTGTCAGACACAGGGGAAGGAGGGGTGCTAAGGGGGTGGGATTTTATGCCTATTGGAAAAATCTTTTGTTTTCTCCTCTAAACAGAAAGTTCATATACATTGCAGACTGCACATTCCCTGTCTTTCCACCAGAGACCTGTATGTATACATGTGTGGGCAATGAGTTAGCCTAAGTGTATGACAGACACAGAGAATTCATTTACTTTGCAAGCTGTAAATTCAGAAGCTGTTTCTAAAGGCTCTATATTTCCGTGCTGATCTTTTCTGCTAGACAGCAGCAGACTGACTCATTCCCCAGGTAGGGGCTTTCTGTCTGTGGTTTCTGTAGCTCTTTTGCTTTATGGGATACTGTCTCCTGTTTCCGTAACCTCTAAAACATTTCCATTAGAATGACTGGTTGGTTTGATTAAGAAATAAGAATAATGTGTAACTGCTGTTCTTTCATTAATATTTAAATAAATTAAAAACTAAAAGACAGATGCGTAACAGAAATGTTAGAAAAAGGTCAAATAAACTGAAAGCTCTTGGAACTGAAACATAGAAAAAAGAGAGAAACAAACTAAAAATAGGGTGAATTCAAGGAGTTTGTTCAACCTCAAGTGAAAAATTGTTTTTGTAGTTTATTTCATTGTTTATTGACTTGAATTTTGTCTCCTTTTTGAGCTGAAATAATAATTTAGATCTGATTGATTCGGAAAGATTTGAAAGTATTTCAGCATTTCCCACTTAAAATTCCTGGTTAGAGGGTGGAGTGGGAGGAAGAAGAAAAATACTTTGAGACTTTCAAGATATTTTTGACAATAAGAAAATGAAAGGGAAGCACAGTCCTCCAAATGCAAATATACGCAGTTTCAAGTATCCTGCACTTCTCCCTCTTTTTTTCTGAGCAAATTTACTCTTTGTTGAACACAACTACATACCGTGTATGTTTCATCTCCAGATGTGCCCCCACATGCCTCCTACTCTGCCCACAACAGTTCCTGCAACTTTGGATGAATTTCTGAGATGCTTCACTTCTTCTCCTTCTCCTCAGAGAGCAAGAAGGTTTCTGTTGCCCACCTCAGAATAACGCTTCCCTCTTTTTTCAGCACTCCTAGTGCTGCACAGCAGACATCCTCAGCCACCAGCAGCAGCTGCAGAGGAGGACTCTTGGTGTGGCTGTTGCAGGCATATGGCATGACATGCCTATGCATCCCTCTGTGCCAACAGTTTGAAGGATACAACACAGGCTGTGGGATGAGTCCTGCTGTAACTGTGAGTGAGAAGCAGCAGCTCCCACTAAGGTCAGAGTCATGGCCATCCTGAGACACCTTGATCAGCATTTGGGGAATCTCAGGCTAACACAAAGGCAGAACACCATTCACCAAATTTGGGGTGCAGCAGCTCCTGCAAACAACTTTAAATTTGGGAAGGAGGGGCACAGCTTGGCAGAGCACCACTGAAACACTGCAGTAGTACTTAACAGGTAACTGGTCATGGCCTGAACTGAGCTCTTTTCAGACAACAGTACCAGGCCTCCTTTGTCAGCTCAGAATCACAGAATTGCAGAATTAACAAGGTTGGAAAAGACCTTTGAAATCATCAAGTCCAACCTATTACCTATCACCATCCCATCATCTAAACCCTATCACTCAGTGCCTCATCGAGCTCCTGTGCCTGTTCCCTTTGGCGAAAAGCAAAGGAGTACTTTTATGGCTCAGACAAATTTTTGGCATCAGATAAGATGCTTCCCATTCCTAAGTCTTTGGTTCAGATCAAACCTGGACTGAAAACTACCATCTTTGGAGTCTGATCAGCTATTGATGTAGCTTAGATCCAAAGAGAGCAGCCAGCATCCTGGTATCATTGTCACGGAAGGAATTACCACAAGAATCAGCAAAATCAAGTCCTGTACTGCTACAGGAAATAAACTCCTCTTACATCCCTATAGCTTACATGTCAAGTGAACTGATTTCTCTACCAGGAAGGAAGTATAGTCATCATGGAGACCATCTCATCAGCCTGGAACCTCAGCCTACACAAGCTCTTTTGTAAACCAAATGCACAACTCTTGTCTGGCTGGCCTCACCCAGCCCAAACTCCTACTCAGCGCTTCTCTCCAATATTTCAAGTAGCCAATTGAGTTCCTCAAATGATATCAAAATAAGATAGGAACATACTTGACTATGAACCTTTGCTTTAGTTGATCTCTTATCAAACAGCTAGTACTAATATAAAAAAATACTTTTGAAGTAAGCCTTTGAAAGATATTTGATAACTATGAGCCTTCAGAGGCTTGAAAGACATTCTTGTAGCTTTTTAGGTTGGTGGGTTTTGCTTCCTTTCCTCTTGTGTGTTCCCAGTTAAGGTGTTGACAAAAAGCTGGGCTGTTATGCTTTCCCTCAGGGCTCAGGAGACTAGAGCTCAGAAAATCTCTATTTTTTCAAAGACATCCTAAGGGACTCTTATGCAGAAGTTACCTTATATCTGCCCCCATCTGAGGAGTAGGGATTGCAGCTTTTGGGGTTATAAAGGGAATAAGTGAATCAGAGAGACAAAGTCACTGCCAAAACAGGAGGAAAAGTCACCAGTCTCAACAGTTTCCTTTGGTTAGTCAGAGACCATCAGCCTTTCTTAGAGCTTATTTACAAATTTAAAAGCCAGGCTTGCAACTTATCATTCTCTGGAGGCATTTCTCCTTCCCACTCTTCTACTCTATAAAGAAAGACTAAATGAGGTTTTTATCTGTATAAGGCTGTGTTGGAGAATGACAGGTAGTGGCTGCAGAGAACCACCACTGGTAGAAATGGCTGTGCCTGCCTTACTGGGTGACCACGGCTTTTGGTGCAGTCCTTGGGTCTGGGTGTCCAGTGTGAGAGACAAAAGACAGAACGTGTGGCAAATGGGTTATATCAACTGAACAACAGGATTTGTATAGGATTAACTGAAAGCATCCGATGAAAAGCCTTGGTGAAGAGGACTTTAAACTAAAGTTGCCAGGGGAGGGGCACCTCAATCTATCCAAATCATACCAGTTCGATACCAGTGCTGACAGTAGATGCCCAGAGCCTGGAGAGGGATCATCAGTCTGAGGAGATGGAGTCACGTCAATGAATCCAGACTTTTCTCACTAGTGTCAAGTAATAGGACAGGAGGCAACAAACAGAAACTGATGCACAGGAAGTTCCACCAGAACATGAGGAAGAATTTCTTTACTTCACTACTCTCAAGCCACTCCTCCCCCAGCCAATAGCTGAGGAGAAGGACTTGAGGTGTTGGTGGATGAGAAGCTCGATGTGACCTAGAAATATTCAGGAACTTCAGAATATTTCAGAAACTGAAATTTCAGAAACTGAAACAAAATTTCAGAAACTGAAATGCATCCTGGGCTGCATCAAAAGCAATGTGGCTTGTAGGCTGAGGGAGGTTATTCTGCCCCTCTACTTGATTCTCATGAGACCCCATCTGGGATGCTACATCCAGCTCTGAGGCCTCCAAGAAGGATATGGACTTGTGATAATGAGTCTAGAGGGCCGCAACGGTGAGAGGGAGGGAGCACTTCTCCTATGAAGACAAGCTGAGAGCTTTGAGGTTGTTTAGCCTGGAGAAGAGAAAGCTAATAGCACCTTCCAGTACCTAAGAAGGATCTACAAGAAAGATGGAGAGGTGATAGGACAAGGAGTAATGGTGTTAAACTGAAAGAAGAAATTTAGATTCTATTTAAGGAAAAAAACCTTACTCTGAGAGTAGTGAGGCACTAGAACAAGTTGTTCAAAGAAGTTGTGGATGTCCCATCCCTGAAAGTGTTGAAGGCCAGGTTGGATGGGGCTTTGGGGAACCCTTCTGGTGAGAGCTCTCCCTTCTTAGCCAAATGTGACTTGCTCCCACACTCCTTGCCCATGGCAGGGGGTTCAAATGAGGTGATCTTTAAGGTCTCTTCCAACACAAACCATTCTGTGGTTCCATGATTTGTTGTTGTAGTGGCTCACCAGCACATATTGCTGGTGTCTCTGATGCTGGCATCCTTCAGGTCCTGCTGGCTCAATCCATGTGGCAGCCTCAGCTGTGGAAGGTACTGCAAATGGTGCAGCTGTGACTGGCAGACAAGACAGCTGTGCAGTTTTCAGCTCTGCCTAGACAGTGAGGCAGGACTAGAGAGGGTGAGTCAAAGGAAGTGAAAGAGAAATGTTGCAGAAAGGGGCTGGATAGAGAGATGTACAGAGGAACGGCGAGATACAAGGGGGAAATACAGCTGATGTGTGTTGCACTAATGACCTGGTTTCAAATCATTAAGACCTAAAAGAAGTGACTTGCTGTATGGTGAGACGCAACTACTCCTCAAACCCCTGAAAGGAGCTTCCATTCTATGAAGAAGGGTGCAGCTCTCAGGCAGCACACACACTTATCATGCAGGCACCAAAATCCGAGGAAATGCAGGCTCATGAGGCTGAAGTGTCACTGTCATGAGTAATTTAATACCTTCTGTAGCTCTGGTACCAGCTGAGGCTGAAGACAATGTGCTGGGCTGGTATGCTGGGCTAATGCAGCAGGACCATCTGTTTCTCTCCACCTTAAGGCAAATGACAGAAGTGACAATCACATGCTGTTCACCTCTGGTCAGAATTAGTTTAAAACAAAAGATGTTCCAGGGCTTTTGTCTCCTCTTCAAAAGCAAATGCAACCGAGATTAAATATTTAAACCAGCTTTTCTCTCTCTTTGTCCATTCATTTTCACTTCCCTAATTATTCCATAAAGCAGGCTCATTTTTCCTCCCCCTCTCTTTCCTTCCCTCCCTCCCTCCCACATTCAACTCTCCTGCCTGGTGCTCCTCCCTTTGAGCAGGGCTGGAAACTTAGTATTTAGGAGTCAGTGAACTGCAGGTACCAACTCGTATTCTGAACAGCAAATAGATGAGCAGTTGCAAGTGTTACTGCCCCTGAATTACCTCTACCCACTCCCGGCACTTAAACTCATTTAAGGTCTCTCTGGGGGTGTTACAAGGACTAGGAAAATAACTAATGATCATCAGTTATGAGTAAGAACAGTAATACTTGGGAGAATACAGCTGGATAAGGCATACTATTTAGAAAGTGGTGGTTTGATTTATATTCTTGGTCCTATCACAGAATTTGTGTATGATTGTAATTTCTCAGCACCCCTGGGTGTAAAATATGTTAATAGTATTTACTGAGATCCCTACAAAATGGAAAAGTTAATTCAAGTCACATTTCTTTGCTGCATTGGCTGTGAATTAGAGTTTCATTGCATTTTAATAAAATATCTTTGAGCAAAGACTGCATTTGTACTCTGCCTCCTTTCCTTTTGCCACTGGTACAGCACGTCCAGATTTCCTCGCCAGACATGCATCCATCCTTTCATTTTTATTTCACTGTTGAAAATTTTTAACATTTTCCCCATATCTGAAACATTACTCAGAAGCAAAATTAAAACTTAAAAAAACCCAACAAGCAAACCCCCAACTTATTAAAAAATATTGCAGGATGGAGCACCAACCAAAATTGTACAATTCCAATGTACGCATGGGGAAAAAACCTGACCAAGGTGTACAATTAATTTCTTAACCCTCAGTGAATACCAAGGCAGCAGTAGTTTATAGTTTCTCAGGCTCTGATGGAGGAAAAGCAATCCTCAACACAACCATCCATGTAGCTTTTTATCCTGCTAAAGCAGACAAGCAAGTCATGCGCTCACCTGACCATGAACAGAGTGCTTCAGGAAAGAGTGGGCGTAGGTATAGTTCACAACTTCCAGTTTCCATTTAGCATCCCAACGCCCTAGCTGCTCCCAGGCCCTGTATCTAGACAGAAAACTGCACACCTCTGAGAGAGCCAACACATATTTCTTCTGCTGAATGATGCTAGTAGGAAGGGGTTCGTTCAAAAAGGTCCCCAAAGCTCTCATCTGGCTGACACCTTCCAAAAGACAGAGATCAAAATGATTCCTTTGGGGACATTGCTGTACCTGTGTCCCCAGTGATGTTGCTTGACCCCCGAAGTATGTCCTCATCTGTCCTCTTTTACAGTCCATTCTGACTATCTTACCAAGGCTGATGATCACCTCTGGAAGATTTTTACCTGCAAATAGAATATGGACAACAAAGGAAGAGCAGATGTGAAGGAAGAGTTGGGAGAAGATGAAGAAGACTGAGGAGGAGAGCCTTATAAGTCTTCACAGAAAAATATCTAATCAAAAGCACAATTAAGACTCATTAGATGCAGCTGAAAACAAAGACAAAACAAATGGAACAAGAGGAGATGCATGAAAAATGCATGAAACAGAGACTAACAAGCCAGAGCCCTCTGCAGTACATGTGATGCTGCCTGTAACCAGCTTTGCTATTTTGGTCTCCATTAAGAAGTGGCCATTACAAGTCTGGCTCTGGCCACTATATTTGGTATGAGTAGGTTCCCTATAAACACTCACATTCAGAAGCCCTCTTTGCTTTGCAAGCTGTTGAGAGCAAAAGATTTCTTCTTTAAGGATCTGGTTTCTCATATTCTTTTCTTACCCCACCAACACCCTCAATCTACACTTATGCCTCCAGAAAACAGGAGTAATTTGCCTGTAAAACCTGTCAATCTTTACAGGTATGTCCTTCTAGCACAACTCTGCTCACACCGTTGTCTTTTTGTATCTGGCCAACAAGCTTCTCTAAATCCAGTGCTGCTCCCTGAAGCCGGGCAGGTGGACTGCACAACCATAGACTGATTGCTCAGATAATTCCCTTAATTATCTTCTTGGAGCCAGAGCCTGAGCACCAAAACCATCTAGTACTAGGCTAGCTTCTTGAGTTGCCACCCTGAAGTTTCATGGCTATTCTGGCTCTACATCTGCACGATTCTGCACAGGTTTTATTTGGCACGTGGCTTCACTGTGCTTAGTAACAAGGGCATGTGGATTAGGGCACTGTGTCTTCACACAGGATAAATTTTTTCTGTGCCCTCCTCTGTCTAAAGGACCAGTCCTAAATTACAGCCCAGGCATTTACAGTTTCTTTCATTAAGCAAATAAAAATGGTTTGGGAATTGAAAAATGCCTTATTCCCTTGATTTGAGAGATAATGTATACTTTGAGGGAAGAACAGGTGAGAATGACAGATTGTTCTTTTATATTTCTTTTTAGTTCTTGTTCTGTTTCCCCCTCTCAGAGGACTGCAATCACATACTCAAGAACCAAAGTAAAATCCATTAAAATAATAATGGTGATATGTGCTATGTACTCCTAGTGCAACTTTTTGGTTAGTATTCACACATTTTGAAAATATGTAGGAAGATAGGCTCAGTCTCTCCTACAGAGGAGGAACATAAGTATTTTAGCAGTTTACAGATGGAAAACGTGAGTGCGCATACAGGTTTTAAGCAGTTATTCCCAGGTTAGTGAGGGTAAACTAACTGAAAACTGGGCATCACTAATGAGCTGGCTGTTCAGCATGAGTCAGTTGGTTCTGTGGAGAGATTATATAGCTTTGGGCAGTTCAGAGCATGAGCAGAATGAGTTTTACCTATTTGCAAAAGGCCACGCAACTAATAACCTCCAGGCTGCCCAACTGGAAACTGTCCTCAGTTCCCAGTCCCAATCATCAGGTGCATGGCCAGGAGATGACACAACACACAGAGATGTGTGCATAATAAACTTGTTGCAGAATACCAAAACCTCCCTGGGAAGTAGAGTTAATGGACGGGTCAATAACCTCATCTGTGTCCTTGAGAGGAACCAGAGCAAAAACTGCTTTGGCCCAGTTTCTGAAAGGCAGTGTTGCCATCTACAATACCTCCACAAATATATGTCAGGTCCTCAAAATCATGAAACAGGCTTAAAAGCTGCAAGATTAAAACCAACTAGGTAAGAGGAAAGAGGCCCTCAAGGTGCTGCAGGGTCAGGTTTTTCTCTGCAGCGGAAATGACTAGCATCTTATTTTTAAAACTAAAAGGTCAGGACTCTGATAAAAGCTGTATCTGCAAAATATTTACTGGCAGAGTTCGAATGGGTCCCTTTAGCTGATGTGAAATTGGAGAACTTTTCTGAACCAGCCTGATTCCTGTGCCCACAAATCTCTCTGATGAGCTGGAATCAGGAAATTTCAGGTATTTTTATCCATAGCTACAAGCAGGTCTTGTTTGTATGGAGCCAGCAGTGCTGTGCCTGCCTCCCCAGAAGCCAGATTTCAAGGTTGGGACAATCCACCTTGAGCCCTGCCCAGAAGAAGTAGTAGGGCAACACCAGCCTTTCCTTGCCACAAGCCCGTTTCCTCTGCTTAGCTGCAGCCTGGCATCCCAGTTTTAGCAATGTAAAAAGCTATCATTTAGACATGAAAGCCCATCAAAGCAGCTTTTACTCTGGTGTAAATGACAAAGCAAGCTGCTGAGTCAAAATAAATCAGATCTAAGGCATTTTCGGTGTGTTCATTCTGGATGAAGGCTCAGAGGATGTGTATAGGGATGTAATAATATCCATTACCTTCTCCATCACTCTACACACTTATAGCCTCCCTCTGTCCAGAGAAGCTTGTTCCTCTCAGATAATTTTTCAACAATCCAATTAGCAAGAAAACTTTCCATCTTCAGCACCAAATAAGACTACCAGATTATTAAAGGCTCCCGTTGGCGCTGACCTGCACTTTGCTTCTAAGCAGAGGTCAACTGCATCCATGAAACAAACAGAAGGGAAAAATTCACTTACTGGCAAACTAACCCATCAGGATTTCTATCCCTGATAGTGCTAGAGTGTAGAGAAAAGTGTTAGTGATTTATGAGGCAGGTCAAACAAAGAAGGGTAAGGGGCTAACCATAAGAATTTGTGCTGGAAATCACTTCTAATCAAGATAGGATGAAAACATGGATCTGATTCATTTGCCATCCTCTTTCATGTGGTAGAGACCTAAGACACACCAATTTTTTGTCCTGTCTTGAGGACTCTTTACCATACAACCTAATTCTATATAATACCCTTCTTAAGGAAGGAGATAGAAGAAGAACCTAAGGAGTTGAAATTTTTCCACTTTTGCACTTGAAGACAGTTTATGTAAGCACCTGAAAATAGAAATCCCTCCTTCTCAGTGTCTTTGAATGGCACAGAAAGGAAAGCAGGCACATAGACTCACACTGCACTTGCGATTCCTTTGATGTGTAACAGCACAGGGTTTGTGCTGCCAATGAGCACCTGAAATCAAATTCAGCAGCAAAGGTAAAGAACCCATGATAAGGAAGCAGAAATGTTGCAAACCAGTTGCTCTAGTGCAGTCCCTCATTAGTGGCACAAGGACCATGGGTACACACACCTCCCAGTGCCCTTCCGTCCGCTCCACTGATGGAGCAAAGCCTCTGCTGCTGCTAGATCATTTTGGCTGGACGTCTGCTCCTCCGGGCCCATCGTATTGTTCAGATGGGGAGGTGGATGGGAGGAACTGGGGATACAAGTTGGCATTGCATCCTCAGGCTTATGCAACCACAAACAAAGCAAGAAGGTGCAAAAGGGCACTTCCGGTCTCTTGCACATGCAAAGCCTCATCAATCAACACCTCATGTCCTTGAGAGGTTAGCAGAAATCAATGGTTACCAGAGCTTTGCACTTCCTGCAAAACCCCCCTCCTTGCCTCGCGTTTCCTTCTGGAAACTTTTGGGCAACAGTGGGAGCCCCCAAAGTGTCCTTCACTCCATCACCCATCAGAACAATGTCCTGGGAAAGGTTGCTGGCTCAGTGGTTTTGCCCACCACCAGCAGACAACCAAGGGTACTCCAGGTATGCAGAGCTCTACTAAAAATAGCATGTTTGACCACCTGACTGCTATGATTTAGCCTTTACACAACCAGCCTTACCATGTGCTCGAGGTCTGTACCACAGAGACAATTGTGAAGCTTCAAGGAGAATATGAAGAGATCATATGGCTACTTTTTGCTTTCATTGCCAATAGGAAGCATGGAGGCTTTAGGCACTAAGTGTTTTCAGGTGAACAGCTAGGCAGCTCTACTGTCCTCCCCCTATAAGTGAAGGGAAAGGTGAAGGGTCTTTTTAGCAGAATGAATCTCCAGGACATTCTTCCAGCATATAGTAGACCATGAGGTTGATTGGAGATCTGCTTTCATATTGGCTTACTGCAACCTCAGTTATGAGCATTTTGGACACCACTAGCAACTGTATATACCATGCTAGATAAATTTTATTTGTGAATACTGAAAAGAGCAAAAAAGAATAAATCTGATGTCCTCACTCTAGCTGAGCTAATGTAAACTCTTGCCAGCAGGGAGAGCTTTAAAGTGAACAGATAGGCAGCTGCAGCTTGGACAGAGGTGCAAAAAGTCATTGCACTGATTTGAGCATATGGCTCCTCAATAACCACTGCAAATCCTGGTGGTTTTACTGCAAATCTCCTAACAGCTGATGAGTCCTTCCAGATTGGGATCTGGGAGATGAAAGGAAAAAACCTCTTGATTTTATTTTTATTTTAAAACAAGGAAAGCAACAGCAAGACAGAAAACCAAAGTTTTCATGCATGCAGAAAAAAATTTGGTAAGCATAATTGGAATTAATATTACAGATTCAAAGATTTGGAAGTAAAGGCAGGTCATTCCTGTTTTCAGTCGGAAACTAAATATTAAAAATCTATATGCCAGTCTCATGAATCAGGAATAAGCAACTCATGCTTCAAAATGCTTGGCAAGGCAGCATCGACATGGCTACAAACACCTTCAGTGTTCCATTAGCACCTAGTCAGAGGTCCTAGGACTTCCCACATAGCTAGAGCAAAAAGCTTTGGCTGTCCAGGTATTAACGTTCTGGTATCACTCTGTGTGTTGGCCTGCCAAACATGCCTGGATATGTTTTTCCATGAACCTGGCCAAGCTTCTTTAAGATCATCAAAGGGAGTGAGGAGCTCAGCTTGTTTGTTACCTGCTCTGTGGCTGAAAAGCTCTCTTCTTTACAGAAATCATCTCTAGCAAGGTGCAGTTTTCCAGCACTCCAGATGATGAGCTGCAGGGAACTTATTATATGGTTTGATGAAGCAAAGTGAGCATGCACACATTCTTTTGGGGTACTTCCATTTTTCTCTCATCCTCTGGGTAGGAGAAAGCAGGGGAAGGGGATAGAAGGAGCTGGCAGCTATTCTGAAGGTGGATTTATGTACTTGTCTAAAGGGAAGAGGTACACAGACTCCCTTTAACAGCCCTTCCAGCCCTCTGCCCAAACTTCTGTCTCACTGCTGTTCTGTTTTTGGCCCATGGGAATTATGAAAATGGGGGGTGGGAGGTGGGGAAGGGACGTTCACACCTTGTGCCAACACCTCTGGAGCAGAACACTGCTCCTGCTAAAGCCTGCCCAGAACAAGCCCAGACTTGCTGGCCTCATAATGAGAAAGAAGGTTATGGTCTGTTTGCCAGCATCTGTGCAAGGTAACTCTCACATACACACCAGCCTGCACCGAAAAGTCCTCACCTTTGATGGCTTGGGTCTGTAAACTCCCGTCAGGATTCCTTCTTGATCCAACTCTAGACTATGACACTAAGATGAAAATTGCAGGTAGCTGTAAGAATGACATGGCAGGTACTGTCATCTCCCCTCTGGTTATTGCTGAAGGAAACTAAGCAAACCTAAGACTGCAGCGTGTCAGTCCCAACTGCAATGAGATCACACAAAGTCATAAACAGCCTAGAAATATGTTACAGAACAATTTTTAACTCTTGTTTAAAGAGTTTTGTATTCCCCTAACTGTGCCACAGCTGCAGTGCAGAAATGTCCTGTAATATCCTGCATCTGCATGTCGTAATGGAGTTGTCTTTCACCTTCATTCAAACTGGCAGATCTTGCTACCTACTACACACAGACAGCACTCCCTTTCCTCACTGACCACTGTCTGTCCCAAGAGAAAGTCTGACACAGCCAGGCAGAGTTGTGTAGAGAGAGTATTGCCTTTTGAGGCTGTAACAGGGTCCAGTGCAAAACATAGGTCCAGCAAACATAGAAATCATATCCAAGCATGATTTCTGTCAAATGTCACTATGACCATGTCTGCTTTGCGTTTTTCCCTGCTATGGTACCAGCAGCAAGACTAACCCAGTGTAGAGACAAAGTCAGGAAGTCAAATTCCAGGTGTTTGAGGGAAGTTATGGAAGAGATGGTAGGTGACTTTCACAGTCCTGCATTGTTGCTGGAGGAAAGTGCCAGCTCTGCAAAGGAAGATGACAGACCATAAACTTTAAAATGGGCTGAGTGGCTCTGGGAGGGGGTGCCTTGCAGGGGTTGGCAGAGGGATGGCCTAGAGCTGCTCATTGTTCTCCTCTCTAGCTGCTACCCCCCTCAATCTTTCTGCTTACAAATGGATTTATAAGCACTCCATGCCAGCCATTTTCTTGAATTTGGCCTGATGACCAAAGCCATCCTCAGATGAGAAGACAGCCAGGTTCTTTCACATCTCAGCTGCTTTATATTTTCTGCCATTGTCAGGGACAGTAGAAGAGGATCATGGATGCAGCATTCAAGCACAGTGGCTGCAGGGAATGGCTGGCACTTTTGTGACAAGACCTTTAGGGACCTTTTAAGACAAGCAGATCCCACTTTTTGGGCAGTTCACAGAGAGGACCCCAAGAAAGCATTAATTTTTGAAGCCCAACCTACAGTCACAAGTATACACACCAATCCAAGTTCAAAAGCATCAACCATGATTGCACCAGCAGCCTAAATAGAGAAGGGATATGTAGAGAAGACACCAAGATCAAGTTGTGTGGAATGCTAACTGTTGAAAACAGAAAAAAAAAATCACAGATATTCCCTGAGAGGAAGAAATACAAAGCAACAGATACTAAAGAGATGTGAGAGAAATAGAAGGCAGCAAATTGGTTTTGGCTACACATACCACATATGTCAGCCAGAAAGCTAAACACAACCAGTTTGGCCAGTTAGTTTCTGTCAGAGCCTTGAAAGACAATACATACCATTTAGGTCACTCTGGTCAGCTGCTTCTGAAATAATGAGTTTGAGTGTGGGAGCTTACTAGAAACATATTGGGGAATGGTGAAGCATCCTGTGACTCCTTGCTTAGAGTCCAGCTTAGATCACTGTTTTCTCCCAGATGGTCATATCTGCCTCTCTGTCACACCCTGACAGAATTCACTGTGGGAATCTGTAAAGGAAGAAATCTGTTTTTCACATTTTGCCCTATTTAGAGCAGGGACTAAACTCAAAACACTGGAAATGGGACCTGACCATCACATCCCAGATGATTCAAGAGGGGAGGACCCCACATTCTGCTTTTGAAAGTGAGAATTACTGTGACTTTCCCATGGCCCCTGGAACACTTCTTTCCTTTGGTCTCTTGAGATTGCTTATGTTGGTACAAAGATACCTCAGCAAACCAAGGAATTATGCAACTTAATGTAGGAGATACCCATAAAACCTTTCCTATAAGATAGTAGATAAACTGCTTTGTGAAACGAGCAATTAAAATAAAAGCATCTGCTGCCTCAAATATAGGTAGGGTTTTCTGTCCAAATTAAAGATAGACGAAAGGCTTTTGCCTATTATTCTTCCTGTAAAAAACAGACAGCTACATTTGGAAAAGACTGTGAGGGATCTAGGTTGGTGTTACGCTCTGGGATGTGCTCTCGGTCTCTGCACGGGTGTTAGATGGTGAGTTGGACTAGATGATCCTTGTGGGTCCCTTCCAACTCATAATATTCTGTGATTCTGTGAAATGCATGGCAGAATGGCTGTAAGAGAGCTTGGGGAAGGGCCTCTGTGTTGTATGCACTTTAAAAGATTTTAGAGTCCAAGAGACAAAAAACTGCATGGAAGCAGAAGGATTTTATACCTCCTTGGTAAACACGCAGGACCATGTCAGAAATCTCCGATTGCATTAATGACTTCTTTGCCTGATGAAAATGAATTTTTGTTTGAAGGAGATAACATCTGTAGATCCATCCTTCCATAGATGGAAAACTCTTTGCATATGGGAGGCACCTTGAACAAGGAGATTAATAGAGGATATAACCATAGTGCACAAACATCCCAAGGATGTAGACAATAAGGAAAAGAGAGTTCTTTGGCATATTCTGAGTAGCAGAACATTCTGTCTGATGCCACGACAGTCTCTGAATGCTGGGATCTGACTAGTTTTGGATTAGTCTCCAGGGGAGTGGTGAAAGCAGCTTTGTCTTTATTTGCTTGTATAAAGCTGAACAGACTCATATACTGGGAAGTGTCCTTTCAGGAGCAGACCTCTTCTGACAAGGAGTTACCACCTCAGATTCTCTTCCATCTCTAGAACTCTGCAGGAACACACCATGACAAGGAACCTTTCTTACCCCTGAATAACTCAAACAGGTGCATAGCCCTGTTTTTCATGAACCACCCTGTGACAAGAATCCAAGGAGTCCCCCAGGGCAGGCTGAAGCGTATCTCAGCCTGCAGACACTGCACCACAGGGAACTCAAGGAGGCAGAAATCCAGGTCTAGTCTGCCATTATGCAGAGGGGTGGGAGACAGTGCAGGTAAATAAAAGAGGAATACACAACTTAAAATAGAAAGCTGTCCATTTGACTCCCTCTTGGATTAATTATCTTCACTTCTAAAATCTGACCCTGTGCAGTTGTCTCTTTGCCCTGAGGTCTGGAGCTAGTCTTGGTGGTGCCACTGGATTAGTATTGTAGGAAACAGAGGTGATATATGGTGCTGTCAGACGTGGACAAAGGGGAACATGCCCTTCTCCTAGGGAAGGAGACAACAGTGCAGTGAGTGTGGGAAGAAGTCAATCAACATTTGCCTTCTTCCACAGACTAGGCTCATGCTGTTTCATCAGCAGGAATGCTGCTAATCATCTGGTGTGAAGGTTTGAGGTAAATTGGGGGTTGCGCCAAAAAAACCACCCCTCGCCCTCACCAGGTTCAAAAAAAAGTAAAGGAAAGTGTGGAAAATATAAACTATTCACTTTAGTAAATACACAAGCCAGGATACAATAGTATTAAACAGCAAAGCCTATATTAGAGAAAACCTGAAATATCCCACAAGTCCCATAATGTAGACAATCCTGAAGGAAAATTCAAGATATCCTGCAGTCCTGTGATGCGAGTTGTTCTTGAGAGAAGATCTGAGATATCCCACAGTCCTGTGATGTGAAGAGTCCTGCAGAACTCAGCCAAATTCCATCAGACAGTCCCAGAAGAAACTTTTCTCTGGGGCTCAGAGAGTAGCTGGAGTTTAGGGTGCTGATGACCGGAGGCACTCGAGGGAAAGCAGGAGAGATAGGCAGGGAAAATGCCAGGGTGGGGTGGGAGAATTATAGGCTCTCTCTCCTGAGGCTGGGGTGCAGCAAGGAAACTCCCAATGAAGTGGAACAAACCACAAGAAGCTCTCCCCAGGCTGGAGCATCCCCCAGAGGAGCCCTTCTCAAACCTTATATACTGCAGTTGTGGGAGTGTTAACAAGCCCAAAGGCTCTGCAGCTGTGACCTGGGTATTCCGGGGGTATTGCTGGAAATTTCCTCCTCAAGCTGCTATACTTCTGGTTTTACCTCTTCCAGACAGAGAGAGAGAATGACCTTGGTCACTAAGGATCAGTATCCAACACAAAATTCCCTCGTAGACCAAAGCACAAAGATATGAAATATATATACACAATGGAATCACCCTAGGAGATCTGGGTGAGCTGGTTGTTCAACTGCTGGAAGGCTGACTGATAGCAGTAATAAAACTTACATTTCTTTATAGGACATCTTGGTGTGGCTGCTGCATCTTAGGACCTCAAGCACTTTGGAGGCAGAGCTCAGCCACCTGGGGGAGGCTGTAAAGGCCACACTGGCAATAAAGTCAACACTCATGACAGTCTCACCATGTTAACATGATTAGCATGTGTTTTGTGGGGGTTTGCTGTGTTTTGTGTTTTTATGCTGAAGATCAATTATTTTCTTGGTCAAATTAGAGTTACAGCTATTAAAGCCTACAGCATGACTGGCTGATTTGGTTTTGAAGAATGTGACATTTTGCAGCTAAAATCTTGATTAAGAGTAAGCAGCATTAACCTCTTTTCTTGCTTCCTTTTTCTCCTCTAACGTAAGTAATAGAGATTTGCTGTCTCTAGCCAGACCTACTGCTCACACCAGAATCTGGGCAGCTCACAATAAATGACTGCTTCCTCAAAGCTTTGCAGCCCTGTCCTCCCAGATCAGCTGACAAGTGCCTATTGTGAGGGAAGGTAGATCCCTCTTATTAAACCATACTCCTGATGTGAAACAGTCACTGTGCAAACACAAACAGGGCAGAAACTCTCCTAAATGCCATGTCTGGGATGAAATGGGGCTCCCATTTGCTTTACTAGGAGTGCCCTCTCCTGCCTGCTCATCCCACCTCCCCAGAGTGAGTTATTGCCACATATGGATACGTAAAACCTTTCTGTTTCTCTCTTCATGGTCTTACCATGCTGCACTTGCACACTTACACGAAACTCTCAGCACCAAGCCCAGCTTTGACGTGACTCTGCAAAGGCCACCAGCCTCAGACTGAATGAGCTGTGGACTCTCTGGCTTCTCGAAAACGAAGTGTCATAGTGTAGAGAAACAGACATCCTTGTCACAGAGCTAATCCCGGCTGGGCAAGTGGCACCTCATTCTAAACCTCCCTCTATGTGATTTATCTGAGAAAGACTGGCTTGCAAAGTTTTTGATTATGAGTCTGCTTCCAAAATGGCAACATCTCTTCATACTCTGCTGCCCACTGAAGGGATTTCCTCCTCACATCCCATCCAGGCGGATTTTCATTTTGTTAGCTAGCCACAGATAAATGTCTGATGTCAGGCAGCTACCAGTTGCCCACATGGTATGCAACTCCTCATGAGCATCGTGTAGGCTCAGGCCTCTTCCATTTTTTTGCCATGATGACCAGCAAGAGGGAACCTCCTTAAGACCTGCTGGTAAGTGTCTTTCCTTAGCTGGAAGTGAATCTGGTTTATGACCATGCAACTAGTCCTAGGTACATGTTTAGAGAGACAGAGATAAAATTGGCCACCAAGTTCCTCCAAGCTTTACCCACTCTTTATAAGGGCCTTGAGACAGAGGCTACTTATCTGGTCTGGGTCATGGTAGTCCCAAAGCCAAAGGAATAGCTAGCGGGTTCCCACAAATAGTATCTTTCTTTAGATATAAGATCACAGCAACAGCTTGACTTTTAGAAGGGAAAGGAAATCAAATCCTTCAAAATGTCTCTGCTTTGAAGATTAAATCATATTCATTTCAGTCTATTTGTATATTTAGCACATTTTCTTGGCACAGATAAAGATGCAATTCTCATTTCATTTACACAGCTGCAAATCCCCATCTGAGTTAAAAGAAGACAGTGGAATCAGAGACTGTTAATCCACTCTGGAAGAGATATTCAATCTTGTAAATCACAGTTTACACTAGACTTTAACCGCAAGAGAGTAAGAGAGTAAGTCTTTCTACTGTCATAGTAAGGATGCAGGACTTATAGAGAGACTATGCAGTTTACTTATAGAAGTCAGTTCTACCCCATCTGTCACTGCAAAGCATTTCAGCACATTGTAGGCAATTAGCTGCTCAGTGGTGAAAGACTGCAGTGTTTTCCATAATGATAAACTATATCCACTGTCTAAGCATTAAATAGCAACCTTGCATCACTGTCAGAGTCTGGCTCATGAATGGTCTGTGGATTGGTACGTTGAGCAATTCAGGAAAAATACAATTCCTTATTCTTTCAAATGGATATTTTAAGCAAAAACCTTGTGGGAAGAAACATATAATGGGTACATGGAACCATTGGAGACACTAGTTGGCATTAGTTTTGAAAAATGCCTTTTCCACTTACCTGGGGAGAATTTGGAGATGATTCCCACCTGTCACAAAGACCTCAGTCCTAAATGGGATATGAGGTTCAGCCAATTCTCCTTAGTTTCCATCTCTTCCTTACTGATAAAGCCAATTTGGTATAATTTTCCCTGTGTGTATTCATTACTAGTAGACCAGATTATTCTTTCAAGACTTTTTTAAAAACTGAAATACGACATTTTACTGATGCCATATTTTTTACAGCAGGTCCAAAATATGGCATCTCCATATGGCTGTAAAACATATTACCCAGCCTGAACATGAACATGGATGTAGAGTTAAACATTAAAGATACAGTAAAAATCTGTTATAGAGTTGATAATTCTAACTTTCTTAAAATGTTTTCTGCATGCACAAATCTGTACATGTTAATATAACCTGTGACTTTTATTCCTTCTATTTGAAACCTGTATCTGGACTCCAGGATCTGCCTGCAAGCCTTCAGGCTTGGATTTTGTTTTTGACAGATAAAAATAAATACAAGAAGCTGATGAATGGAATGTTTCTGTTTAGTGCTGGCGTAGTTCAGAAAGCTGTGTATGCATGTAGGGAAAGATAGGACTCAACATCTCCCAAACACTGTGCAGCACATCAGCTTTGTGGAGAGGGTGCTTTTGCACATAGCTTACCTGGGAGAAGACCCCAGCAGGGAAATAATGGGCTAGAGCAACCTTATGGTGCAGTTACTACCTAGATGATGGAGTGATGCTCACCCCCCCAGTCTACACTGGTATAAGTGCTGATAGCCATCCTGTGCTGTGAACAGACTGAGGCCCCTCCATAGCAGCACCCAAGGCTACATCAGAGGCATAGAGGTGGAAAAAATCAGTTTTTACTATTAAGAGACAGTTCAAGAGACTCCAATACCTGAATATACCTGCTGCTTTGGCTATGAACTCTGTGTGTCCTACACCACAGCAGAAGGACAGGGCTGATGTAATTCTGGGTCAGCTGTCTCACTAGAGAGCACGTCTGTACTGCAGATAACTTAGCTCCCAGCTTTTCTCTTGAGTCCTGGTCATGGGAGCATGCACACTACATAGATGTTAGCTCACTCCTAGCCTCTGTTGGAATGGATAAACCAGATTCTGTATGTTCTTCTATGGACATTTAGCTTTGCCCTTCGGACAGCATGGTGGAGTCCTCATCAGACTTGGCTTCCTCAGCCCTATACAACCTTTCAGTATTGTGCCACCAGGCACTGACTACTTACATATCTTCTGCCAAGGGCACTTTTCTGTCTCTTTCTCTGGCCCAGACTACTGCCTGCTGTGAGCCTTGGAGTTATCCCTGAGCATTTTACCCAGGAACCGAAGGAGTTTTGTGTATCTTCCAAATCTGTGGGAGCTGCTTTTGAGGTGATGTCCTCAGCATCTGCTAATCGGCGCTTCCCCAGAGTCTGAGACTTGGTGAGATGGCATGTAACTTCCATCCAAGACTTTGAGAGATAGGGAGTTTCCATTCTAACTTGCTCCTTTAGGAGTCTAATAATGCCTATGAAGACATGAAATATCCTTTGATTAGGAACTCCTAACTGCTACCTATTTCCCTGGAGAATTCAGCTGTTTACAGTTTTGCTTATTCTTCTGTGCTCTCACTTCCAACCAAGCGGAGGTGGTTATTTTGGGGCTGCATTCAGAAACATCCATATGGGAAGAACATAAGTTGCTTTCAGAACAAAAATAAGTCATGATTACGTACATTCTTTAAACGGCAGTCAGTCCCTGTCTGCTTCTTGCAGTGGTATTCAAGCACCTTGATCATTTGCAATATTTACTCAGAAACAGTCATCAAAGTATCTGAGAAGGATGTAGCCATAAACCTCTTTTCAGAAGTGTATTGACTAGTTTAGGCACTTAGTCTACAAGGAAATCAGTTGCAAACCCTAATTCTCCCAATGAATTGCTTAGGTCTCTAACTCAGTGGGTTACCTGGACTGATTTGAGCTATCCTCTCCTCTTCTATAGCATCTGCCTGTAGCATCGTCTGCCTCTTTCCCTTTCCCTCTCTCCCTGCAGTGGTGCCAGCTGTAGCTGGCTGTACCCTTTGCAGCCTATGGGAGCACGGGGGCACAGATGGGGCAGGCTGCAGAGGCTGCTGTTAGCCTTAAGGATCTGGACGATTTCCTCTGGGGAGTAAGAAAGGTGAAGGACTGAGGTTTAAAAATACATAACAGTTGTCAGGAGAGATGAACTGCTATAAAAATTAAGAACTGGCTGAATTGGCTAATTGCCAGGAGTGAAAGTTTACTGAAGTGGTGGAACACTTTGACAACTGAGATCCCTTTTGCAGCCGAATAATATTTTCTCTGCTTTTGTTTCCAGTTTCCATCAATTCAATTTTTAACCCTCTCAAAGCTAGGAAGCAGAATAGACAATGAAAAAGGAAAATCCGTTTTTCTCTTCAAAACCAGGATTTACAGCTAGGCTGAGATCTACTAGTTCTACGGACCTGGTAAACTCCAGAAAGAAAATAATTTCCATTAACATGTTATTTTTGGAGAACAAACCATATGTTTCAATGTAAAATATTTTGATAAGTGGTTTCTGCCCAGCACATACAATGTTGTTTGACCTAGTTAATATCAGTTTAAATGCTAGTTTTCTGGATTGTCAGCTGTTTTCTAATCTTTGTCCAAAATGATATTTACATAGATTAGGAATTTAAAAAATGCAACTATTTAGGAAATTGCGAGTGGCTGTTCTACTGTACTAAGATGTTTAAGCATGTGCACAGATTATTCTCTTGATTAACATAAAGAAATACCTTATTTATTCTTCAGGTTGTAATTAGTTGCAAATCCAACTGTCAAATAGCCAGGGATGGGGGAGGAAACTACTCCTCTGTTTTACAGGAAAGTAATTTAAAAGCAAAAATGCAAATCCCCCTCATAATGAATAACAACAACAATAACAATAATAAATTAAACTTTCTTTTCTGTTATGTTTAGTCACAGCTAAATGTGGTGATTTAAAAAACACTTTCATTTCAGTCAGCTGCCCT
This sequence comes from Pitta sordida, assembly GCA_013390025.1. Classification (NCBI taxonomy): domain Eukaryota; kingdom Metazoa; phylum Chordata; class Aves; order Passeriformes; family Pittidae; genus Pitta; species Pitta sordida. The sequence continues at coordinate 115,721 of WEKX01026009.1, forward strand.
TGGAATGATGACCTGACATTTCTGAGGGGGGCAATCAAATATGATCCTGTTATTTGTTTGTCCACCTGTTTCAAAGCAGGGATAGACAGGTCCCTGTGCCGAAGTGAGATTGAGTTCCTGTGTCCTCTGGCTCAGCTATCTCTAACCTTGCATGCACCACGCTGTCTTTGTGCTCTGTGGGATCGTGCTCTTGCCAGAGACATTCAGATGTGCTTCATTGCCTGGATCCTGGGGTCTGATTAAAGGAGTGGAGGAGTTGTATAGCTCATGTGTGTGATCTTTATGTGTGGTCCTTTCTTGCTATGCCGAGGAGTTAGTTTTCTCTGTAAGAATCAATCAATTAGCTGCCATCCAACCTTGCTCAGTACTCTCTTGTTTAGTACACTGTGGACCCGAAATATCTTTCCAAGTACAGCAACCTTATGATGCAGTGCTTAATGTTACTTGATCATGTAGCCAAGTAAGTTAGAAAGATTGATTGCCTTGTCTTTTCATGGTGCTATAGCTCTGGGCTGGATGATGGCTCTCGTGGGCTAGCTTCATTCTTGCAGCTTCTCCTCGCCAACCTCTGTGTCAGCCTTTGATGCCTTCTCTGGCTTTTGCCACTGATGGGTCTGCCTGCACAGTGAGTTCACAGGCTTCTAAAAAAGCTTTGGCTACAAGTGCCTGAGTCTGTCCAGGACATGGACCTTTTCCAGTATGGGGAAGGCACTGCTGAGTCGACTTATGTTGTCCCTGAGGGTTTTGTAACTGTGGCTCCTCATCTTAGGTGTGATCAATGTTTTCTACTAGCTCCCAGCAAAGGTATCTCAGCAGCAGTGCAATGTGGTGACCCCGTGTCTCCTAGGTAGGGATGCTTCCTTAGAGCTACCTTGCAGATGAACACAGTGCTCTGGACTGGAATACACTGGGACACTGTCAAAGGGAATTTTAAGGGAACCATTTACACCTACTCAAAACTCTCTACTCCTCCTCTCCTACATACACTATAGGAAAAAAGTAAAGTGCTCGTAACTTAGCTGAGAATCAGAGAGTTAACCAATATTTTAGGGCATACAGTGAAAGCATACATCTGGGTGATACTGTACAGAGACACCAGATATCCATCATTACAGATGCAGTTTTCTCCGGATGTGTCCTTCACTTCATCCATGTCCAGGTGACATCGGGCCTTTGCTGCCCTCGAGAGAGACAGGAGAAGGGTTGGCACAATTGTGGCAAGCAGAGGCAGGGACCCTTGGGAGGGAGATGTGGAATGGGAAGGTCTAGCTGGTGTGAAGTCCACTTCAGATCCCACTGGAGGGAGAGCTGCAGAAATTCCTCAAGAAGATGGATAAGCGCTCTCCCAAATTAGTCAGCATCTAAATATAGAGGCTCAACCCTTGCAGAATGTAATCAGACCTCTACCTCAGTGCTGTGTTATATTGTTATACTGCATTATCAAGAATAATCATCACATATGTGTGATTAATACACCAATACCAACGCAATGTATTATCATTATTTTTTTTACACAGAGACAACAGATATAGGTGTATATGGTAGGGAAGACATCCTTTAAAGGCAGGCTTCAAACTTTCTCAAAAATGAATCATCTTGGGCTGGGGAGGAGGGTCAAAAGATCTCTATAAATATATCTGTTACAAACTCTAGAACAACTGCAGTTCACCAGCTTGTTGTTTAGGTGGGGAGAGTTGCTCTTTCAGTTTCCTGAATTTTAGGGGAACTTTGGGGGGCGTTTGGCTAAAACAACTCAGGTTTTAGAAGCATAACTTTTAGAACTGTGAAATGTTCAGCTGAAGAGTAATAAAGACTAAATGACTCAATGACCATGAAAGACTCTTCAAGAACGTATCAGATATTCTTATCTTTATAAAGTATTTCATGGTGTTGTAATAGGAATGAGACAATACAAGATTTTTGTGGAATACAGAGTTTAAAAAAAAATCCACTGCTTTTTTTCTAGAAAAGTATCTTTTGAAGAACAGCAGTATCTTCTTAGAACACAGGCCTTGGAGGACCAATTAACTCGATTCCCTTTTCCAAAGCAAAGCACATCACAATACCCAGTTCACAAGCTCCACTTTAAAAACATCACTAGTTTTTGCCTCACTAGTCTTATCAGCAGGGGTTGCTCTAAGGTTAAATGCATTTGTGGAAGACTTTTGCTCATTTTCCACTTTTTAGCGTCGTCCTGTAGCTCGAGCAGCTGTTCTCCCAACCTGATATTTTCCTCCTGCTGTGCTTAGCTGAAGCCAGACTCAAGAGGTAGGTTCTTGCGGTCTTTCCTCATATGACAGCATCTCTTTAATCTCTCCAAGAAACTGTTTTCCCTGTCTGTTGGGTTCACCTTTCCTGAAGACACCTGGACTCGGGTTGAACGCAGCCTGCCAGCCTGAGTTTCATTGCAGCTAATACCCACTGTTCTTCAGATGTCTGAGCATCTGCAGAGCACTTTTTTTAATTCCCTGAAAAGGTGCCCACATATATCCTAGGAAGATCTGGACATACATCCTATTCCCTTTGGAATGTCTCTTTCCAAAGATTTAATTCTGAAGTATTTTCATTTCAGAGGTAAAAGCAGAACAGGTAATCAACCCATGGGATTTACCTTATCATAGCTGCTGTTGTTTGCCTCCACATTCCCATTAGGTTAAAGCCACATTGAGATGAAATTCATTTAATGTAAAATGAATTCTCAGGGAAGGCACCTTTGGGAGTGCTTGGCTGAAGCATGTAGGAGATAGGACCCTGCATTGTATTTTCAGCTGTGACACTGATTTGATATTAAGCATTAGGCATGTCATTTCTTCTCTGTATCCCCTCCAACCACGTTTCTGTTTTGTCTGTTTACACATTTATGGTCGTTGGGGCAATGGCTGTGTGATATAATGCATGGAATAAAGCCTAGAACAGTGTAGCTTGGATCCAGTGACTCTAATTGTTGCTGCTTTAAATTCTAATAATCACAATTCAACAAAAGAAATCGTTTTTGAAGTAGAAATTCTGCTCTCTTCCCACAGGCTGATTGCTCTGACGTTATCAGTGCATGATTCTAGTTTAGCTTTACCATTTCAGTCCAAAGCTGAAATACTGCATCATGGGAACGGAGGGCTTTAAGAATAGCATCTTTCCTATTCACATCAGATCATTCAGCATGTAATCTTTTTATCTCCTTCTGCAATTGCTTCTTGTGGTGAGTCCAATCTTCTATTGCAGTATTATTTGAAGTGATTAGCTCTGACAGATCCTTAAATTCTGACTCCCAAACTTGATTTTTGGAGGTATCGAGCCACGATGCTTCATGATACATTTCCTCCTAGATTATGATCAAAAATGGAGCAGTGGTTGTTGTTTGTTTGAAGTTGAATCTTATTTCCCCTTAGGCATCTGAATAAGGCAGTTTTCTGGAGCTTGATACTCACAGAGGAAACACAAGATTAAGAGCTTAATCAAAGTAAGAAACAATGCCTGGAAGGAGCCAAATTCCTCCCAGTCTCCTTCTCAGTAGCAGCTTGTACTTGGAACTGTCTATAAGAAAATTCCCACTCAGAAACTTTCCAAAGAAGCTTTTTTTAAAATGTTGTCATACCCATCCACTAAAAGTGGGGATTTTTTTCAGGGATATACCATCTGGGATGAAACTTGCCCTTGGAGGAGGTTGGTCATCATTCAGCACTTTGTTGTGTGCTTTTTGTCATTGTGGAAACTGAAAAGAGAAGCTCTCCCAACAGAATCATATCAATGCAGGAACAGAAGAATATTTGTCATTCCAAAAACTTGCAAAGATGGAAAAATACATTTACTATGCATATTTCTCTGAAATTATATATCCCACTGAACCCAACAGGCTGATTCCCATCTTAAATGAATAACAGACTGCTCTACTGGCCTGCAGGGATGTTCAGTACCTATGTAACCTTCTTATCCCAAAAAACTTGCAAGTATTTCTACAGCCCATAGATATACAATCCAGAGTCAATGGCAGGTTTTGCTACTTACTTCAAAGACTTTATATTAGTCCTCTCTATAAACAGCAGGAATTACTTTAGGAAATTCACATCTGGTATGAAATGTGGCTTTTGTTTAACAGTCTGGAGAGAGTTCTAGGGCTGAGAGTCAAAAAAATATTCCAGCCCAAACTGCAATTTATGTTTGCCAGGCTAGGGTATGACCAGCACATGAAGAGTCTGACCACTGCTTTTTAAGGAGGTGCTTGCAAATGAATATAAATGATGAATAGCTTAGGGTTTCGCCTGATCAGAATTTAGAGGGTCTTTTGATACCTGAATGACAGCCTCCTGTTAAAGGCATTATTACATTTCTGAGAAAAGAAAATGGTAGTTATGCTGAGTAGCAGGAAAAGAAATGTCTATTCTATAAGTAAGAGCTAGGTTAAAACTAGTCACTAGCTTGAAGTAACACTATAAGCAGAGATACAGGAAAAAGCCAAAGCACTAAAACAAATGATCAGGGATCATACAAAAAACGGCAACCTGTCTCTTTAAATGGGAGACAGGAATTGTGGTAAATCAATCTATATTTTTAACATTTTTAAAGTTATTCTGTTCCGTCTTTTGGACTTCAGGAATTGGGAGAAGTCTCTATTCTCTTCTGAAATGGCTGATAGTTCCTTTTGCAAAAGGCAGGATAAAAGCCTGTACTTTATTTTAATAATCCCTCCAGCTCTTGCTGGTAGTGAAGGCCACTTAATTGGCAACCCATAAGAGTGAAATCTTCCACTTACCTACAAAACAGCTACAGCTGTTATAGCAGTAAGGCAAGCTACTCACCAGTAGGAGAGGATTGTAGAGGAAAATACTTAGACCAAATGAAAAAGATGCTGTTCATAACCCATTTGAATGATTCAATTCCATGTAAAATTATATTGGGGGGCTGTGATATTGGCATCTGGCCATTGTGTTAAGGAGCCTCTCCATTTCACCTCTATTTGTGTAGCTCGCTGAAAAATCCAGCAGGCAGGAACCAAGCCTGTGTTTGAATGAGTGGCTGGCAGAAGCAAGTACTAGCACTCTCAAATTTCAGTCCTTTTTGTAAGGACTCTCTTAAACCTGTAATCTCTTGCATTGTTCAGAGTTTGATTATTACTCTTCTCTAAGACAAAACTTCAGTTTTAATATGACTATTTTTAGTGAATATCTATAGCGAGGGAAAACATATTGAGGGAGGCTCAGCAGTTTTAGGCAAATGGAAGATACCAGCAGTTCAGGATCTAGGAAGGCATCAAAGCCCTTGGGTAGTGTTCCCCATCTGCTGGACCTGAATGGCTTGATATGTGTGATTTCAAATCCAATGGCCACCTGACCCTGGCAAGCTTGTCCTGCATCCTGTCCCTAGGCAGGTTCCCTCATTCCTTGCCTTGCCCTGATACAGGTGATCTGCACTCAACGTGACCCAGAATGCAGGGCTAGGCCACAGGAAAATAAAAATAATTCTCCCTTGGTTTTGGCCTCTAAGCCATGTACTGGAGGGTCAAATGAGTTCTAGTTCCATCAGGAAGGAGGGGAGGGCAGAGCAGATGGCAGCTGTCACACAGCTTTCTCATCTGGGCAGTCTGTGGTACTGGGCACCTCAGCCTAAGGCTCCTGTTGGGCGTAGGGTTCTGAAACCACAAAGCCTAGAGCACCAGGGACTCTGGAACTGCAAAAGACATGACAAAGGGAGTACCGCTGTGTCCCAGCATCACTCCCCCCCACACCTCTCACATCAGGACCACCCATAGTGGCAGAGAAAAAGATAGAAACATCTCTCAAAGAATGGTATCATCAGATAGTACATACTTGAGATATATCAGATTTTGACCAGGACAAAGACTGCAAAAGCCCTTCTTTCCTAACCTACTCCTACTCAGCATTCTTCTCTTGTAGGAGATGGAAAATACATAAAGAGATGGAATAAACAAAATGAATAGATGTATTTCTAATGCATTGTTACTGGATTATGAATGAAAACCTCCATGAAGACATAGCATAGGATGTCCTTGGAGCCCTTTCAGAAAGGAAAGGTGGTTTTTCGATTTTAAAAGCTTGTGAAACTGCTCTAAGGACATTTCTGTTTGAGAAGTGCAGCTCTAGTGGCACTGCACAGTAAATTGGGGACAGCCAATTCTTTCTTACTCTGAGGAAAGTGAAACTGTCAAGGAGATGCTTGGGCAACAGGAATGGAGAGGATCAGGTCAACAAAAGGCAGTAAGTCTGTGTATGACAGAAAAATCCCTTCAGTCTTCTATTGAAAACAGGGCTTAATACTCACTGATAACAGCAGAAATATCCCAGGATGGCAGAGGATATATCTGGAGGGGGTACAACCGAGTCAGCCAGAATAGCTCAAAGCCATGTATTGTGTGCAGGACAGCAAAAGTCTTGTGTGAAGAGGGGAAAGGGGCCTTAAATGTTTGTCTTTCATATAAGTGAAAGTTCTAGATAGAGGTGTTGAGTGGAATCCACACTTGTACAAGGTGCTCTCGTACATGAGACCTCTAATCACTCATCTTTGCCCTAAACCTTTTGTTCCCAAGATTCCTGTGCTCTTTAGTGCCCTTGCCCAATCCTCTTCTGAACTCACACAGCCTGTTCACAAGCCCTTGTCCTTCCCGTGTTAAAGCTCAGATCAGCTCAGTAACTTGGTGTAGAATAACCATTTTCATTTTGTGGTTGTACTGACTTTCCTCCATCTTAGTGAGTCAAATCAGCAAACCAAGGAGTCCAATGCATACCGGAAGTATCCATGGGAGGCTGCTGGGGAATGTGACTTTTCTCCTTTGGTGAAAGAGACATCGTGGATCCATGTCATAGCAGTGCTGGTCTTGTGTGCCTGCAGCTGCTGCAACGACAGACAGTGCTTTTGTGAATTTTAACTAAGGGATTAGACAAGGAATCAGCTAGCCTACAGTGCAGCATTGGGAATTTTTTAAATTAAAACCTGTCCATCCTTTTCACCAGATCTTTATCCTTTGTTTAAAAATGCATTGCATATATATTTCATTTTAACCTTGACATGTTCGTCAGCTTCTTTTTATTTTCTTTTTTAATCTGTTTGTATTTCTCTGCTTGTAAATACAGAATGCAGTGTTATTTAATCCTTCTTCAGTTCTACATTTCCAAGCAGTTATTGGTCAGGTTGGGGCCTATACTGTCATGTACTAAAGTGATGGTGTCCTGTGATCACCCTAAGCCAAGAGCTGGCCAGGTGCATTGGAGTTTTGTGCTTCCAGCTGATATTTTTACGGGAAATTATTTTCATGGGTTAAAAGCTAAGGGAGCTTACATACTTATTTTTTTAACCCTTATTTTCATATATAGCCTGAGGAGTCTAGAGCAAAGACTTGACCATGGTTTAGCCGAGCTGTGGTCCTCACTGTGGATACATTTTTCCTTTCTGAATATATCCAAGAGCTCTTTACCTGTTCTGTTGTTTTCACTGGAAAAGCATTCATAAAATGGGAGGGGACCCTTGAGAAACTGGGAGCTAAAAGCAGACTATATAGGACATGGCCAACAACACAGAGAGCTACTGGAGCAATGACATCATCAGGGATTTAAAGATTTTTATCTCATGTTGAACTGAGAAGAATGCTCTCAGTTTAGTGGCAGAGGAGGCTTCACGAGAACCACTTGCTGTATGTGCTGAGGGATGACCATTTGGCTGTGCAGCAATGCTGATTTACTCTGATCTACACAATTATTCCTCTACGCAGAAAAAAACCTAGAGCTTGCAACGACTCTTGCCAATTAACCCTAGAGAGATGAGCACCATTTGTTCTCCCTTTCTGTGAAAGGCCCTATATTCCTCACCCAGACCACTTGAGGGATCATGCTATGTCATGACAGACACATCCAGAATATCAGGGAGGATAGGGAAGGGGCTGCAGTGGGAAGCAGCAGCTGTAGAGGCTGGTGTACTCCCTCTGGCCATGTGGTGCCTCTCCCACCCAGGCAGACAGACACCCAGGATGTCCAGTGCTATCTGGCCCAGGAGGGCTGGGGAGAAGGAAATAGCAGGAGTATTATGTCCTATACACGAGGTATGGAATGCACTGGCCTGCAGCAAGGGAGAGTGAGGTAATTACATGTTTCATGTTTTAGTGCCAGTCTCTATTTAGTTCCTTTCTCCACCACTGCTTGCGCAAGTCCAAAGCTGCCAGGTTTCCTTTATCCCTGAATATCTTCTGTATCCTTGAGGAATACAGGGGAGATTTATGCCAGGGGAGGTTTAAGGAAGAGGTTTTTCACAGAGAGAGTGATCGCTCATTGGAATGGACTGCCCAGGGAGGTGGTGGAGTCGCCGTCCCTGGAGGTGTTTAAGAGAAGACTGGATGAGGAGCTTAGTGACATGGTCTAGCTGGGGGTGTTGGGCTGGATGGTCCTGTGGGTCCCTCCTGGCTCAGAGTGGCCTGTGAGCCTGTGAGGGAACTAGGTTTATGTTCTCCACTCTGGGGTGTGCGTTCGGTCTCTGTACGGGCGTTAGATGGTGAGTTGGACTAGATGATCCCTGTGGGTCCCTTCCAACTTGTAGTATTCTGTGATTCTGTGATTCTGTGAATACCTAAAATATGTGGGCTTCCCCAAGCCCTGTAGCTGAGTCCTCTTTCCCAGGTATGTCTCTTCTTAAGTACTGCAGAAAAACACAGACATGAAGATAAACAGATCTATAGTAGTTTACCATGGAAGCCAGTCCAAAAAGTAAATAGTAAGAGGGAGGACAGGTCCCCATGGGCCCAGAGGATCTGTTTGGTTCTAACTGCTGTGACCTGTCAGTTCTGTGTAGCCCCACCAGATGCTTCTGTCCCTGATCAGCATAAAGGAATGGAAAGCCATTGAAAAATGGAAGGGGGGAAAACTGACTGCAACTTTTTAAGATGCTGCTTCCTGAAACTATTCCCTAGATTCTCTGATCTTTCTGTTTTAGTGTGCCCCTGTCTGTTTTCCTTTGCTGCCTGCAGAGGCAGCCCGCATTGCCCTCCCCAGTTCACCTCAGCTGCGTGCCATTGGTCTGGCCACAGGGGGCTGGCTCAGATCCTGGGCTGTGAAGAAGCCCAGCCAGCATCTGAACACAGAGGCTTTACCTTCAAGAACCATGGTGTTATCTAAGGGCAGGAGTGGACTTGGGGGGTTACTGTCTGTGGTTTCACTGCAGAGTTCACCTGGCATCTGTACTGAGTACACAGCACTTCACATCGCCCACTCCAGGATGTGCCTAGGCAACAAGGGGCTTGCCTTCTGTAGCCTCCATGGGGATAGGGATGCGAACAGAGCCTGACTTATTGCAAGCAAGATTGAGAGCACACAGTCTTAATACTGGCAGTTTAATGGGCAAAATATTTGAGCCTGCAATTGAATCCTTTCCCCCTTCCTGCTTGAGCCAGCTCAGACAAAGATATATTGCTCAGCTGACTGAACTTAACCCTCTGTATGCCCATCTTCATAGACTGATTCTGCTTTAAATTACTTCTGTTGCATTCAGTTCCTTATTGAGATGTGATGGATTAATGTGCCTTTACTGTCACCAGAGAATACACTCATGGTTTATTTTGGTTGTTCCAGTTAACTCTTTCTCAGTTTCCCCTCAGTTCTCCTGGTGCCTTCTGCACTCCAGGTTTTCCTCCCACTTCTTGTTCCCTAAGTGTCGCCCTTGTGGTGACACCTCATTTGCTGAATTTAAGCATCCACAATGAGGACAGTGACCACGACCCTTAGCATCTGTGCCCCTGCTCAAACGTTCACACCTCTGCCCCTCTGTTCCTTCCTCACAGAGCCTCTGCTGGAACTTGTGTCTTCTCCTGGCCTCTCACCCTGGCACAACTAGATTATATGGAAAATTTCTTGACAAATACTAAATGGATCTGTTTGCAAAACTGCATCCAAATCAGCAAATAATTTTAACTGGGGAAAAAAGAAGTGTGAAGAGAAAGAGGAATTTTGAAAATGCCATGCAATGTCACTTAGACATGTGCAAAATGAGATGTTCCATTTTGTAAAAGCCTAAATCACATCAAAGATTTTCAGAGTGACTTCAGACTTCCAAACAGCATTCCAGACACTGAATTTCAATACAGTGGGGTTTGGTAGTTGACTAGCAATTTTGTTTAAAAAGACCCAACCAAACGACATAAAAAGTAGGACTCAAAGAAGATTCACAAGACAACGATAAAGTGTTTTCTCTTGGTCTCAAGAGAAAAAGGCCTCAGGATTACCTGAAAAACTTCTTTTTTTCATGTTTTCACTTTTTTATCTTGAGAAAAATATTTGTAAAGCTTTCTCCTTCAGTTTGACACAAACAATCCCCTCTACCTTTCCAGTATTTATCTCACTGAAAAGACACACTAAGAATCACCCTCTTTCACTCAATCTCTTTGTTTCTGCCATTTTAAGCAGAATTTCCTACAGCTTCTTTCACCTTTGGCAAGAGGGGTGGCTCCCAGAGAGAGATTGGCTTTGCTAGACTAACAGCAGTCTTTGCAAATCCACCCAGTAGGTGCACCTAGAGTTTAAACGTATAATGTGAAGAGATTTGAAGTTAATGACATGCACTTCTTAATGCAGTCAAGCCTAGAGATAACAGCTTTCAGCACATGATGCCTCATTCAGAGAATGAAGTGGGTGACCCACTCCATTGAAGTTTGAAATTAAAATGGAAATTAAGGTCCCAGCTCATCCATCATGACACTCTCACCTTAAAATAGCTAAGGTCATCAAGAAAAAAGCTGGGATATATTTTTTAATTCTGTTTCCATTATGCTTTGAGTTAATATTCATGGAAATTCTGAGAGAACACTTGGTAGAGAGCCCAGAAAAACAAGAAGGAAAGGAAGGACAGATTTTATGTGGCTTATAGGAATGAGGAAGAGAAGACTCTGTGATTCATTTCTGGAGTGATGTGCCACTTCCTTTAGCCAGGAGCAGTACTAGAAGCCTCCTGGCATTCTCAGCAGTCAGGTTCCCAACTGGGTCCTGTTATGCAGGCTGTGTGCCTGGCCTGGCTTGACCAAGCACATCCTTTCTCAAAAGGAGCCTGACAAAGCCCAGGCACACCCGGGCTGCCCACATCCCCAGCCAGTGCCTGGCTGCTGCAGAGGTTGCAGGCTGTGCTCTGCTCTGTTCTCACACAAGGATGATTTGTACTAACCCGTCTGTATCTGATTCTACACACCAGGGATTGCAGCACGGGTGTGTCTTCAGCCCACAAAAGTGTCAACAAAAAATATGACTTCAAAGTCTAGAAATATCACCCCGCAGAGCCAGGAGACTGATTGTAGGGTCTGATTTTGGATGAGAGCTGCAATGCCCAGACCTATGAACCATTTGTGGCATTTTTCCCTCCATCATCTCTTTAGTGACTCTCATCACTACTGCTTGCTAATTAACATGCTTATTGTGGGTTGCTTGCTTCTTTTGAAATGTGCTAAGACACACAGTTCTCGAAAAAGCAGACTGACAAACTTGAAACACCCGTAATTATCTGCGGTAATAGCTACAGCTTGGGTCCAATGGCAGTGAGCCATGCTATCATACTATGTCACATCCTCTGCTGTCTGTAGGCAGACATCTTCTGCTTCCCAGAGCACCTTCCCCACAACTAAGCTGTAGCACTTGGCCTTCCACAGCGAGGGAGAGCTCTTCCCAACCAAGTAGCAGTGTCATTTCCACACCACACTCAGAAACGTGTCTTTTGTTACAGGGAAATACTGAGTACAGCTATGAAAAATCACCAGGGAATCCATAAACTCCACAGTTAAGTTAATTTCACTGCCTTCCCTGTCATTCCTTTTTTAGATCCAAGCCTGTTCACAGGATCACAGAATCACAGGACATTCTGAGTTGGAAGGGACCCACTAGGATCATCTAGTCCACCTCCCAAGTGAACGCCCACCCAGGGATCGAACCCACAACCCTGGAACCATGGGCACCAAACTCTGTCCATCCAAGCCTCCCATTATCTAGACCATGTCACTGAGGTTCTCATCCAGTCTTTTCTTAAACACCTCTAGGGATGGCGACTCCACCACCTCCCTGGGCAGATCATTCCAGGGATGTGGTGGAGTTCTTGTACGACTTGGTCAGGACCTATCCCATTTTTCTTGCCTGGCACACAGTGCTGAAATCAAACGTGAACACTGTGAAACCTGATTCACTGCATGTCTCCTGAAGCAAACTTGGGGGCAAAGGCAGTATGGCACAGGCAAGCCACTGCCTGAGAAAAACAAACATTGTGTATTAATCAGCATCTGCATCCCTGCCTGGTAAAGAGGACACCAGTTTGCAGGTTCTTTCACTTTCTTCCAACCTACACATCAGCCCCTGCATCCTTGCTCAGATCACACAGCATCTGCATGATCTGAATCACACAGTCAGGGTTTATTCATTGTCACATGGCTGGAACAAACCCACACTTGTCACTTTACATATCTGCAGCTTAACCCAGGACAAGGGAGAGATAGACATGTAAGTAAGCAGTTGGAAGCTCCCTCTCCCAAAGCTCTCACGGGACATGGGGAACTGAAGAAGCTGCTCAGGCCTCAGAGCAACTTTGTACCAGTGGGTGCATCAGCAATGTCAGCACAAATTGAGCGCCCTGAAAAAACTTTACCTGAAACACATAAGAGTAACAGAACAGTTAAACCCAAAGAACTAAACATTTTCTGCCCACTTTTGAGTTGGGCAGCAACACTACCTGATCCATCTAGAAAAACAAGCTCCATCTCTACCCTAGAAGCATAGCTAGCCTACCAGCTTATCCTTAGAGATGTACCCCTAAGCCCTCTCTGCTCCTTTAGCTGGATCCCAGCTGAGGTGTTAGCTAGGGTTAGGCCATCAGACTGATTATTGTCATCTGTGTCTTGCTTCTTCACCAGTTGAAAAATATTTATATGCCTCATTACTCTCTGCTAGGTGAGGCTTTCTGTGTCCCCATGGAGTGGTTTTGGTGATGAATTGCACAGCTCAGGCCACTCATCACAGTATAGTGAAAGCGCAAGATGGAGAAGACGAGATGGAAGTTCTATGCTTGGCATTTGCAGGTGCCCACCCATGAGGAACAGTGACCTGGGAAGGGATAGTGACATTTCTGCATCACCCCTGAGCTAAGGTCAGTGCCTCCAGGCTTGCCTTGCTCATGTCTGAGTCACCTCATGATGATTGCTTGCATTCTGCCTCCTGCTCTGTGACCCCTGGGCTTTGGAGCAAGTGAAGATGTTGTCCTGCGTGGTTGCACAACAGTGACCCTCTATGATACCTCTGCACATCCTTGCTAATGCTGGTGTAGCCTTTATCTCACATGTGCATGACTGTGAAGGATGAGGGCAGAGTGCTTCCATCAGAGGGTGGCACAGTCTGTGTGCTCAACAGGGGCAACCACCGTGTCAGGGGGAGGAGAGGTGACAGTGGTGCGCAGAGGCAGGAAGGGATGCTGCCCTGTGGTGTAGGGCAGGAGGGTGGTTGGCCATACTGTGCCTCTCTATCTTGAGTTTGAATCCATGGGACAGCAGATACTCCACAAGATCTGGAATATCCTCATCTTGAAGAGACAAGAGGGGCCAAGGAGGTGGTTGGAGGTCCCTTGGCCCTGCAGCCCATGGAGCTGGAGCTGAGCCAAGGACTCAGGCTGGGACCTCCTGCTTCTCTTTGGCAGCTCCCTGACACTTCCCTTGATCTTGCTGGACATCAGTCCAAACCCCAACAGTGAGTCTTTGATCACAGTGTAATATCCTTCCTTTCAGCCAAAGGCATTTTGGAACATGTATCTTTAAGTATCTGGATAAAATCTTACTGAGAAAGGACCACATTATGTCACCTGTCCTTTTGATATAATTATATATGTGCTGTGCATACATGCAAAGATCCAAACTCACTCAGATTTACCAAAACAAACACAGACAGCAGACATTTGACAGCTGTTTCTGCAGATGATGTAACTACATTTTATTAACCTTTAATGTTTGGCTTTAACAGAGAAATGTGATTTAATTGTACCTGTATTTGCAAGGCAGCTTAAATTCGTTTTAGAAAAGAAGCAGTGTAAAATTCCTTGACCTAAATTACATATGGATTACTTTTGATTCTTTGTTTCTGTTTCTCTTCCAATTGCTTGTTTTCTTCTTCTTTTCATTAGCTTAAAATGTAATTTTTCTTCTATTCCCCATACTTCTCTCTCCCTCACTTCCTTCTTTCCTTCCTCCTTTTTTGTTTCTTTTTTTCTTTATTTAATTTAAATAATAATAATAAAAAGGTGGATTTATTAATTGTTTTTCATCTGGCTGTTCTAAGGAAATAAGACATGAGGCAATTCTGTCCAGCCATCAGTCTATTTTAGGTTCTACAGTGAAAACCTCAAACATAACCAATTCTTATAAATTGCATGAAAATCAATGACCAAATGAAGATATTCAAGCTAGGAACTTGCTGAGGGAAAGGTCAAAACATACATTTAACAGTTATTTTTCCAGTTTGGTATGTGGTCAAGCCAAATGGATATCAGCCACATCATCACTGTCTGTGTTGTTTGGGCTCTGAGTGGAAGCAGAGACAGGGACAGTGGGTACAAAGTTATAGGAACTCACATTGCATTCTTTCTCCTGTTCATTGGACAACTTGCTTTCTAAATTTCCTAGAAGACATTTTATTATAATAAAAATAAACAAAACCTCTTCTACATCTGGTTTATGGGGGGAAAAAAACCCTGGCACTGAAAAAGGGAAAACATAGGAATGAAAGAACATAGAGAAAAAGATTTTTGGACTAAATGCTGCCTCAGAGTTGTGAACAAAGAAACTGTTTCCTGATGTTTCATTCTTGTTTTGTCCAAGTAAAGAGGGTTTCATGTACCTTCTGTGTAAATAAAGAAGGGCCGCAATAAGAAAATACAGAGCTCCATTATTAGCTTTTTTCCTCCAAAATGAAACAATCCTCTGGATGTTTAAAATTGGCTAACGATGCAAGTCTAAAAGGGATAATAGCTTTGTGAAAAGATCGAAAATGGTCCCGACATTGCACAGACCCGGTGTGTGTACATTATCTTAACGCTCCACTGCTGTTTATTTTATATGTGTTGTCACGTCAGGGCTCTGACAAAGCTCGAGTTGAAATTCCATTCGCCTGGAAACACTTAACCCTCCCAAGACTAATAGCCCTGTTCAAATGAAGAGAGATGAGCTTAAACATCCTCCCATTCTCTTAACCTTTCCCCATGCTCACTGTCTCCCCTGACCCCATATTACAGCTTCTAAGCAATCCTGTCCTTCACTGGCATCCAAACTTCAGTACTGATGCCTCCAGAGCACTAAACCTGGGTCTAAGAAATTCCCGATTGTACTTTGAACTCTGAAATATTAGTAGCTGAGAAACCTCGGGTTCATTGTCTTTCCCTTCTGGCTTTGAACTTCTAAGCTATGTTGCCCTTTTTGTCAAATTTATCTCTTCTAACATAAGAAGTCTGTCTCTTTTTTCCTTTCCTTTCCCCCCCCCCTCCTTTTTTTTTTTTTTGTAATTTAAGTTAAGATGGTCATCTAGTTCATGTTTTCTGGGGTCTGGGCTTTAGAAAAGTAACATCCCAGATCACAGATAAAGGTTGTGATAAAGACTGAGTTGTATTTACATCTGCCGTAGTACACTTACTCTGAGATTTCTGCTTTTGAGACCTCCCTTTCCCTAGTTGTCAAGGAGGTTTTTTTGGCTCCCAACATCAGGCTCTTTACCCCTATTGTAAGGAAGAGGGGTTTTGATGCCAGGAAAGAAAGTCATATGGATTGAGTGCTTCATGACTCAGTCAGAAAAGAAGTCACAGATTGTTTTGCTTTCCAAGTTATCTCAATAACCTTACCCAAATTTCTAGCTCTGAAATGTTGATACCCTCATTTCTCAGATTTAAGACATCCTTTGCCTTATCAATGCACTGGATACTGTCTGGTGACTGAAGTGTTAAGGAAGTTTCCTTTATTGAATTATATTTTTATTCTATTTGCCTCTACTGTTCCCCACCCCACACTCCCTCAGGATTTTCTAACCTCCATGCTCTCTTTTGGCTAGTTATGTCAGAGACAGAGCAGTTACCATGGAGAGGAAGGGCATAGACTCCACTGAGATGGACACAAACATAGTCTAAATCTATAGCAAACTTGTGATTCATCAGCCAAATTGTGTGTCATCATTTATGGCTGGCAAAAAGGGTCATCAATAATTTTTCATTTTAATTTATGAGGTGGTGGACAAGTTTATTAAAAACTTTGTGAAAGCCTGGCTAATGTTTACATCAGAAAAAGCCACAACACATGTTATTAATGAATAAGTGGAACAATAACATGCACTCACCCTCTCAAGAATGGTTACAAGAACACGGCTATAGAAACCAAGCTGGAGGCAGGAGATTTTCACTAAAAGAAAACACAATTACTCACTGCACGCTAGGATCGATGTTGCAATGATGCACAGAAAATGCAAGGCGCTCCTTAAATGGTGAGGAGAGAGCAAATCCAGTGTCACTAATTTTCATAAAGGACATCTCAATTGGGACGCGTTCATGTATTTCAAAATATTTCTGCTTTTCTTTCTGTTGTTATGTTATTTTCTCATGTTTGGTTTACTTCTTAAACTCTGCTTGTTATGTGAAATATTTCACTCCTGCATAGCCCTCATTTCTCAACAGCTGTTTAAACCTATTCCTCTTCCACTGCCCTAGGAACTGGCTTCTCTGGCGATGATTAAATATAGTCAGCAAGAAGCACTTCCTAGCTCAGGAATCCCTGTAAGTACTGATTTTCAGAAGAGTTCTACTGAGGCAAGACCACTTAAGATTTAGCCCGTAAATTCTGTTCTCTTCTTTAAGGATGCAAGACTGCCTGCTGGAAGTGGCAAAAGAAAGTTGGATTTGGGGTTTGCACACCACGGCTGTTTTTACCTTATGTTCACCTTAGCTCCACTGACGTGAATCACATGAACATACTTTGGAAATTATGTAGTTGTAGGTACTGCCATCCCTTTAGGGTTCAGGATCCCAGAAAACACTCTGGCTGTGCTGAGTCTAGGAGCAGTGCTCTTCCTAGAGCTGGAGAAAAGGGCTGAGAACCACTGTCTAGAGGCTGCCACAACACCAGCATTAATCCTCTGGCTGCTTTTTAAACAGTTTGACTCCATTTAATAATCAACCAGCATATTTTTAAATCTTGGAGATTTATATTTGAGAACATTCAATTACAGGGTCAGTTGTGATGGTAATGATCCCTCTGCTAAATCCAGTTTTTCTGCAATGTGTTACATAACACTACACTTTTCCATAAAGGTCTCGACTCCTCTCAACCAAACTTGTTCTCTGCCGTGAAACAGGGAGTTCTGCTCAGGCAAGAAAGAGGTATAGTACCCTTCAGAAACACATCCAACCTTGCTAGGGTAGGGAAAGGAAAAAAAGAAAGACTCCCAACTGTGCTGTAGTACAAAGGAATATCTTGTTCCTTTTGAAATCCATGTGGGAAACTTCAAATGAATTGTTTTTCTTTATGGATTTTTAACTCTGAAGCCAAACAACACCATGTATAGAAAAATTGTGGAATGGGAGATCCTGACATGAATCTACAGCTCCAAGAGAAGAAATACATCTAATTTTCCCCTGTTTGTTTCCTTTCCTCATCTCCCATCTCCCAGCTAAGGGAGCACCCCTTTAGAGCTCTTTTAATTAAGCAAAATCCATTTGTTTAATGTCTAGAACTCAGGGAAGCAGGAGTAAACATTCCCGTGACACATCAATGTAAATTTATTTAAGGATGGGAGTTTGTAATGACCAAATCACATCTTGTACTCAAAGACAAATAATCAGATTGAGAGTGCCCAGAGACTGCCTGGGAGCCATGTTTAGAAGAAGAAATATTTTGTTCTGTTATTTGAGCTGTCCCAGGACAATCCTGCTGAGAGGATTTTGTTACCAAAGGGTATTCTAAGTGGGTACTCATGAAATGACCCTCTATGCAAACTGAGAGAGACCTGGGACACAGCATGGCAAAATACTGTTGTGGAAAGTCATCTGAGTTTTCCTTTGATAGGTTGAGAAATTATCTATTTTCTTCCTTCCAAGACGAATGTTGGTTAGAGCATGGTGTGATCTCTTTATGAGTCATTCTCTTAAGAGTTGGACTTGATGATCCTTGGGGGTCCCTTCCAACTCAGAATATTCTGTGGTTCTGTGAATGCCATCTTCATCAGTTTTCATTCCTGGCACTGGTGGAAAATGTAATATTGAAAACTAAAAAGGTTTTTTTCTTTGAAAATCCCTGGATTTTTCTTTTCTGTGTGACAAAGAAAACATTACAAATAAGTAGTTAAAAAAATCTAACTGTTTACATTTCACTAAAATTTCCCATCTGCTGACCAAGTTTACCTGTGAACAATGCAAAGACCCCTGCCTCTGCCCCTCTCCTTCTCATTTCTGCTGGAATTGACCCTCCTCAGAGTTAGACATCACTGCCTGAAGGCTCTCAGGGCAATGGTTCCCAAGACACACGGTGGCCTAAAAACGAATCATCTGAAAGTGGTGACTGCTGCATGTCACAGCTTGCACACTCACTGCAAATTGACTCTGGCAAATCAAGTGTGACTGACCTTTTTCTGAGTGAGTAATTTATTTCTGTATACCTGTTGTTGCTTTTTCCACTCAGCGGTACTCCAGCTCCATCCTGATGGCCTCAATACTTAGAGGTAACGTTTCCCGCCTCCCTTCTGATTTCAGGTGTTCCCGAGTGTTAATCAACATGCTTTCATCTCCTTCTGCTCCCTTCTGCACGCCCCCCTGGATGTGGAAGCTATGCTGCTACTGTCTCTGCTCAGCAGCAGTGACTTCAGGCTTGGGTGCAAATCGGTCCCGAGAGGAGGTGCTGGCCCTCCTGTCTTGAGGGATTAGAACTCTGTTGAGGAAAGAGTTGCTGTAAACCTCATTTTACCATTGCATCTCACACTGGGTGTTAGCAAAAGGTCACAGGTGAAGCCCAGATCAGTGCATGGCCGAACTAGAGGCCCCCAGAGATGCACACTGCCTCTCCCAAGGCACAAAAATCACTCTGTCCTGATTGCAAGAAACTGGGCTGTATCTATTCCTACTGCCTCAGGAATATCACAGTGTGCCTTGTTGGAGGACAAATAGCTTTTAGGTGGCGAGCAAATTTCCAGGAGAAGCCCCTGCTAACCAATGTCTTTGTGTTTAAGGCCTGGAAGTCCCTCTGACGTAGAAGAGGACAGAGAGAAAGCACACTGTTCAGAGGCAGGGTATGCTTATCTTAGTGCGTGCTGGCACTTTATTCAAGCTGGCCAAGCATGTGGCTGGCCAACAGCTGGCATGTTTACTGGGAGTGTGCAGAAACGCTTCCTATAGTAGTTGCAAGCTGTGTTTGGTCCCAACCCAACCCTGCTCACTGTTGCTCTGTGACTGCTCGTGTGTCCTGGTTTTCCTCCCCAGCACCAAGCCCCACCAGCCATCTCCTACTGTGCTAGGGTGGTCTGTGGCCCATAGCTCTAACGCCAGCTGCACTGGCCCTGTGTCCTGCTGTGACTTCCTAGGATTGCTGGACTGTCCACTGCTGGGGCAAGTCTGCACCACCAGAGGTGTGGGTAGCCCAGTGGCACATGCTAATGATCCCTGCCTTGTTCTGGTGGACCTGCTTCATCCCCCACTGAGGATCTGCACTGGCTGCAGAGTTCCCTGTCACTCACTAAGCACCTCCTTTCTGGCATCCTTTCTCCAGCTTCACTGGGGTCTCCTCTGCTCCCCCGCCCCCAACTACCCTACTCTTATACCCTTAGGTACTGTCTTTTCCTGTAATCTCTTCAGTGTTGCTTTCCTGACCTTCCTTCTTGATTTAGCTTTCCCACGACCTTTCACATGTTTCCTTCTGCATAATGTGTGGCAGCAGTATCATCAAACAGTTAATCTCCCCTTCCTCATCTTCCCTCGTCTGTCAGTGATGCCATCCTCTCTCCTCTGTCCCACAGGTACCAAAATCCTGTTTGACCTTCAGCTCCCTCCTCCCTCTCCTCTTTCCCGGATTTCATAGCAAATTCCTGCAATTGAAGTTCAGCAGTCTGGAGGCTGCAGGACCCTGTGGACTGTTCCAACCCTGGAACCAGGGTTAGTTCTGCACATCTGTACATATGTTATAAACAGAGGTTTCTGCCAATTGCTGAATCCAGAAAGTAGGGATTCATTCAGTCACAAGTCTCCTTTTTTTTTTTAAAAAAAAAAAAGTACGGTGAGAAATTGCAGCCATTTTCCTCTTTTGGGATGTGGGAAATTCCAGGTCCCCCTCATTATTTATGGTTGTAGTGTTTCCAGCTGACAGTTCTCAGGGGTCTATAGGAACGAGAAGCTACAGTGTCTTTTGGCTGAGGGACATGGTAATTTACAACTCACAGATGGATGCATAAACACACAAATTCATGCATATATCAAAACCCAAGCAGTGCTTCAGAACTACAGACACAGAGTCACCCTGCAGATGCCTTCCTGACAGGTCCTGTGAGGAACCGTCAGAGGTAATGGCATGTAGCCACCTTCACCATACTGGAAAAAGCCACATCACCAGGCTCTGTTCTGCAAGGCAGACTGCCACTGCTGATCAAGTCCCCTCTGAACAGAGCCAGTCAATTCTGAGCAATAAAATACTACATTAGCAAAGCAACCACCATGGATCCACTGGGACTTCTCCAGGAAAGCATTTCTGCTTCACTCCCACCAATTCATCTTTACTTATCACTACCAATACAAACTACAATACCAGTGAAAAGTATTAACATAACCTTCCCTCTTTATCTGAACACCATATAAAGATCCCACTCCCTGAAAGCTTCCACTGCTGGGGCAGGGTGACTGGTTCAGGCTGGCATACACACCATCTACTTTCAATGCCTTGTTCCTCACATGGTGCCTGTGATACCCTTGTACCGTGCAAGCAGACAGAAGTCAGATCCATTTCATGTAAAATAAGAAAATGTAGTGGAAAGGATTATGGGGAGGGTAATACGTACTTTCATTTTGGTAAATGATGCTTTTCTGAAACAGGTTTTTCCTTTTTTATTCTATAGACTGAGAGATTTCTGTCCCTATAACTAACTCCATAATGTATACGGCTCAGACACATATTTAGTCCTCATGGCACAAAATAATTCTCCTGAATGGTATTGCTGCAGGCTTGAGCATGTCTGGAAAACTGGAACAATCTGAGATGTATTGATGATTATAGATGTTTTACAGTTTCTTTATTGAGAAATTGTGGAATTAGGCCCCAGCAAAACTGCCAGGGACATAAACAAGCTCAGATCAAGGGCTCCACTTCAGATCAGTATTTTAAGTGACCTCACATTCCTTCCTTTGTTTTCCAGATCTCATCTTCATCTGCCCAGGACATACCATACTTTTCCATCTATTGGCATGGCTCTGTACAAATAGTTGTAATTAAGTAATTAAGTGGAGTGGCAAAGAGCAGTTCCATGAAGCTCACAGCCCTGCAGTCCCAAATATCATAGGGAGGGCACTGCTGCAAAGAGGAACATGTCACTGGACACAGGATTCATCCTGTCCCTCAAGGTTACTGCAGTCCAAGGCCAAGAGAAGAAAAGGCAGGTGTGGATACCAGAGGCTGGGGAGCTGAGACTGAGTAGAATGTGTCCTTATGAAACAGTTGGCATTCCTCTGTTTGCCTCTTTGGAGGCAGCTGCATATTTTGTCTGAAGCCAATCTGTCATTGTAGCTGCTTGAGAAGAAGCACTGAGGAGCCCCTATTGTAAATGCCACACCAAAGCACAACGGGGAGAGCTCAAAGTAAAAAATATTTCCCTAATAAAACTGTCGAGGGGAAATGAGAAACTAGAAACCTTTGTACCGCCAAGAAATTAGGAACAGTGATACCCTCTCCAAAGCACTTGAGATAAACCATCTCCTTAATACTCTAATTGGAGAGGAGCATTTGGGGTGAGATGCATACATGGACCAGAGGAGTAGATGAGCCAGGGATGAGCCTGGGAACTGTAGGGGATGGGTACGTGGCTTGAGCTCCTGCCAAAGAGCACAGAAATCCCCGCTCCCCTGCGGACTTCCCAATGCTCCTTCTACAGTTTCTCCAAATTAGGTCACTCCCACACAGCCTACAAGTAAGAGCAGCCAGCACTGGACCACCCAGGGCAATGGGGAGGAGGCTAACAATGATGAAGCACAACCACAGATGATATGATGCAAGGGTGGTTGGGGCAATTAGAAACATACGCTCCAGTGGACGAGGGGAAACAAAAGGTCTTCACAGAATACAGTGGGAGGTGATCTCTGAGCTGTGGCCCAGCTTAGGGAGGGAAAGCCTCATGTCATGGTGCTTAGTGCATGCACTCAGCCCAGGCTGGCACATGGGGGTCTGTCACCAGCCTCACTGCATCCATTGCACTGTGAGCTCTCAGCTGGAGTGTGTCTCTGCCAGCAGAGAAGAGCTGGCTTTGTCAAAGGCATCGGTTGGCTCTGCCCTGCTGAGAGAACTGTTCCCATGCTTAGCTTTCCAAAAAGTTCACGAGCAAGGAGTGAAAGGCCCCCAGGTTATTTCTCAGCTAAATACTGAGAATCTGCCTCCTTCTATGAAATGTCTGGGATTCAATTTTGTCAGGACTGAAGCAGTGGCTGTTTTCCTTCTGCATCTCACGGCCATTTTCCTATGTACACTGCTTTTTCCAGAGGGATGGCTGTCTGAGACAGTGAAGAATAACAGCACCAGAACACCATAATCCTGTTTCTTGCTCTCTTTTTTGATCTTCTCACTTTCCAGGTCACAGGAAGCCCTACTAAGAAGATGTCAAATGAGAATCAGGCCTTTCTAGAGGAAATTGCAATGAACTCCAGATCTGGATGGTCTTACAGATTCTCACAGGAGTTCAGGTCACTTTGGGGTTTTCAAACTGAGTCAGTCCAACAGGCACAAGAATAGCCTGAGGCTGGTTATTCTTCTTCCTCAATGTAATTAGGAGAAGGCACCATACCTGATGAATAAAAATCACATTTAGTTCAGCTCACAGAGCTGAATGAAGCCAACTGTGCCCCTGAAAACCACTCACGCCTCAAAGACATGCATCTCATGGCTCAAAGAAAAGACATGGATTATTGTGGGACTAGTAAGAGGATCCATAGTTCTGAACAAATCACCTGTTGTTTTTAGCTCAGACACTGAGACATGAGTGCATCAAATGAAATAACAGATGGAAAACAGATGTCGAAACCAAGATAACAAAGAACTGATGAGCTTCAAATGACAGAGATAACCTTAACAGATCAATACCAGACCAAGTAACCTAGAAAAATGTGCAGTCTCAAATACTCTGTCAGAGTGAGAGCAGAAGCTACTTCCAATTCAGAAGTGATGGAGTCATTCACACATCAGGTATAAAACACAAACACCAGACACTTGGCGTTGTGCAGATACCTGACAAAGGCATTAAGTTAGCTGGGCTCACTTGAAGCACAGTCTTTATATTTTCAAAACACCAAGTTCTGTGGAAATATTCAGGCTGCCATGGCAACATGGTACGTTTGTTCCCAAGTGTTATTTCCTATCACAATTGGGTTTTTTTTCAGAACTTTGCCTGACTTCAAAACTTTGGTTGCTGAGGCAACATCTTGCTTTCAAGGGAAGTGACTGGCTCTGCCTATCCGTGCCAAGGCAAGGGCTCCTCTTTGAAGACCAGCATGCTATTGCAAGGGAAGAGGTGTTAGAGAGGCTAAAAAGATACCCAAGGATGCAGAGAGAGAGAAAGGAACTGTGCTGTGAAGTGGCTACAGAAGGGCAACACACGCCTTCGTGTGAGGCAGGTGGGATGGGCTTTGAGTAGGAGGCTCCAGGCTTAGCACCAGAGAGCTAATGTGCCACATGACATCACTGAAGATATTAAATGTGATCTCGATGAAAAAACACTTTGCCTTCGATGTATCGTGGAGATGCATAGTCCTCACAAGACCTCTGCAAGAAAGAAATTTGTCACTTGGCTTGTTTGATAAAAAAAAGGGATTGAGGCAGAGAGAGCTTGAATGAACTACTGAAGGTCACACAGTAAATTAGTAGCTGATGTAGGAATAAGCCCCTGGGGTTGTTGTGTTTCATTTGTAAGATGATCATTCCTCTGATATTTAACTTATGCTTAAACAGAAACCCATTTACCTTCTGCAGAGAAGCACCGCAATCACTTTTTCTCTCACTAACATATTACAGTCCTCACCTCTGCTATTTGTCAATGTATTTGGCTGAAATGCACTGAAGCAGGGATTCCTTTCTTTCCTGATAGTGAGGCCTGGATCTGGACTCTTTCTGGCACCCTGCTGCAATAAATGTGATCACTACCAACGATCAGGACAGCTCTGAGCAGCACTTCAACTAGGGTCATTCCCACCTTCCTCTTGACTGAACATCTGGAAGAGACACAGCACCACCATTGCTTAGCTGCCTATGGACTCTGTCTGACTCACCTTCAGAAGACAGCAAGCAGTTTTTGGGAGTCAACAGGGCACTGCATCCAGCAGAAAGAGTGAACAGTTTGTGGAGGAGGTCCCAGAAGGGTGGCTGGGTGATCTTTGAGCAGGAGCTGATGGTTCTAAGGAAATGCCCAGGATGAGGTCATGCACGCACCACAGGAATAGGCACAGGCAAGGAGCACAAGACAGGATGAGAACAGGTAAGGGAGTGTGAGAGCACAATAGCATGGATGTGAGCGCGGCACACCACTGCTGCTGACACAGGGACTGAGGGTGGAACCTGAGAAATCTGTACTGGGAAGACTATCCTCCCACAAGTCAGTATGAATGGCATGAGCAGGAAAATTAGCTTTTATTGCATTAAACTTGCTGAAGAGATATAATTGAAGCAGCAGCAAATATTGAACAGCCAGGCAAAAGTCTTCAGAGGGGATTTGTTCTCCATGTCAGTGGTCTCTTGTGGAGCAGAGGTGTTCCACACAGAGGGCTGTGATTCAGCTCACAAGGGGAGGATGTCTTGAGATGGAAGAAAGGTGGGGAAAAAAAAGGGCTAGCAATGAAAGGATGGGGAAATCAGGGAGGTGAAAAGTCATGGCGCGTGTTTCTTGGCCGCTTAAAGAACAGGACACAGCTCAGGAGGAGTGGAAAATACTGTGGATGTAGCATCTGTAGGATGCTACATGAGCAGTCTGGGACTGGAGAAGCTGAATTCCATCCATCCTTCTCTGCTGTTAACTCTTGTGAATTTTGGGCTAAGACCTGCTGTTTTTCTGTGCCTCCACTCCCTCCTCCTCTGCAGGAGAGGTGACCAGACTTATCTACCACCAGAGGGTTTGAAAGTATAGATGTGTTACTGATTGAAAGGTGCCAAGTCACTACTGGGACTAGGAATCAGTTTAGGGCTGGGGAGTGAGATTGCACAGCCATGCTTTACAGAAGACCTCCTCTCTCATCTCTCAGCAGCTTCCAGTAACCTTGTATTTCCCTTGTCTCCACCAGCACCTAGTGATCTTCTCGCGTGCCCTCTCTGGCTATCCTCGAACTGCACCAACAGCTCTTTGCTCTGCTGTCACCTTCATATGAGGGAGCCCACAAAAGGGGTCAGAAAAATCAGAGAAAGTAGCTCATGTAGAGCCACTTTGGCTGTACAGATTTCCCCTACCTCTTGCTGCTCACTGTGGGACCCAGAACAGAACCATTTACACACTTTTTTATGTAATAAGCAGGTGGATTGCATTCTTAAAACAAATTATCACTTCAACAGGAGTTCTCCAAAACTCTTGATTATTGAAAATGCCTGAGAGCCAGTACCTTTTCCTGCCTGGAGGTACACACAGGAGGTCCTGCTGAAAAGCAAAGCCAATGAGTAAATGTATGGATTTGGTGCCAGCTATTGCTTGACCAGAGGACATGACTATTCATGATGCTAGCTCTTGCCATGTCACCACTTTCCAGCCTGTATCTCCACACCCCAGTTCCAGACTGATGGTAACTCTGATGCCTGTGTATGGGTCACTGGAAATTAGGCTTTGGTTTATTTCCATTTCAGCAATTCATAGCTGACTGCATAAGCAGAGTCAGATACAAACCCACTGCCTGGATCATCACCTGTTTGTTCCAAATCAGGGTCAATGTAGCATTTAAAAACATAAACAGCCAACACAGTCCTACCTGGCAGATGCAAAGGAGGAAAGTAAACATGAAAAGTGCTCTTGATGTCAAAAGAGAAAGATACAGAGAGCAGCAGGCTTTGTCTTTCTCCTGTATTTAATTGTCTTTGATGCTTTCTTCCCATGAGCATTCAATTTTAACTGCTTCATCCTTGTTGACGAAGGAGACCAAAAATGGCCTATGGTTGATGGCATGTCTGGGAGAGAATCCCTCTGGAGCTGCATCCTCCATATCCTGGGACATTTTCTTCTGTCCAAGTCACTGCAAAAGCAGCTTGAGGAGTGACTCCCATGATGATGGGAGTTTCTCTGGTGATATCCAGGGATTCTCCACATCCCAAGACTTTTGCTTGGGCACTGACTCCAGGGATTTTCCCTCACTGGTCCTGGATGGCTTGTATCTTTGACAACCCCAACTCCTGTCTAGCAGCATTTCCTGAGGCTATGAGACACAGACGCAGAGCACTGCCTCTGCTCTTCCATGATTAATACAGAACGTCCCTGGGGCACACATGAACCAGGTGGAGAAGTTGAAAGAAGCTCTATAGCTCCTGACATACTTCAGCACATTTCAGAGTTTGAAGAAACCCTCAGGACCTCCTTCCTGCCTGCTGATCCCAGTGGGGGGCGGGGAACAAGTCCTCTCCCATGCTCTAGCATCTGAGAATTGCCTGAGAGTCTCCTATTCCCAAAGGCAGGATGTTCAGCAGCTGCTGGACGGCCCAGCAAACAAGTAAGCAACTTCTGCAAAATGTGTCTGGACGTCAGCCGTATCAGCCATGAGTGCTGCTCTCCCCTGTGGATACAACAGCTGCCCATTGGAATAAACAGGAAACAATTTTATCCTCTGAGGAGCAAGAAAGGTGAAGGGGTCATGACTGTAAATTGTGTGTCTCTGGAGCAGGGGCATGCATCATGAGCCACAAACAAATAGGTCTTCTGCTTTTTCTCATAGAGAAGAGACTTGAATGTTGGGCTTTGCCTTCTGAGCTGGTTCTTTGACCTAATATTACCCTTTTCTCCAGTGCAAGAGACAGCAGCAGAAGTCCTGGTTTCTCCTATGAGGTTTTGGAAAGCAGTCAAGTAGCATGGCATGGGGAGGCATTCCAGGAATATACCTGCCAGATCATGTGAAATACGTGTCTTGTCAGATTCTGCATGACCACAGAATCACAGAATATTATGAGTTGAAAGGGACCCACAAGGATCATCTAGTCCAACTCACCATCTAACACCCGTGCAGAGACTGAAAGCCCATCCCAGAGCGGTAACACAACCTAGTTCCCTCTCAGTCTAGCAGGCTATTCCGAGCCGGAAGGGACCCAGGACCATCCAGCCCCACACCTCGTGCCACGCATGGTTGTCTTGTGTGGTCCTGTGTGTCTGCACTTTGCCTTCCCACCAGTTGGTGATGTTCATTGGGGAAAACATGAGCCCCTTTGGGATCAAGGTTTCTTGGACATTCTAGAGTCCTTACTTCTCCAGCCCCTTGGAAAGCAAACTTCAGTAACATCAAACAAGTACAGCCACTGAGAATTTGCTTTGCCTATGGAGCCCTTTGATTGCTGGGCTCCTTGGCCAGACCTCTAGGGTTTGTGCCATGCAGGAGAGCAGGTGTGCTGGGCCAAAAGGGCTTCTGACCTCAACAATTTAAGCTTCAGTTCAACTCAAGGCTGGGATGCTTCATCCTCTTTCCACATCGTGTATGTCTCTCTTTCCTCTTTCCACATCGTGTATGTCTCTCCAGCTGAATAGAGTACAGTAAAGTGAGGTTGGTGCAGTGTGGCAGTAATGATGTTACTGTGGAAATCATGATATTTTAACTGTCTACTCAGGGAAAGCCAAGTAAATCATTGTAGTTGTGTAAGTCATTGTAGTTTCTCCATTGCAGCAACTGTGCTGCCAAAAGATTTGGAATGTGCATCAGCAACATAAGGCTGTCTCTGAGCAGTTTGTGAGAGCCATGTGGTGCTGGAAAAGCTGTTTTCCTTTTTGTGTCCTTTGGTTCTCCCCATATCATGCCCTCACCCTTCACCTGCTGGACCCACATGAATGGCAGACCTTCCAGATTGGCGACAGTCTCTGCACTCCTGGTCAAACCACCAAACACCTCTGCATTACAAAACACAAATAGAAGATAACTGATAATGTTGAATCTGCATATTTTTCTGCTGCAAAGGTCTAGGACAGTGATATTATCTGTATGCTGGAGGAGCTGTCAACTGATACCCTAAAAACCTTATAAATATCTTCAACATTTTGCATTTAGCTCGAGTCCTAGTGAAATATTGAAATTTGTCTTTATGATCACTTGTGACAGAGTCCACAAAGTACCAGGTGCAATTTGAAACCTGACAGATTCCATCAAATGAAGGATTTCCAGAAAGGAAAGATGCCTATGTATCTATTTATAGATGACTATTTATACTGCAGAGGTTTTGGATGCTGATGAGCACACAGTGTGTGGCCGGTTGTGGACAAACCCGCTTTCCACTCAGCAAGCCGAATTCATAGGTACAGTGATCAAGGCACGTAGGATAGGGCTCAAGGCTTATAAACTAGTGTTACCTGGCCTTCCTGGACAGACGTCTGGGTTTTCTGGCCAAATTGCCCAAACACAAGCCTGAGAAAAACAAAAAAAAAGCATTAAGGTGAAGATAAATAACGGGGAGAGGAGGTGGAGCATTTTGGTTGGGTGAAAACAGAAGGGCAAGGAGGAGAGAAATTGTCAAGAAACAGCAGATGGTCCAGAGGATGTTCTCTGATGCATGTCCCTTGGTGCCCTGTTCCTAACAGGCAGTGCTAAGTTGATCCAGCATGTTATACCCTGATATCCTTCCTGCTTGTGGAGCTAGTAGGCTTGTGTGCTGGGTATGCTGTGGATGGTTTTTTTCTGGTAGTGGGGGGGGCTTATGGGGGAGGCTTTTCTTCAAGAAGTTGCTGGAGGACTCCCTCATAGGTGGCAGAGGTAATGCCAGTCAGCTCCTGGCTAGGCCCACTGCCGGCCAAGGCCCGGCCAATCAGGAGAGATAGAGACACCTCTGTGATAACATATTTAAGAAGGGAAGAAAAAAAAAAGTAACAGGAAGAAGAAGATGGCTGATGGAGAAGAGCCAAGAAAAGTTGTAACAGCAAATGTAGGCACCAAGGCCAGGGCAGAAGGAGGGGAAGGAGGTGTTCTAGGCATCTCCCTGCAGCTAGGGGGGATGACCATGGTGAAGCAGCTGTGCCCCTGCAGCCCATGGAATGGAGAGAACACAGGGATGCAGAAGATCCACCTGTAGTCTGTGGAGAGAGGAGCCCATGCTGGAGCAGGCGGATGCTGGAGGGAGGCTGCAGCCCATTGGAGCCCACATTGGAGCAGAGTCCCAGGAGAGATGTGTGGCCCTTGGAGACGAGAGCCCACGTGGGAGAGTAGAACGATACCTGGTAGGATCTGTGTGCTTTGGGATGGGACCCAGGCTGGAGCAGCCAGTGCTCAAAGAACTGCACCCTATGAAGTGACCCCCGGGCAGCAGAGTATGGAAGAGCTGTTGCCCCTGGGATTGGACTCATGCTGGGGAGGGTCATGAAAGGCTCTCCCGTGGGAGGGACCCATGGAATGCAGGGAGCAAGGCCTCCTCCCCTGAGCAGCGGCAGAGAAACACCAACTGCCCGGTTTTCCCCTGCTCTTGTTTCCCCATCTCCTGGAGGAAAGGGGGAATGTGGTATCTGTTGTAAGAGACGGGAGGGGTGGGGGAGAAGGTTGCCTTTAAGATGATACTTCTCACTTCTAAGCTCTGATCTTGTTCGAAATAAATCCTTTACATTTCTACTTGGAGTTTGTTTTGCCAGTGACCATAAAAGTTATTCTAATACTCCTCATTCCTGCTGTAGCAAAAACCCTTCTCTTTTTTTTTTTTTTTCCTCTCTTCCTTGTTTGTATGAGGGGAGGGGCAGGGGGCGGAATGAAGTGAGAGAATGGCTATGGGTGAATCTCTGGCATCCAGCCAGGGTCAAACCCCCACAGCTTGAAAACAGAAATAGGAGGCTTCTGCTAGGCACTCTGTAAGGTGGCCAGGGATAGATCACAATGGCCACGAAGGGGAGTAGGAGGGGATGACCACACAAACAAGAAGAGACAGCAGGCATGCAGTTGCAGAGAGGAAGATTAAATGGACTATCTGGCATTGCTGGGAGAGACTTCAAGCACAGGTGTGCAGGAAGGAGCAAAAGTTATCAAAGGATGGGCAAAACAGGAGAAAGAGCTGTAGTGGGCATTTGTACATCACTGCTGGGGGAGAATTAGTGGTTTGGGGTTTTGAAGGATCGAACTCACAACCCCAGAGCCATGGACATAACTTAATTCCCTGTCCCGTCATTCTATTACGTATCTAGACCATGTCACTGAGTTCCTCATCCAGTCTTTTCTTAAACANTACATTGTAGCATGGCATTGCTGCACCACAGTCTTTGTTTCTTGATCTTTTCTAAGTGTCTAGAGCAAAGCACAGGGATTTTTTTGCCTCCAGGAGATAATTTCTGAGCCTGGCAACAGCAAGGGCTGGTAAGGCTAGAATGTGTTAATGTTAGTTATGTCAGCAAGTAAACTCTGCCACTGAGTTTGGGTTACTCTTGTGCCAGGCACTACACAAAATCGTGGTAAGAAGTGATCTATGCTCTGAAAAGGATATTGTCCACAACAGGGAAGGAGATGAAGTCACTTGCTCAACTAGTCAAGCAAGTCAAGCAGCAGAGAGGGGGAAGGAGTCTCAGCTTCATCTGAAGTGGGTGCTTGGTGGACCAGAGCAGATTATTTCTCACATTGCCCATATCAGCGTATTTCACCTGTCAGTGTTTATCCCACATCCTTGAGCAATAGCCCTCAGGACTCTGCAGTTCAGTTTTGTTGTATTTTACGGAGGAAGTGACACTCACGACATGCTCAGAGGTTATGTTGCTGCATTGCAACAGCTCTCATCCTACACAGAGATGGAAGAGACTTGAGTGGTGCAGATGTGATGACTCAGCTTTGCTGGATTTTACAGTAGTGTAACTCCACTGACATTCCACAGAAATACTCTGATGAACTCAATGCAAGAGGAAAATCAAACCTAGTGAAGCTGCCCCAAAATCAGCCACCAAAGCAAGCCTTCTGCTAAGCCCTTCTCCAATACAGCAGTGCACCACATGGGGAAGAAGGACATACACATCTGCCCATTTTGAGATGCCTATGATGCAAAAATATCAATTGATCTAGTTGCCTTGACCTCCTTTGGTAGTCAATAGAGAGCAAGCAAATGCAATCAGGGCACAGCGTCTCTGGTTTCTTTTAAACATTTACTTTCAATAAAACAACTTGCTGTCTAGAAGCACTCAGACTCCTGCACTAAGTCAGAGAACACCTTGCTCAAACACAGCTTTGATGCCTCGTCACATGAATCGCAAGCAAGCCCTCCCATGTACACCAAGAATGCTGGCAAGAGCTCAGGGGACTGAATCTCTTTGAAGTGAGAAAGTCCTGTCCAGTCACTCTAACACATCTAACCCAGAATAACACATAATCTGCAAGTTCTTTGGGTATTAATTCAATGTGGCGAGAGGTTTGTGTACTCTGCGTTAGCATTTAAATCAAAGGCACACGAGCATCCCTGGTGGCTGCCTGGTTTGGGGTCAATACTCTCATCCAACTGTGCTTCCCAAGGAGACAAGCCAAGGGTGAGGAAGGGGCTTCTTATGCCAGTGACAAAGCACCTGAAGTGAGGAACAGAGAAGGTTGGTAGGCTAGGTAATGCAATGCCATACTGCTCAAGATGTAAGTGGCTAAGCCTGACTGGTTTTATTCTCTCTGTTAGCATTGGATTTGAGAACAGTATTTCTGATCATCTAAGGACAGCTAAATAGAGACTCCATCCTAAATCTCAGCATGCCAGAACTTCAAGATGACCAAAAAGAGACACTTTTACCAGGAGGATGGCAGTCCATTATGAAGTAGCTATCACTTGAGGAAAAATCTGGTCGTCTTCACCAGGAGGACCATCAATCCCTTATCACATAGAAATTGCCAAGCATCTACCCAACTGAAAACTACTTTTTCTCGCAAAATTTCCATCTGCACTATGTTCAAACCAAGCCATTATTAATCAATTATCTCAAGTTTCAAATAATACCAGTTACGCACATCCTAGCTCCGCTTCTTGCGATAACACTGCAAACATAGTTGCTAATCAATGTTGTTTCAAGTTGTACGTACACTTACATAACCTCCAACCATATAATCAGCACACTTCATAGCACAAAGAGATCAATCATTCTGATCCCCATCACAGAAATATACCTCTGCTCCCTATCATGTCATGAAAACACCATGAAAAAAAAAAAAGCATTTCCAACCTCCGCACCTGCCAACATCCAGCGTAGCTTGATGTACCTTGAGATGATGGCTTGTTTAGAACCTGTGAGCACCACATGACCACCTCTGGCATCAGCAGGTGAAATCCAGCCACATCCTACTGCTCTGGCACAGGGCAAAGATTATGGTGATGTGGGGATGTCTGAGGGAGAGGAGGGGAGCAGCGAAGTGGGGGAAGCAGGGAAGGAATAGTTGATGGAAACAGAGCCCCTTGCAGAGTGTTCCCATCCCCAGTCTCCTTCTCAGGACTCTCTCCCCACTCAGGACTCTCTCTCCCCGTCACTGTTGGTGTGATGGGTGGTGTTCTTTTCCAAGCCTGAGAAATGAGACTCACAGCCTTCGCCAAAGTGCCTTAACGGCAGGCTGTGGGTACTGATGCCATACTCACTCCTGTTTGCTTTGCTCTTGCTGCACCTCTGAAAGGAGGACCACAGATACTGTCTGCACCACTGAAGCAGACACATGTACTTGTGGAAAGGTGGCAGGAGCCGAGACCTGCAGAGTCCATTACTACAGCACTGCATGGGCTACAGAATGTGGCAGAAAACCAGTCATGACACCAAGGTACTACTTCATGCCTGTGTTGACTCTGCTCCAACAAACCACCTCCTGATGCTGCAATAGAAAGTTCTTGATGACGGGCACAGGAGCCTGCACGCGGGGCAGGATGCTTTCAGGTAGACACTTGCAGTTTTGGGAACTTGTTTCTAGGTGAGGATGTGGCCCTGTTATTCCCACATTCACTTATTCCTCCTCTGTGAAGGAATTCCTCCTTTTCATGGAGCAGCAGCAATCTTCTCTTCTTTTTTCCTGATCAGGGAGCAGTGTGGGGACCTGTGACTCTTTAAAAAAAACCAAAAAAACAGAGAAAACAGAAAAGGGGCCCACTTTTGTTCCAAGAAGCACTGTAAGGTGCTCGGCACATGCAAAAATACAGGACAATAAAATCACTCAAGTGAGATTTCTAGGGACCTATCTCTGCCTATCCTCTGGCAGCCTTTGCACCAGCCTCCTCTACCTTCCAGTTCCCCACAAAGGTTGTCTCCATGCAAAAAATTGGACAGTGAAGCAGAAAGGTGTTTCTCATATATGCAGCCAGTCTCTGCCAGCCCATCACCACCTCATCCCCTCCAAACTTCTGGCCCAATAACCATGAGTGCACTATGCACACCTCAAAATGTCCCCACAGACGCAGAGAAGGTTGTTGAACCCCCAAGGGTTGGAGGGGGGCCCACACCTTGTTTGCCAGCTGCTAGACTGGGTGCACCCTGACTCCAGCCCATTAGGACCCCTTGCTTCCTCCTCTCACAGGAGAACACCATACAGAGCCACAGTTCAACATCCTCAAGGCTCTGGTACCCTCTGCTGGCCCTGAACGTTTCTTCTGCTAATGAAACCTCTCCTGGGATGTTTTTCAGCCTGAAGATCTCTCGCAGACATGTTATCAACCTCTCCAGCCCCTACAGCAGCTTTGCTCACCCAACACTGTGCTACCTTCAAGGGACCCCACCAGTACTCACAACCTGTACCACCTCCAAAAGATGAAGGGGATATATCCTCTCTGCCCCTCAAGGCCAAAGATGCTGAGCTACCAATATCAATTTTTATTTTAATACAAACTAAAAGCTTTCAGAATTCAAAGAAACATCAACATGACACTGACAGAGCAGACGAGGGAAACACTGACCACCCAAACCCCTAGTTTCAAGAGGGAGGCCTGGGGCTGCTTGGGTCTTCAAGGGAAAAGCTTCTTCCAAGAAGCCTGTGAGCTTCTTTGGGCACTCTGCAGGTGTGGGCAGGTTTCAAGCAGCAGGGGTCCCCTCCTGGAGTATGGGACAGGGAGGTCACTTGATGCGGTAGAGGACTTTGCGTTGCATGCGGTGCTGGATCTCCCCCCGCCGCATCATCAGCTGCAGCACCTTGTAGATGGCATGTTCTGGGTATTTCTGCAAATAGGAAGAGCAGGGGAAGATGAGCCACCACTGAATAGCTGACAGGAGCCCAGGAGGAACCTGCAACATCTGCTAAAGCCTGGCTATGCCCCTCCAGACACCAGTAGTAGCAGATGCTGATGTGCTCCTTTCCCCTTTAACTATTTCAAGTCTGACTGGAACAAGTCTCACGAATCCAATAATTCTGGTTTCAAGAGTGGGACCCCAAACTACCCAAACCAGGCCAAAACAAACCAAACCCCAGAGCTTTAGCAGAAACTTGCCTCAATCCCCTAAAATGATACAACCACGCTGCACACCACTCCCTACAAACAACTTTAAAAGCAGGTATGACCAGCCATCTCTTGAGGAATGCATTTCTGGCCTCAGCAGCAGCTTAGCGTCCCTGGTTTCCACGTCCAATGCTCCCTGACCCACCTGGCGCATGAAGTCCTGGACGATGCTGTGCTCTGACACCTGAGAGCCGATGGCAAAGCGACGCTTGAGCTGCTTCTCAATGCGGGACAGCATCTCTTGGTCCTCCTGTGTCGTGAAGCCTTCTGCCCCTGAAGGGAGAAGCTGTGTGAGCTGTCATGCCACCCACATGCTACTCTCAAAGCCAGAGTGCCCATCTCCTGTGTCTCCCACACCTGCACATCTCGGAGACTTTAGCGACACCACGAAAAACTTCACCAATGAAGGTTGTGGAGCTCCAAACACATAGTTAAACACAGAATCGACTGCTGGAGGTTTTTTCAAATCTTAATGCCATACTGGTACCCAAGAAAACATTGTCTTCACCACCACAAGGCAAGATGTTAGAGGACAAATATGTTGAGGAATCACCTCCAGCACCAGATGGGACTGTAAGGGACCAGATCAGCCCTCCCTTGACCAGTATGGGTGGACATCCTCAGTGTTATTTGCCATTGCCCTCCCTATGAGGCACACCCTCTCAGCCATGACGGCCCCTTGCTGCCACATGCATTGCTTTGCCTCTGCTCAGGAAGGATGTTCAGCACCTGCTCCTGGCAGCCTGGTCCTGGGAGGGGAGCTCATCTCCCTTTGCCCAGAGCACCCAGGCCTAGCATGTCTCTTACCCTCAGCAGAGAGCACCTCCTCCTCACCTGACAGGTTGCCTGACATGGCGGCATCAAGTGTGGACACCTGGAAGAGCCGTAAGGCCTCCTCAACATCCACCTCAGTGGCAAAGGGCTGAAGCTTCATCTTCGCCAAAGACTCAGCAATGCGCACGATGGCCTCCAGCTGCCTGCAGACAAAGGAGTTATTCCCCGCTTTCTCTTGCAGCTCAGAGGGGGAGGTCTTTCTCCTTCCCTCCAACTCCTTCCATCCCCACAGGTGTGGGTCACTAGTGGGGTCACTCCAAGTACCTTCTGTGTTTTCTTGCTGTATCTTCAGTGTTGCCCTGTTCACAGAGGGCTCCCCCAAACCCCAGCACCCTACTAACACCTTTCCTGGGCTAACCCAGGAATGTAACCTCTATCCCAAAGGTTGTGGTGGGGTGAGGAGGGGGCGTTGCTCACCTGACAGTGATGGGAATGCTGGAGCGGCGGTCGCTCTCCTGCTCGTGCTGGCGAGTGCCGCTCCGCATCAGGATGTAGCGGTTCTTCAGCTTCTCCGCTGCTGCTGCTGATAGCCGAGGGCCACACTTCCTGCAAGGGAGGACAGGACCTGGAGGCATCGCCACAGGGAAAGTCCCCCAGGCAGGGTGGTTCCCCGGCATCCCTCACTTCTTTGGGCCACGCTGTGGCACCATTGTGAGCCTCTCTTGCATCTCCTTTTTTCAAGGCAGGAGTTAAAAAGTGGTCATTCAGATAGAGCACTGTGTGGTTTGCTTCTCAGCACTGCCTCTCCCCATGCAGCCCGGGCCCTGCCAGAAAGTTGTGACTCTCACTCACGTCCGACAGAAGGAGATGAGCTTCTTCAGCTTGTTCAGCTCAATCTCGCCCTCCACAGCCTGGGTCTGCGTCAAGGCACTCACGTGTAAGGACATCACATGCTTGGCCAATGTCTAGGAAAGCAGAAGGCAGTCAGGCAGCAGGAACCCCCTTCCTCCTCCTCCTCCCAAAACATGGGATACGAGTCCCAGCTGTACCCACATGCCACAACCCACCATGTCTCGCTCCTCATTGTGCTCATCCTTAACAATGAAGATCATGTCAAATCGGGACAGGATGGTCGGCATAAAATCAATGTTCTCCTCGCCCTTGGTCTCATCCCAGCGCCCAAAGACAGAGTTGGCAGCCGCCAACACCGAGCAGCGCGAGTTGAGTGTGGTTGTGATTCCTGCCTGTCGGGGGGAAGGCAAAATGGATGATGTCAAGACCATCTCCACATCACAGCAGGGCAAGAAGGTCAGTAACTCATAATGAAAGGTCCAAAGTAGTTTGCAAGGACTCATTCTCAGTCACTTGCATTTAAATAAACCCACTTAAGTAGTACCAATTACTCTGTAATGGTTCCATGTCAAGGGTCAGCACAGAAGCTACGTAGGTCTGCACCCACATTTCTTCTGGAGGAGGACTTGCTCCAGCTCAGACTTGAGCACTAAGTAACTTCATTTAAAACCTCATGTCAAGGGCACAGACACACAAGATCCCACCCCAAGTTTGTGATCTGAGCCAGAAGCTGAGCAGCTGGGACTGAGTACTCCTGGACAGCTCTGGCACAAAGCATGGATTTGCAGATAGCAGCATGATAGCAACCAGTAAGGAAAAGCCACAGTGGATGGTCTTTCCAGAGACTAAATAGCTACGAGATGAGCCAGAGCAAGCAAGAGGGAGCAGAGGTACGATAGAAATGAAGAGAAACTCTGATCTGAGAAAGGACCTGGCACTAAAATGTCAGGCAGTTGCTGTAGATCTTTTGAGGGGGGAAAGAGCTGTGAGAAGAAAGAAAAAATCCTGACAGGCTGTAGCACAGGGACATCAGAATAATCTAGAGGAGCAGAGGACAGGCAGAACAGAGGAAGCTTGTTTGAGTTCTGCTGAAGTTCAGGCTGCCCAGAAGACAACCCAAAGCCTACAGGCAGGGCTGACTCATCTGAGACTAGAGAAACCAGCAACCATCAATACCACTGCCTGGACTCCAAAACGGGCAATTCTGCCATAATATGCATAAACATTGATTGCTGGGCTCTCAGGCTCCCACCCCAGGGCAACATGCATCCACAGCTCACCTTTGCAATGGAGATGGTCTGCTGCTCCATTGCCTCATGGATGGCCACACGGTCATCCTCCCGCATCTTCTCATCCAGGGTGGGAGAAATCAGACAAGAAAAAAGTCACCATCACTTCTGCCAGAGCTCAGCTACACATCCACTGATGTGGCCCCCAACACAAAGCTCTGTAAAGATCTATGCCCAGGAGTGCAGGATGTAACCAAATTCTCCTGCAGCCTGCCCCCTCTCCCTGACCTCCCCCCAGACGAAAGTGAGGCAGTCTCAGGAGAGCTGGCCTTTCTCCTGCAGCTCTGAGCTCTCATGGGTGACACTCTCTTTCCTGCTCCTGCACAGTCAGCCCCATGGGTACCTTGTCAAACTCATCAATGCACACCACTCCTCCATCTGCCAGCACCATGGCTCCTCCCTCCATGAAGAAATTCCTAGAGGAAGGGTCGCGGATCACTGAGGCCGTCAAGCCGGCTGCGCTGCTGCCTTTTCCCGAGGTGTACACCTAATAGCATGTGGGACAAAAAACAGGGACATCACATCAGCTGCTGCAGTACTGAGGGCCCATGGCTCCAGCTGAAACACAAAGCACCCCTGGCACTGCAAAAGCTGGAGTTGCTGGAGAAGACATAAGAACTTCCATGAGAAGCCCTCAGCACATGTAAAAAGCAGATGTGCTGGGTAAAGAACAAGACCATTGCCTCATCCCAAGCCTTGGACTAAACAGCTGTGACACGCCAGAGGGTGTGCAGACACACAAATAAAGATATTAAGTACAGAACAGGGAGTGATTCATTGTTTGGTGGGCTGCTGCATTAGCTTTGTTTTCCCCTGGAGGGAACAATGCAGTCAGAGGCTGAGTTTAATAGAGACTACAAAAAAATACAGCTGAAAATATAATTCTGTGCCTGGGCTAAGGCTGGAGGTCTGTGCCTGAGATGCAGTCAACTTAATTTATCCTGACCAGTCAGCCCCTCTGCTGATCAAGTCTCAACAATAAACAGCAGCCCCAGTCACATCTTTGGTCATCTGCAAACACCCTGGCTGACTCATAACATAATGAAAGGCATTACCTGCTTCCCATTCCCTCCCTCATTCCCCGTCCCTTCTCAGCTAGCACCAGAAATGGGAGATCACACCTTTGCCAGCAAGTCTACCCATGGATGCACAGGTAGGTGTCTGCTGTGACTATGGTCTGGTCTTTGGTGCTACACAAGGAGCAGAAGGGCAAACAGAAGTGTACTACAAGCAGGCACCTCAAAACACCTACCCCAATAGGGGAACATCTCTCAACAAATTTCAGCAGCTGGGATTTGGCCGTGCCAGGGTCACCCAGCATCAGCAAGTTGATGTCTCCTCTGCGGGTCAACCCATCTGGAAGCCTGGAGTGACAGAGTGGGAAGAGAGGGAGGAGAGATGGTGAGCCTTTACTTTGACAAACAAGCATGGCTGACAAGTGGCAGGTGGAAGATGGCGTGAGGGCTTTGTGCCATCAGCGTCATCCCCACCAGCACTCACTCCACCAGGCTGACTTTTCCCCACCTCTTGCGAGAGCCTCCAAACAAGAGGCAGGCAATGGCCTTCTTTATGTCATTGCTGCCATAGATGGAGGGTGCAATGCTCTTGGCAATGGTCTCATAGATGTTGGGCATGGCAGCAAGGCGACGAAGTTCCTCTTCTTCCTGAGGGGTCACCGAGCCAGCAAAGCTATGTCCTGTACAGGGATGAAAAGAATAATGCAACAGTGAACAAATGGATGTTTTAAAGTAAATTACAACACTCACTCCCACACTCAACACCACTAATATTCCTTCTTGAAGGTCATGCCAAATGCCACCAGGTGGGAAAGGTGGAGAGGGCAGGCATCTGTTAACCCTGAAAGACAGGCCCCTTAGAGCCTGGTAAGAAAAAGCAAAGATCCCGGGCAAAGCAGCTCTGCACGAACCAGAGGCAGAATTACAGTCAAGACCATGTTTTAAATACACAGCTCAATTTTAACCATGGACTTCAGCCCAGATCCTCGCGGATGGCCTAGCAGATTTCCACTATGATCAGTAAGATAAAAGCACTTAAATACCCTGGAGGACTCAGGCTGAAGCCCCCTCATTCAATATCACTGAGAAAAAGTCTACAGGACACAACTAAAGCATTCACGGTAAGTCAGACCCCTGGAATGGCCTGACATTCTGCTACATAAGCAGTAGAGAAGGATCAAGGCTTTGCTTTCATACAGTCCTTGCTGAAGAATCACCTTGTTTGGGAAGGGGGGATGGATGTCTTTCAACACCAGGCTACCAAAACAGATAAATACACACCAAAAGCAGCCCTCACCTGAGCCCTCCACGTCTACCTGGATGCCCACCACACGGATGTAAGCGCTTCGAATGCCCACTCCCACATTGTCACGACCTTTATTCTTGCTCTGGGCAGATTTCTTGATGGAGTAGATCCCCATGATAGTGACTCTGTTCCCTGGGACAACTTTGTCACACAGGTACCTAACAGGAGAAAGAGGCAAGTGGAGGATGGTAGCAAGAGAAAGGATGGCACCAGCAGTAGCCAGTGGGGTCACGGTGGGCAGACTGTGCCCATACCTGTCACAGTACAGCTGCAAGTGCCGGGGCATCTCCCCGTGTGGGACAGCATCCGGAGACTCCTGTAGCTTCAAGACCTGGAAGTCCACACACTTGCACTTATCTGGCATGATGAAATAGGGGTCCAGCGGGCACCTTGGGCGGCCAGCTTGTTCTCTGTGCAGAGAGATCAATCAGGGAAGAATGTTAGCACTTGAAGCCAACCTATGGAGGGGACAGCAGTGACAGAGCCCAGAGCAGGTGCCCCTCCAAACAGTGCCACAAAGGCAGTAAGGGCAGACATGGGACCAGAGAAGTGGCTCACCAAGCCTTCTGCCTTGTCTTCAACAGCTGACAAAAGCATGCACAAGAACAAGCCAAAGGCATAGTGATACTTGTCCAAGAACTCTCCCTGCTTCCTCCTTCTCCCCTGCTAGGCTACAAGCAGGGAGGAAGGTAATTCATTAATTTCACAGAAG
The DNA here is from genome assembly GCA_013390025.1 of Pitta sordida. Lineage (NCBI taxonomy): Eukaryota > Metazoa > Chordata > Aves > Passeriformes > Pittidae > Pitta > Pitta sordida. The sequence continues at coordinate 156,441 of WEKX01026009.1, forward strand.
GTAACAGTACAGATTCAGTGACACAGCAGGGCACTTTTCTTTATAACCTCGTACACAAAGTAAATGTTAAGTGGTTTCTGGTGAGAAAGCAATTAGCAATGTGCCATGGTTGACATCTACCTCTCAGTCTCTTGAGACGTATCTGCCTTGCTAGACTACAAGTTCTTCAAGACAGAGATCACCTCCACATCCTGCTGCCAGGAAGGGCAATGAGGGTGCAGATGCACTCATGCAGTCAGCGATCAGGACCAAGGTGCTGTACAGAGCATGTACAAGAACCACCCCTAACCCAAACACCTCTCAAGTTGCAGCAGAGTTAAGGTGCAGAAAATAAATACAGGCAGGTATGAGCCTGAAGCCACAACCCACCAGGATTAGTTGGCTCAGGAGATGCAGCACAGTGGCAGCCTAATGCTCATGGTTTGCATGGGCACCAAGAGCTGTACAGCAGGATAAAAAGGTAAGATAAAAAGCATCCCTAAGGAAGGTCCCATAAAACAGGTGCCTCAGGAGGTGGAATGTAGAAGAAAGAAGTTTGTTTGGAAAAGGTAAGAACTTTACAGGAAGTTGGGACAGCAGCTTAACACACCATTATGAGAAAGCTGGAGGCAGGAATGACCCTTTAGGTACAAAAGGAAAAACACCTTACAGATAAAAAGAACTCTCTGGCCATGGCTGTTCAACACTGCATACAGGAAACAGGGATAACATGAAGGGTGGAGACAGAGAGTAGGGCAGGGGCTTGTGCCTTGTGCTACAAGGTACTGACTCTGCAAAGCATGAGATGGAGGAGGAGAGAGAACACAGCCATTTCCCCCCCCCCACCAGCTGGCCACGTGCATCCCCTTGTCAGTCCTTACGTGTTGCATTTCCTGGGGAGAGCATAACCCTCCAGGCCCGGGCGCACTGCAATGTTGCTGATGGTGTTACGGCAGCTGCGGCACTGGATGGTGATTCTGGTGGCTTTGGCTCTCACAGGGGTTGCTGCAATTACGATCCCAGGGATCTTCACAAGGTGGGACATCTGGTCAGACTGCAAGGAGAAAGGTGAAGGGAAGGTGAGAAAGTCATCAATGGAGGATGGATGGGAAACTAAAGAAGTTAAAGAAGCACAGTTCTATCTTAGTTACACTTCCCACATTCATGGGACTAAGGAACCAGAACAAAAAAGCCTTCAAAACATCACTCCTTCACTCTTCAGTTGTAACACAGCACAACTTCAGCCATGCTGATTTCAAAGCATGAGTCAAAGAACAGAACACTCTGTGCAGAACATCACTAACAGCAATGATGTCCCTGCAGCATGAACCAGCAGTAACAGCCCTTGGCAGCCAGATTTAAGTTCCAGAACACCTCTGCTTGTAAATTAGTGTGCAACCCATGTCCTGAACTATGTGATCAGGTACCAAAAGCAATCACACCCACATGTATGCAAGCCCTGTCACTTGCTGCTCTGAACAGCAGCCAATTCACTCACCTTCAGGCTGCGGATGGTGGCTGCATTGGCATCCGACCTCAGCATCACCTGGATGTCCTGGAGAGTTTCCTCCCCTGAAGGACGAGGACGAGTGACCTCATCTGCAACTTCTTTTGCTGCTTCTTCCAACTAAAAGAGGAACAACTAGGTTATTAATGGGTACGTTACAGTACAATGTAGCTGCTCTTGCGATGTGACAGTGTCAGCATGGCACATTGCTGACCCCCTCCACCCTTACCAGCTGCAGGTGCTCTGCTGGTTGCTTGTACAGATAGTCAGCGAGATCTTCATCAAAGCTGGCCAAGTCTTCCATCTCCACTTCCACCCAGTACTGACTCAGGTTATAGTGCCGTTTAAGCTCATCCCTGGAGGGCAGGAAACGGTAAAGGTTTGCAAGGCAGAAAGCACCAGTCCCCCACAGGGACTTTATAACAAGCAGGGACAGAGAAGGCAAGTTCTGCAGAGTCCTTGGGTTGGAAAGCACACAGGGAAAAGTGAGAGGGCCAAGAGAAGCGCTGGGGGACCTGGGCAAATCTTTCACCCAAACTCACTTAAAAATGTGACAGAAGACCAGGGACACCAGTGCTTGCAGTGACAACGTATTTACTAGAGTTACATAATCAGATAAGCAATCAGGAAACTTCTACATAGGATAGGAACTATTATACCTAAGACATGATTTTAAAGTAAAGGAAGCAATAGCACAGCAGGTAACACTTTCATTAAAAAATGCCAGGGTCCATGAAATTCAAGTTGGAAGGTGTTCTAGTCCTTGATTATGATGTAGCTTCACGTTCTCTGAGTTGTGTGTCCAAGCTGCATAGGCAAAGGGCTGGCCAAGGGAACCTCACAAATGGAGAAGGAACACATGGACAGTGCTGCATTGATTTTAGTGAATAAAAACAAAACTCTAGATCAGAAAGCACTAGAACTTGATGACAGACCTTGAATTTCAGAACTAAGTGCAAGCCAGGCAGTGCAGATCCCTTTATTGCTACCTCTGCCACTGGCTGGCTGCCTAAAAATCTGACAATAAAAATGACAACGTCAGACCCACGTTTTTCTACCAGGCTAAATAGGAACAACATCATCTCTTATACTGACAAAGAGCCCTTTCAGGCCTACAGGAAAAGACAAGCTGACATGTGCTATCGTGTGTCCGGGGTGTGCACCGCAGGACGAGGGTTAAGAGCAGGT